>JAPDSC010027682.1:63045-115926 GCA_026290005.1 Latrodectus geometricus
TATATATATATATATATATAGTCTTCAACCATTTTTCTCTCAGTTAATATAATATTAACCTCAAATACTGCCATGAACGATTGTAAAGTATCTTTGTATACTTCTGTAACAATTATAAATAAAACAATCAACTAAGATTTCAATCCAATTAAAATATGAAATCCTCAAATCGTTTCGTTCTATTCAAATATATTGCGTTAGAAGCGCCAAAATAGAAATTGTAAGAAGACTAATTAAAATTAACAATAATACACTAAAACTGTTTTGTGTGAAATTCAATATGATAATTTATTTCTTTAGAATGGTATTGTGTTTCATAACTTGAAGCATTATATTTATAAAATTAATGCTTGGTGTATGGATTTTTAAAATTATTTAGACTAGTATTTCTTGGACTAAAATATTTGAAATGTTCTACTTTAAACAAACTATGTTGGAACGTTAATGGAAACTGAAAACAATATTTTTTTATCGTCTGCCTGCCAGGGAACATTTATGTTATGATGAAAGGGCCTGCCACATAATTTAGAGAAAAAAGTATTTTTTATTGATTTAGATCTCGTAAAAATATTTAAAATTAAAACGTTAGGTAGGAAAAATGTTTTTAATAGGATTTATTATATTTTACAAAAAATTTTGGATAAAATATTTATGATGAGTATTTTACTGTATTCGCAATTTATATTTTTACTTCACTTGCTATTTATGTTTAACATTCAAAGAATTTTAAAAGAACAAATTATGAACTGTTGCTGTATAGTTCCTTATTTGTAAATAATCGACTTCTTTGAATCTTCTTTGACTTTCTCCGAATCTAAGAAGTCTTCAATTATATGACTTATTTCCTTTATTATCGGGAAAAATATTTAAATTAATGAACAATTGCTGAAATTATTTTTGATGGAAAAATTATTAAATGTCAAGTTTTTAGTTAAAAAACATTTTTTTAAATTTAGAAATCAGAATATAATGAAATTGAAAACGGAAGATAAACCAAAATTCATAAAATCTTAGTTATCTTTATATTCAAAACTTTCATTTAGTTTTCTAATTTGTTGTGACAATTAGCTTAGAAATTTCAATGTTATATATTTATATAAATCTAAAAGCATTTACATCCTTAAAATGACTTGAAAATTTTTAGTTTTCTTTTCTTAAAATTTAGTTTCATTTATTTGTATCAGTTTAATTCAAACCCATGTATTTAAATATGTTATGATGTATAGTACGAATATAATTATGGTTCATTTTGTGTAACAGAAATTAAATAAGTACAATACTTTGTAATTTTATCTACATTAGTGCAAGCGGTGTATTTAAATAAGCATGATTTGAAATGAAAATAATAAAAACAATTATTCACACAAATTAAAACTCAAATCAGAAAAAATTCTTGGATCGTGGAAAGTTTAAATATTCTGAATATTTAAATAAAAATAATCACAATAGAGAGAGAGGAAATGATAAAATTAAAATATGATTAATTTTGTTTAAAATGCTTAAAATTATGAGTAAAATTTAGAATCAAATATTATATATGTATATAAAATATGTATAATATATGTTTAATAGGTATACCCATTTTTTAATTTAGTAAATATTTTTTAATGATTGAATATTAAGTAATATATTTTTAAATATAAATTATTTTCTTTTATTAATATCAACCTTTACAATATATTCATAAACCAAAACGTCTTATTAAATTCAAGTTCCTCAGCTTTCAACTGAAAAATTTTCCTAATACTTATATTCTATAATAATTCGGTTCTTAAGTTAAAAATAATGTGAATTATAATCAAGACATTCATGGAACATTCCTAAGCGGTTCATTAGCTATTCTTTGAAGTTGTTTTAACTGCAAATACCCTACAATTTTATGGACATAAATGGAATTTACTGTGACTAACGAATGACTAAGCCCCACTTAAAAGTCACCAGCGCGTGTTTATACTACTGCGTTTTTCTGCGAAGAAAATAATCAATCGATTTTGTTAATGTTTAATGTAACGTCTACTAATGTTTAACTTTTTCCATTTAAAAGGTATTTTCTAAAAGGGTGAGATAGTAAATAAAATTATGCTAAAAACTTAGTTTTACATCGAAGATATTCATATAAAAAATTCATTATTCATTCGTTTTTAACAAAATTATTCATTCTATTAAGAAGTTTTCTTATTGTATGTATGAACTGGTTTCAAAGTCAAATGTAGTACTTATCCGTATTCGCAAAATCAATGAATTTTTGATTTGATATCACACAATGGAAATACTTGTGACTTATGGCAAGGTATTTTTAATATACATTACATAAATTGCCTTTTGCAAGGAATTTTCTTAGATAGTGGGGAGTATCCCCGTGTAGCAAGGGAAAAAACCCAGAAAACTTTCAAGTCCCTAACTTAACAGATATAAATGTAGAACATTAAATTTCCGTTATTCAACAGTAGCTGGAATTAAACTCGTAATTTTTGCTCTGGAATGTGCTGCTCTACTATTCGGAGACAGTGACTTAATTCTAGTAGTTTAAGTCACTGTTCAGTATGGAGTGTTATAGCTAATGACACTGCATGCTGAGCAATTTAGGGGTCTAAAGCTGTTGTAAAGCATTTTAATAGTCCCATCGCATATTTCTTTACGGAGGAAGTTTGATATAAAAAAGCCATATTTGGGTATCGCAAGGGAGGAAATCTGGAAATCTCCTAATACCCCAACCAGTAGCTTCGAACACAAAAACCCTCCATCTGAAGATTGATGTCTTATTTCTAGGCCAGGGTGAGCCCTTGAACAGATACAGTTACATTCTAATTTAAAATTTAAGAGTAAACTCTGGAAATGGCTATATTGTTGATAAGCAAATTCCAAGAGTATGCCTTTCCTTCAACAAAGTATTTTTCAAAACATATTCGTATTTAAAGTAAAATGTAAAATACATATTTTTACATTATATATTAAGAAATATAACTTTTTTGTTGTTTTATTGTATTTCATATTTATCATTGAAATAATCTCTTACATATCATGAATAAATTTTAAAATATAAGGAAAATGATTATAAATAAAAGAAAATAAAAAAACTATTGAGAATAAAATTCAAATTTCTTTGTGAATTTCTCATCAAGAATAAATTGACATAAACAAAAATAAACAGTTCTTTCAGAAATTGCAGCTTTTAATTAGGATAAAAAAAATTTTCTTGGGAAATTTTAACACCCGTTGTATTTTGCATTAATATTCAAAAGATTATCCAAATAAATAAAAATAAAATTATTTCTGATACAGCATTAGATTATTCTATATATTTAGGTGAAACATAAGATTTGGTGATACGGGAATTCAAATAATTAGGTACACGCTTATGGTACATAAATCACAAAAAATGCTGAATTATAAAATAAAATTCTAATATCAATTAATGGAGGAAAGAAAATACAAGGCAAATAATAAATGATGACTATTTGTAATATTTGCATTACACACATAAATATTTGCCCGAATAATGGATTTTCTTTTCAAAAATGATAATATCGAAAATATTCTTAAATCATGCAGCAAATTATTGTTTTATATAATTATAATATGTATAAGAGATATTATAACGTTTCCATTATAACTATATTGAGGCATAAAAAGAGAAAATAACCATACATAATAATTGGATGTATAGTTAGAATAGAAAAAATTTATTCATTCAGTAAAGGGATTAATTTTTAAAAAAGTGAGATAAAGATTTTGATGAAACATACGTTTTCGAAATATATAGATCTAATAAAGCAAACATATCTATTAAATGTCAATATTATTGTGAGATAAAATTACATAAATTAATATTTTAAAATGAAATTGAATGAAACAATAGTTTAAAATTTTTATTATTAATGTTTTAAAACGAATTTGAATAAATAAAAATATGAAATTAAATAAAGAGAATATTTTTTGGATTGTAACGATTTTAAATTATTTAGTAAATTAAAATTAAAATTGAAAAGGGAAAATTTAAATGAAATCAAAATAGAGTGGTACTTTTTTTTAATCGAACTATTAAACATAAAACAGTTGTTAAAATATTTTTCCGACAGATTTATTTTATAATTAAATAAAATCAGTATTTTAAAAAATATAAAACGTTTTTCAAGTTTGAATACATGTCGAGTATTTGAAAACTATTCTTTTATAAATTGTCAAATACTCAATAAACTATTAATTTTAATTTTGTTTAATTATCTTTAATGTAATTAGACAATAATATTAATGAATAAAAACAAAATAGGTACTTATAATTTTAATTTGCTGCATGACTTAAGTATTGGATACAAAAAATAGGTTATTTTAAACAGTTAATCCCTAACTGTTTAAAAATGACCTAATTTTTAACTAGTAAGGTTAGCAGTTAAAACTAGTTTTTAAACAGTAAATTTAACTGTAAAGTTCATGGCACACTTCCTAATCTAAATGATTTATAATATGCAACTTTCTAAACTTGCCAAATGCTCAAGTAGAAGCTAGTTCTTATCTAAGAAGATTACAAATTTGTAATGAGTCTTGTTCTGATTGTGTCTACCTTAATTTATTAAGGAGCTATTTTAGACAAAAATAAGAATAGAAGATTTATACAAACAGCCTTGTACAAATTATTGTACTTCAAACCTTACCAAAGATTTAATGCTTGAAATTCAAGCTAGTTGTTCCAGAATTTTTATAAATTTTTGCGAAATCATTGTTTGGTCTTTTTTAAAGAAATGTTGAATTGTCTTGTTTGAAATACCTATTTTATTCGAGCAATCATTTGTGCTTATATCAAAAGGATATCTTTCAAATTTAATTGTTAGTTTTGAATTTCCATTGAGGAAGACTATTGTTGTTTTATCGTTATTAAAAGAAGGCCACACTATACTAAAGGGACTAAAACCAATATTTGGAATAAAAATAAAAAGTCCCCTTGTCAACTATCCTTAACTTGTATATTAGTAGTACCACAAGGAGTGGCTAAACTGAAATTTTCCCTTCAGGAAAAATAAACGACTTCTATGTCAATGTCCTTGGCATGTCCTACTAGTCTAGTGTTCATTTGGCAATTTGGACACTAGACTAGTTTTGGCTTGGTTTTTAGTTTCCTTTCATTTCAAGTTAAATATATTTAAACTCTTATCTTACATCTCATACATTTTCATTTTTTAAAGAATTAAAAATTTGATTAGAATTTGAAACAACGGATGATGTATCCCAACTAAACCTTCGAAGTCTTTCATAGCTCTCGAAAAACACCTATCGCTGTTTTCTAGTGGAACTTTTCTACTGTTCTTGGAAAAATCTCACGACTATGACAATTTGATATTTATTTTGTCTCTCAACTTAGAAGATTAAAATTTCATTAATTCGGAATTCAATTATTATAAATTATTATTATTTGAGTATTACAAAACTTCCATGTATTTCAGTGATTAAGAAATATACGTACTTAAAAAAGAATGTGCAATCACATAAAAAAAACAAGGACAATAAAGAAATCAGTCAATGAAAGAATTTCAATCTATTAATATTCAAAAAAAATAAAATAAATAAAAATAAAATAAATAAATAAATAAATAAAAAATGAAATCCTTCAAAAGTATCGATTAAAATATAAATAATAAAAAAAAGTTTTTCTTTTATTTTTACAGTTTGATTCTTTTGAATTTATTAGACATCGGATATTTTAATACTGTGCTAGAATTTTTAGGTACATTTATCTATTAATTTTGATTTCTTTAATTTATTTAAAATATTTTAAATTCATGAATAATTTTTTTAATTAAACAATCTGAATTAAAGTATGATTAAATGAACTTGTAATATAAATTTCTTATGTTTTTAACTTTGTCTAACTCTATATTCTTCTAGTATAAACTGGACAAATAAGTGATTATTTGCGAATTACTTAAAAATAGTTTAAATTTTCCTATACTTTTTGAAATTTATTTTACAGATTTGATTCCTCATTTTAAGAATATGTTAAAAAGTACAGATTAAATGCCAAGATGGGTGGAATTAATTAATTCTCATTTGGAATTAATATTTTTGGAATTCACAGGTTGAGGGTTGAACGATTGGCAGAATCGACGATGGAAGGAATTTAATTTCTGCACAAACCATGACAACCGCGTTCCATGCATTAATTTGGTATCAGAGGTCATTTTCCGCTGCCAAATACCATTCCCCATATTGATTATTTTGAAAGATTGCGTGTTTTGGGGGCTGAAGTTAAATGGGAATCCGAGAAATCGAGGCGAAATTTATGGGGTGTCGTAAACTATTTAAAGATAGTTCGAACTAGTTTGAGTGTAATATAACGGATTACTTTCCTCGTCATACTACCAAAATCATGTCATAATGTTAAGTGCAATTTATTTTGAAAATTTATAATGTAAATGTCCCATTTAATAATTAATTAATAAGCAGTTTTCTTCTTTTTTTTAAAAACTATTTGAGCGAAAATTTAAAATACTGATTAGCTAGATATTTATAGTTTCACCTTCCTTTAATTACTATTATGAAGATTATGTTTAGGTAAACATCATTAAATGAATAAAATAAAAATGAAAATTTTAAAACTACATTTTAATGAATGTATCGATATTACTTTTTTCAGGAAAAAAACATATTGAATCTCCAGATATAAATGAATAATTCAATAAGAAAAAACGACTGCTTTTAAATGTTTTAAAATACTTTTTATTTCAATATTAATTTTAAAAAATATTTTGACAACATTTTAAATTAAGTACTTAATTTATTTGCAGATTAAAGTTTTGATATTTTTATAATAATTTTAAGGTATAAATAATAAAAAAATTAATTTTACCATACACATTTATCAACAATCAAATGTAAAAAACTGAAAACAGAAGACGATAAATTATCTTTAAATAATGTAATTTAAGTATATATTTAGTATTTTGTATTGCAAACAAAAATTGTTTTTACGCAAATACGTGTTTTTATAAATCTGTGAATACAAAAATTAATTAATTCATTTATTTTAGCATAAATTCTTTTGCTTCTTAATCATTTTTCAATTGTTTTTGAAAAAACCATTTTTACAGCTATTTCCAAAATTTTCTTTATTTTTGGCATAACTTTTCAATAACTCATTATTAATACATTTAATTAAAACTTAAGTGAATAAGAGAAACTTCAAAAAGTTTACGAAAAGTTAAGATATCTTCATAAATTCTGCTGGTCGAAATTCTGAAAACAATACATGATGAGTTTCTATGCTCGTCCTATGTGATTCTTAGAATAACCAAAATCTTATAACAAATCTGAGACTTTTCATGAATACTAAGTAATTTATTTCAGATATTATTATATTTTTAATTATTTTTTATTTTATACAATATTAAATAATTGTTAGACTCGGCAAACAATTTTTTCATTTAAGTTACACTTGAATGACAATTCATTTTAATGGTTCAAAATTATATAAACTTTCGAATCATTATCCACATGAATCAAAATTTCATAAATTTGTTTAAAGTTTCCAAATTTTGTGTGTAAAAATTCTATAAACAATACAGGATAAATTTCTGTTTGTCCTGTATACATTTTAAAATAACCAAACGCTTATAACAAATCTGAGATTTCATGAATATTAAGTAATTTATTTCAAATAATTATTAGACATTTTTAACTATCTTATTTCTTTTACGTAGTATTAAGTAATAGTAGGAATTAAGTAAATTTCTTTGATTCTAGTTTCACTTCTACTATTCACAAATCATTATTTCTTTTAATGACTCAAAATTTTATGAAATATCTAATAATTATCCATATGAATCGAAATTTCATAAATTTTTATTCATTGGTAAATGAAAAACTTAATTTTTACAATAAATAATTAATAATTCACTATGGAATTTATGAATTGGTTATGTAACCTTTTCATAATATTTTTGAGAATAAATTTACAGCTTTTCTTCTTTTTTATCTCTATATTATAGAATTAATTCCACATAGTTTTTGTTAACAGAATTTTGCAGAAAGTAATTAATACATACATTTGCGATTACTACATTATTTACGAATAATTTTAGTTTTGATTCTTAAGTAGCAAATTTGAATGAATTTTCAAAAATTAATCTTAGTACTATTACAATTTTTTGCATAACTTTTACTTAATAAATTCAGTTATTATTCATACATTCACTAATTTTAAAATGATGCATAGCAAATTTTTAAACTTTCGAAATTATTACATGGTGTGCCGTTAGGCTAATATTATACCATAATTAAAATAAAATTCAAAACCACCTTTCAATTTAAAAACGTTTTTTTTATTGAGAGCAAATAATTTCTATAAGCCTCAATTTATTAATTGGCGCTTAAAATTTACAAAATATCCTAGTCTGTTATTGTTTCCCTTTTTTACAAAATACTGATCTTAAATGGGCGATCTAGGTCACCCGTGCCCCAATGCGTGCCCAACATTGGAGTTCTTACAGCGTGCCGTTTTGTGTGCCAAATGAAAATGTAACTGAAAAAGCTGCTAAATAAAAAAATTTTATTTATCAGATATTAATCACTTCATATATATATTAATTTAGACCGTTGAGCAGGATATTCTTTCTTCAATCTACTTTTATAGTTTGACATCAAAGATAGCGGTCTTAAAATGTTTATTTTAACTGTGTTTATTAGTAAACCTTCGATACCGAAAAAGAAAATTTATTAATATAATAAAATATACCTATCGTTCAGTCGCCTACCCTGTCTAGAGGTTAGAGTACCTGACTACGGATGTGGAGGACTTAGGTTCGAATCCCAGCAGGGGCATGGATGTATTTTCTCTTTCTCTGTGTTTCTTGTCCTTTCCTCAGATGATGGATGAATGTGGCCCACTCTATAAACGGGTGTGTGACGTGGGTAATGCTACTCGGCCTCCGTGACTTAGTTCACAGGTGAACACCGCATAACGATAAATGAGTAGCAGTTTCCGGCCTTGTTGGGGCAAAGGGTTAATCATCCAAGTGCCCACAATTAGAATAAAAAAAATTCCTATCGTTGAAAGATTAATTGGAATGCACTTAAAATACTGAATTTGTTTAGATTTTATAGAAGTAAGCTTAATACAAAAGATTTAGTAAAAAAGTTAGATTCAAAAGATGTATTAAATGCTTAAATAATTTTAATATTTAAGTAATTTTAATAATTATTTAGAATTAAAGGTTTTAAATTATTCATTTTCATTTCATACATAATTTAGTTGACAGAACTTTTGAAATGTTCATTAATTATATCTCCTTTGTTACATTCATTTATTGATGTACATTTATATACATATTATTATATATACTTCTTATATGATTTTTTAAAATTTCCACATCACACAGACTTATACGAAAAAAGTGCCATTTGCGCAAATTTCATATAGTTAGCTAAACAGCAAGTAGAAGTGCTGTAAGTAGCACCTCTAGGATATCAGGTACATCATTCATGAGATTTCTTCTTCTTGCATTTAATTTTAACAAATCCCATAATATATCGATGACTTGCTGAGTTCGGCTGTGTTAACCTTCATGAAAAACCAGAGCCAGTTAGTAAAACATTGATCACTGCCTATGCCAATTTCCTATAAAATTATTCCGTCTGCTCACATTTATTTCAAGTATCTTTATATGCTATTGATGTTATTTTTTGATTTTTAAACTCAATAGATCTTTTGCTATCTAGCAGATTCATTGACATGTAGATATTACAACAGTCAACTAGATTTGAGAATTTTCAAAATGCCGCTGATGAAGATCAATAATTAATGAATGTCTGGTAAAATGTACTTTTGAAATCAGGTATTTCTGTTTAATCATTTAAAAATAAGTATGCAAGCATTAATTAAAGGCAAATTATTTTACAAATAACTAATTTGAATTGCATAGCTAATTGTAAAAATATTAATTATTTCAATGATCTCAAAGAATTTGTTTTTTTCCCTACTTTCGCAAACGAAGTTTAATAATAGTTATATCAAATTAACTTATTTATATCTGCTAGTTTTTTAATTTTGTCTTTACAAGAAAGTATAGTAAGAATGTCTATATAAGAAAACTGATAGCTTTTATATAATGAAATGAAAATTTATTGTAATGAAAGATTAAATAAAGAGAGCTATTCAAAAATTGCTTTATTATATTATAATTATAAAGATATTTATTTATTAATTTATAAGTACATTTATTAACTATTGGTTATTAATTTGTAAGAATATTTTAAGATAAGATAAAAAAAATCAAGTCCTTGTAAAAGCTTAAATGAAGATGTAAAAGAAACAGATTTCATTTGATGAAAATGTTAATTTATTTTAAATTAGTTATTTTCAGAAAATCTTTGTTTTTGTATGAGCAAGAAATTAAAAATATGCAAGTTATATTGTCTTTTTCTTTCACACAAGTACACATTAAAACTTGCCTATGTGACTCCAAAAACAATGGGAAAACGAAGAAAAATTTAAGAAAAGACTATCATCAAATTGTACGTCTTAACGATTTTAATCAATTTGTTTACTTATTTTTTCCATATACTTAGATAAAAATGAACATGGTTTTATAAAAAAAAAAAAAAAAAAAAAAAAAAAAAAAACATAATTACTTAATTACTTTCATAATAGAATACGTTAACGTCTCTGTGAATGCAAATTGATAAGTCTAAACCATTAACTGCAAAATATTATTTGAGACCAAATATATATTGTTATAAGATTTGAAGAAATTCAGAGATGCCTTTAGTTTCCTTTGAATCCACAACATCAAATAGTAATGAAAATAATGTGCCATTAGTATTAAAATTGTTAGTAGCTATCGTTCATTCTAATTTTTGATGACGTAAAAATAAAAGAGCGTAAAAAGTTAACCACATCTCATAGGTATTTGATTTTATTCACTTTTAGAGTTCAAACTTTGGATGAACTTAATATTCACATATGACCTAAATCCAAGAACATTTTTTTCTAGTCAACGTTTGAAAGGAAAGGAGCGTTTGATAAAAGTCGTCTTCCGGATTTTAATATTGGATGTCGGGTGAAAGGAACAAAGAACGCAAAGAATTTCGGGCGATGGAATTTTCTACCAGCAGGAAACCAGAAGAGACGAGGATCCTCTTAATAAATGACTTTTCGCTCATAAATATGAGCCAAAAGAATTATTTATTAATTTGATAAATCTCGAGTTAGTAATGTATTTCTGAAATGAATTTTCCAGTAGTTTTGATTTTTAATCGGGTTGTTAGTTGATAAATATATCTATTCCTAATTTTCATAAGCAATTATGTAGTTATATACTATTACAGAATAAACGTTTATATAAATTTCCCGTATGGATTTAATGTTTTTTAAGAAATGTTACTATAAAATTTCATTATTTCAACTGTAATAAAATGTTAATTTGAATTGGTTCTAGATAACTGTTGATCTCTTTTCAATTGTGATGTGCAGATTTTAAAAAAATATTAAATATAAAAAAAAGAAATGAAAGTATATTAATATTCAAATTATATTTTTCTAAAATTTTATGGAGAATGAAGAGCTTTTTAAAATTGGTTATATTCCCTTCATAAAAGGTGTACCTTTCAAAAATAAATAAATATTTAAAAAACATTTATTGTTCAAAACATATTTTATGAATCAAAACTAAATTTGTTATATAGTTTGTGGTGAAAACTTTAATGCTCATATGGTACAAGATTTATTTTATCCAACACCAGTGAAATGAAGACAGCTCAGTTGTGTATGCATTTATGAATCCATCTTCTTTTTTAACTCATGGAAATAATTCTACGATGAAAAACGTTGCATTATATATAGAAAAATGAATTACATAATTCCTGAAGTCTGAATTTGCTATTTTTTAAACTTTGAAAACTATAAAACCATTTCTTCATCAAACTTAATTTATTTGTACATGGATTAATTATTTTGAAGATTTCATTGAGAAATATGGGTTAAAAACTCCTAAGATGCTTATATGAGCAAACATCATAGCTCATAGTTTGAGACTTTGATATATTTCTCAATAGAAACATCATTAGATAAACTCAACTGATTGTCACTAACTTTACATTTTCATGAACCATATAACAGTAAGTAAATTTTGAATCTTGGGGAACTATGAGAACTTCATATAGTGTACAAATAAAACATTGCATTACCTTATTCATTCGAGGGGAAAAACAGAGTTTAATTAGTGTAGGAAGAGAAAACTACTTAGAAGAAGTAGAAAATATGAGTTTAGGTAGTAGAATTATTCGTTCTTAAAGGTTGACTAGTCATATTTGTGTAATCATTAAAAGCCAAGAATTTATTTTATGAGATAATTAAGTTCATCCACAATTTTTTTTAGTGATAGATAAGTGTATTAAATAAACTAAAGTGTGTAGATAGTATTTAGTTTATATTTTTATTTATTTATATATATATTGCTATATTATTTAATTATATATATTGTATATATTTTATTTATATATTGCGAATGTATATATATATATATATATATATATTATTCAATAGATTGTACAGTCACGGACGCTGAGGTAAGAAATAATGTTGTTTAAAATGCACAAGTAGCTGCATAAACAGTTCGACCATGTTTCCAGCACACATGGACTGTTAATTCTATCATTATCGCTTTGGCCACCATTGATGCTACAACATAGACATGAATATCTTAAATGATGTGATCGACGATAAAATTGGACACAGTATTGGCAGGACATAATACTTTAAAGACAATATTGATTTTTTTATGACATTATAATAGTCACATCAGTGTTTGACATCGTTGAAGAAAACTTGCTATTAGTAAGTGTTTTATAATAAAATGAATAATAATAACTAAACACGCTACAAATTCAATCATAATTATTTTATTTATTTACAATGAAAGTAGCACAGTAAATTTTCAACAATTTTATCAAATAAAAAAGAGTTCTGTAAACACTCTAAAATCATTTACTAAATTAATCATATGGTTATACAAGCGAATGTAAAAATAATTAATTGCTGAGCATAAAGAAAATTTAGAAACAAAAGGAAAATAGAAAAAATTCACCCGTCATTAATTGCTATTGTTCATTGGAGTAGAGGTTGTAATAATAATATTTGTGGTTCAGGATTTCTCAAGCAGAAAAAACAAAGGACGATTTTTCTTGACGTCATGATTCTCAGTAGGAGAGGACAGCTAGTCAGACGATAGAAACAGGCATCATGGATATGAACTTCTGAATCCTTCTCCATCAAGTTACAAAATAAAAAACGCGATTCCTTGAGCCTCAAGCGGTAACATCAATAATTCAGCGGTGATGATGCTAGACCACTTTCTGGTGCATTCGGCATGAGCTAAAGTTCTAATACATTTCTAGGTTCTAAAAGTCTTCTCCTTTTCATTTTGGCAGAATTTTTCTTATGATATCTTCCATCTCAAACTTTGATACATTATTTCTTTAAGAAACACTCCCTTTTCCGGTTTACATTCTCCTCTTATCCTGCCTCTATAACTCCACCGGGAGTAGAAAATCGAACTGAAACTCCTGCACGCGCAAGAGTTGAAGAAGTACGAACTAAACCAAAGTCTTTTGAAAGAGCTGAGTGATACAAAGTTTACAGGCACTGTTATGAAAATAGATAACAGAATGGAGAAAAAAAAAGGGTTGGCCTAAGCAAGGAATCTAGCAAAAAGTTACAGATGTATACAAAAATTACATGACCACATCACACTTGAATTGCTAGTATTCATTTAACATTGTAATACTAGCCTAACATTTGGTACAATAAGATTCACATTTTGGCCTCTCTTGTTAGAATTGATCGCATTTTAAGTAGTTACTGTTAAATTTCTTTTATGTTCAGTTCGTATTTATAAATTATTTGATATCTCCGAATGCTATTTTTCAGTAAGATAATATACATCATGTTGCCAATATTATATAGACCATCCTTGGAACACAAAATGTTGTAAATGTTTCCCTATCCAGCACGTTCTTTATATTCCAATTAATAGAAAATGTCATATCAATGAAAATCAAAAATATTTTTTTTGTATATAATAATAATAATTAAGAAGTTGCTGAGAAATTTTTATTGCATATTCATATATATTCTGTAATTATATTTTATTTATTAGAAATTTCGATATCTGGGAATATGACGTTTGATTTAATTATCTTTATTTATTAATTTTCAATTTTCGTTGTTTTTAATTAACAAAAGTATTTAACTTGTTACGCAATAGTTTAATTAATTGAAATAAGAATTATTATTACTAATGATTAATCTGAAAATTTTTTACTATATTATGAGATATGTATGTAATGTAAACATATTTAAAAAATTTGTTTGTAATTTTTAAATATTAAAAATTATTTTAAAAGGTAATAAATATTATTAAACACTAATTTAATGTTGTATTTTGTAACATAAATGTGATATTTAAATTTTTCTTAAGGTTAATTATTTTACGTCTTAAATTTACACGATAATCACTATTACAGGTAATTCAATATTAAAGTATTCATTCAAATTAAATTTCGAAAAATGTTTGTTTCTGAGAAGGACTGAGTTTTACAAATTGAAATTTAATTAATATAATAATCAGTATAGATGACTATATATATATATATATATATATATATATATATATATATATATTGTTCAAATGATACTAAAATCGCTTTAATTTACAGTAAATATAATAAGGATATTTAAATAAAAATTATCACTAAACATTTTAAGAAGGTACTATTAATTTCATTAATTATAAAATTTTCAATTTGAGAAATTATTTGGTTTATTTAAATGTTATATAATGTTTGTATCAAATAAAATATTTGGTTATGTGATTTTTTTAATAATTTAATTATATTTCTGTTCTATAAGTTAGGCTTAATATTAGCATGTAATCTTGTTTTAAATAAATTGAAGTTATTTTTTAATAGCATAACCGTAAGAAATTTTTTAAAATATTAATAAAGTGCATTAATAAATAAATTAATTTAACTAGGCGTTTTATAGTTTTTTTTTATTGAAGTCAAACTGTTACCGTGAAAAATATCATGAATAATCTATCTTTATAATTAAGACTTATTTAAAAGAAATTTCTGTATTAGTACATTAAAATCTAAATCATTTCTATGTGAACTTAAATAGTGTTAAAAATTGAAAATTTAGGCGTAGATAAATCCGATGAGTAAAAAAAAAAAAAAAGTACTGTGAATTCTGTACCCACCAGGTTTCGAACCTGGGACCTTCCGCGTGTTAGGCGGATGAGATAACCACTACACCATGGGTACGTAGATGCTATGTCCCAATTATAAAATAACTAGAAATTTTTATTTAACATCTTAAACCTTTGAAAAAGAATTCGTGTGGTTTCATAAAAATAAATATTCGGCAAAGAAAAAAAATGATTTTAAGGTTTTATTTTATTCATCTCCTTTATAAAAAAATTTACTATTAATTTTATAATTTCTGACAATAAAGACTATAAATTCTGCATGCGTATAAATATGAATTATAAAGTATTCATTTATAGCGTAATAATATGAAATATAAACCAACATAAGGATAATTTACTCTAATTAAAAAAAATATTTTTATTTTGATTAAAATTCCTATTTATAAGGGCACATTAAAAATATTTATTTTTCCAAATTTTAAATCTCATTAAAAGCTGTGAAATGTGTGCTTTTGCTAAACTTTCAATTGTTTCATTAAAACATATAAGTTGGTTAATACAGTTATAAAATACACGAAACAGTAAAGAAGTCAAAATGATTTTTCGATTCTTTCAATCAAATAAATTACTTCTTTTATTTAAAGAGTATAACTGTAAGGACATACTTAGTTAAGTTATGAAGCGAAGAAAACTAAAATAATTAAATAATTCTGATGAAATGTTTTGGGTAAGTTTTCTTAAATTATAATGTTACCACTGGAAATCACATTCTGTAACACATAATTTTATAGGATTTTAAAAAATTCAAAATTTTACACATTGCTGTATTATAGTGGCAGTGAAGAAATACGTTGATAGTAAAATAATTAATATCAATATAAATAATCTCTCAGTTAAAATGAGAAAGCTCAAAAAGGAAATTTCATTTCGAATAAGGATAACTTTCTCTAAAAATCATATACTTGTATTCTTAAATCCTAAAACATGTTGAAATTCCATAGAAAGATTTATTATAATATCATTTAAGAAAGCAGTTGATATTAATAAATTTGTTTTCGGAAGCTTTGTCACTGAAATTACAAAATTTACAGGAATGAAATATATAAGAGCATTTTCGTTAGAATACAGATAAACTCAGAAATAATGCACGCGAATTCAAATTTTTTCAATTCTTAAAACATTTCGAATATTTGACTGAAAGAATGTTATAAACTTGTATTAAAATATGACTCTTAGGATAAATAGAAAGTTTAAAGTCACTTAAAATAACAAATTCATGGTGAAAATTTTATTGAAAGGTTATTGATGATGTATATTCATCCAAATGATCTTTCATTATTATATATTTATTATATCATTTATATATATATAGATTTTTATATAATTATATATTGTTTATACATTTTTATATATTTTTTTATATTTTATTATATATTTTTATATATTATTTATATATTTTTATATATAAGGGATTGAGATGATTCTACAGATTCTTTCATACAAATTAACAAGGGAATTTATTTTCTTATTTTTATAGAACTCCACTTCTCACAAAGTGAAGAGATAATTTTTAAACTTTAACAGATAAATTTATAAAATTAACATTTAATAATTTATTAAACTGTTTACTAAATATAATAATTTCTTATCAGAATTTTTATATTAGGTTATAATAATATAAATTTTAAACATTTAAAAAGTAATATTGTGTTATTTTAAATGTTTTTCTATTATT
The DNA here is from genome assembly GCA_026290005.1 of Latrodectus geometricus. Classification (NCBI taxonomy): domain Eukaryota; kingdom Metazoa; phylum Arthropoda; class Arachnida; order Araneae; family Theridiidae; genus Latrodectus; species Latrodectus geometricus. The sequence goes on from JAPDSC010027682.1 coordinate 79,975, forward strand.
TGATTATCTTGCAATTTATGTTAAGTGAATCTTATATCCGTTATGGATTACATACATCATTACTACTTTTTTATATGAGAGAACTGGATGAAATAAAATATATTAAAACGTATTAATATTATTTCTATTTAGGAAACAAAAGAAAACACATTTTTAATATACATTTTTAGTTTTGAATATGCGTTCAAATTAATTTCAATAGACTGATAGGAATAAATTCCTTGAAATATTCAAAAATTGCTTTCACGAACAAATTAATATACTAATTAATTTTAACCTAACGATTAACAAATTATTTCATGATTATTTATTGGAGTTAGATTTTGTTGTCGGAGAAAAATATCATGAAAAAGATACTTTTACAAATTAATTATTGTTGAATATACATTTAAAACATTTTTATGAATCTGTATAACACAATAAGAATCAAAACATAGAAAAATTCAATGATTAAAAAAGTTACATACTATACCCACCGGGTTTTGAAGTTGGGACCTTCTGCGCGTTATACGGATGTGATAACCACTACACCATGGGTACTGCTAAAGAAAGTCGGTACTGTAAGTATATCATGCAATATCAATGCATTTTGAAGCAGGATTCTCCATAATTATTATTTTATTTATCATACTCCATTAAGCTTGGTATTCAGTAAACTTTATTTAACTTTCGAAATTCATTTTTCATTCGAGATTGGTTATTTAAAGTTACTTTTGAACGTAGTTCACAAAAATATTTGATGCGGATTAGATTGTCTTATATTTATTAATTTAAAAAAGAGAATCTGGATCGTATTTCATACAAATTCGTAATACAATTTATTTTCTTATTTTAAGTAACTTCATAATTTTAAAATACGAATAGTTAAGCCTTAATTATAAGTGTAATAAAAATTATCTTAATTTTAAAATAATATTACAGAATTTATTTTAAATAGAATTATTTTTTAAATTTTATGTTAATATTTGATTTTGGAACAGTCTGAACTTATTGAAATTCTGAAATTATTTAATAATGAAATGTAGAATCAAGCAAACAAATAGAAAAGTATTCTAATTTTTTTATTTATTGAAAATATTTAATTTTTGGAAAATGATGGGTGATAATGTATTCTCTATTCTAAGAAATCTCATGTTTAATAACTTATTAAGATAAGGTATACGTGAAGTACTCATTAATACTAACCAAAAAAGATAATTTAAAGAGTTTATATAAGATAGATAAAATAATTACTGTCTTTTTAAATTACGTTGTAGAAATAGCTTGAAATAATAATATTAATAAGTTTCATAATCATAATATTTTATTTTTATTATAATAAATATTATATTTCATAAATAAAATTATAAATTTAAAATGAATTTTTTAATATACAATTGATGACAAATTTTAAAATATAACATGTATTAGAGAGAAAAATTCTCTTGTAAGTTACACTTCATTTCTATATAATATTTCAATTAAAACTAATATGAAATTATATCAATTTCAGCTTTTTTTATATTCATTGCATTGTAAAAAATATATTCTGATTTCAAAATTATAAAATAAATATGATAATATATTATTCAAGTGTAAAGTTCATATTTTATTTCATATGGAAAAAAAATGCAAATATAAAATTTTACTGAGTTACGATACAATTCACTTATTCTAGCATTCAGAAAATCAAAATTCTTTAAAAGAATCAAGTCATATCATGTTTTATTTTTTACGCATTTATTTCACTTACTCTCTTTAACCGCATTTATCAAATATAAATTTAATGAAAATGCGAGCAAGACTTCTGGAGAAAAGAATATATGGAATTAATGAAAATTAATCGAAATACATTTGAAACATTGAATTTACGATGAATCAAGGTATTAAAAAGGCATATATAATTTACAAGAAAATATTTTTTTCGAAGGTCGTAGGTCTTCAAGTTTAACTTGATACAATAACTGATGCCACCATCACCGGTTACATAAAATATTAAATAAGTAAATATTACTTAGATAAAGCCATTAAGATTCAGGTTTTCTTGATTACAATACATTTTTTAAAAATATACCTTTAATAAGTGCACTCTTTTGTATTTGATATTCTAGTTTCAATGTTAATTATTAAGAAAATTATATACAGAATAAATTTTTTCCTTATCTTCATGTGAGTAATTAATGGAATATAATTATTATTGCTATTTTGGAAATAAAAAGTATGAAACTAAATAATTTTAAAATAATTAAAAAGATTGGATTCCGTCACATATATATGTTTGTATATTATTTTTAAATTATAAATGTCAACTATTAATTTCAGTCGAACTCATAGAAAAATGTATTTATTTGATAGCCATGGAATAAAAATGTATTTTAAAGGATTCAAATCACTTGAAACTGCTCAGATTTTCATCATTATCTCCTTAAAAATTATCAAATTATCAATTATTGGGAGATATTATGAAAGTTATTAATTATGAAAATGTGTATGTAAGTTTTTTTAATTAAGTAATCCCACCATAGTATATTTTATAAGCATTTAAATAAAAAAAATGAATGTATAATAAATTATTAAAAACAATTTCAAGAGAAGGTTCCACCGAGATTTGAACTCGGATCGCTGGATTCAAAGTCCAGAGTGCTAACCATTACACCATGGAACCACACAACCCAAAAAGAAATTAGAAAATAAAAATGCATTTTCTTTTCAGATAAGCGTGACTACTGATAACAGCAGGTGATAAAACAGATTTCATAAAATGATTTACTTGTGATCTTTAGAAAGTGAACGGTTTTATTTATAATACTTTTACACATTTCAAACTACTTTCAATAGATTGATTTTATTTTGCTAACTAATTTTGAATGAAACCAATCCGCAATAATTTGTGCGTTAATAAGGCAGAAATCAACATTCATAATTAAGTAATTATTGTTTTAAGTAGTTTATTAAATAAAATATTTAACTGAAAATACTCCATAAAAACATAACTCTTCACCGTAATTTGAAAGGTTGAAAAATAAAAAGAATTTTTAAGATGGAAAAGAAATTAAATTAAAAAAAATTTAATAAAAAAAAATCAAAAACAATTAAATTAAAATTAAATAAAAAAATGCAAAATAATTTTTTTTTTTATAAATTACATTTTATTTTATAAATTTGATTGGGAAAAACATTTAGGAAATCATTTTTTTAATACTATTATAGTTTTAAATTTAAGAGATGATTATAAGAGATACTTTAAATGTTTTTTTCAATCAAATTTATAATATAAAATATAATTTAAATAAATGTGAATGTAATCTTTATGTCAAAAGGTTTAGAAACGTAGTTATGCAAACAGTAACAACGATTCTTTTAACTAAAATTTTAAATACTGTATTACTTATTTTTATATAAGCATTATAGTATTTTCATATTATTTTGCTGCATAACACTTTTATTACATTATTATAGGGTAGTTTCGATAGTTAAATGGAACTTCTGAAAAAATCAGAACAATGTATAAAAAAATGAATATCAAAATTCGCAGAAAAAAAATTGACGTTAACATGAGATACTAGATAAAAGTTAGCAGTTTGTGAATGTTAGATGTTGACATAAATTTTAGACTTAGATATATTTTTCTTTGTTGTATTTATTGTTTAAATTTATATATCACAGAATTTTGTAACGTAATTGTTATAAACTTTAAATAATGAATCTCATATGAATAAAATTAATTTACACATATATACACAGGGAAAACATATATTTTCGTATATTGTGACTTTACTCGGGAATTTAAATTTTAAAACAAAATTGTGTTTATTATTAAGGTCAAATAAGGGGTACTCATCGTCTTCAGCACTAAAACGTTTGCCTATGTTAAAATGTTATAAGTTTCTTTTCCCGAAATATTGAGTTTTTTCTTACAGAACCAGGCTTGTTACTATTTTAAAAGATACTAAATAATGTAAATTGTTTACTTTAAGGTTTGGATTTTCAGACAATTTTACTGCATTTTGACTAGAATGCATTTTTTTGTTGATGTCTTGAAACTCGGTATATTTTTCACGTCATGTTTAAGAAAATGAAATACAAATTTAACAATACTTTTAAGAAATAATCATCTGAGATCGAAAACCTTATTTTCATTTCAAATAATTTTTTGTTTATAACTCCCAGATTCCCAGATATTAGGATTTTTATCTTTTTCCAGCACTATAAGGGGCAGAAATGATGGCACCTTATATTATGGGGCACCCAGTGAGTGTGCCACCGTAGACATGAAAGTAAGTGGGTCCTCGTAATTTTGAAGCAGATAACAAGCAGCAGACCCAAGCAGACTTGGCCGGTCACCCTGAGAGGTAACATTTCACTTGGAGGACATTGCGACCGCAACATATTTAATGTGACCCAGCCATTAGTGAACACGACGGGTTTTCGGTTGAATTCGAAATCGAACTCACTAATTTCTGATAAGGAGAACATGCGTCTTAAGCAACCATATCCCAACGTCCATTCTTAAAAGTAATTGCAATGTAAAATTGTAATAATCAAAGCTGATTCTCTCTCTTAAAATTTTGATTATATATCCTTATACATTTTTTATGAAAATTTCTCATAAAGAATAAATACAATAGTAGAAGTACTATATTTATAAGTCAAAAGTTAACAATAAATTTATCAGTCCATAGAATTAATTTTGTAATTTGATTTTTGATTAAAATCATTCTTTCCCCCTTTTTAAACGATGCAAGAAATTTACTTTTAGAAAAATTAAAAAGTGCTCTTTTAAAAACTTTTTTACGGGACAGCATAGAGATTGACTTTATTAAGCTATTTTTTGTGGATTATTTGTAATAATGAATATATACTAAAAGTAAAATATATTGCTGCCAATCATTAATTGTTTTCTTCACATTTAATAATTCAGTGTTTAAACACTTAAAATGATTTTTTTAAATGTTCTTGAATGCGAAATAAAAAAAAAATTAGTAAATTCAAACCCAATTCCCGCCTTTAAAGCTAGAAAAACTTAATTTAAATTTCATATGAAAATCAGACTTATGTGTCAAAATATGCAGAGTGTGAAAAAGTAATTATGTTCTAGTCATTGTGTATTTACATAACATTATTACTAAACAGATGCTTTTCGTTTGTAATTTGTTTTTCATTAATATTCTTAATAATTATGCAATAAAAAGAGATATTTTCTCCTATTTAAACATTTGAAGCATTCTATGACTGTCATCATATTTTATCTTTCTTTTTATTAAAAATCATGACATATTAAAACTTGCATTTTCTAGAAAAGAAAAAATATAAAAAGCATATACACTGTTTTTCATATTTAATTGAACACCATAATTTAAAATAAATAACGCGAGCTTTTTTTGTATGAGAAATTGGATATAAACAATACAAAAAGAATATTTCACAGTAAGAAAAAAAATTTGACTACTTTTTAATAGAACATAAATGAAAACTCGATTTTCTGGAATTTTTCAATTTTTATTTGAAATATATAGATTTATTCTATATAGATATCTATATATTAATATATAGATTTATATAGAAATATATATATTATACTTCATTAGCAAAATATATAGAATTCATTTTTCTAACCTTTTTAACTCCAATCTATGGAAAATAATTAACAATTTAAACAAAGTCTAAACAAGAACATTTAAATTTATTTTGGTTAAGCAAGATTAATCGTTAAAAGTATTTAATGAATGCTATTATATAAATAGTAATAATTGTACCTAGATTCGGTTTCATTAGAGACTTTTCTAGATTTTAAGTTATGCCATATTAATGTATTTTTTTAAGCTTATAAATGAAGAATATTAAATACATGTTTTGTGTTTTCACTTTTATTTATGAAAATACCGTACTTTAAAGTAAATTGATGGGAGATTGATTTTTGTATATAAAGAAGTTAAGTATAAATCTATAAAAAAAATCTTTTACAGACCATCGTGGCCTGTTTAAGAAAGATATCATTCTCATTATAAGTAAGTAGTGAGTTCTATATTTCCAGCCTATATGAAGATTATCGTGTACACTAATAGTGGGTGGGGTACATATAACAAGTTGTAGTCGCAATGTCATCCATGTGAAATTATATCTCTGGAGCGAACGAAGCCTGGTGATCCTTAGTACCTACGCTTCTCTGATCTATGTTTCTATAACTCGAAGAATCAACCTACTAGGTAGCTCATAATGAAATCTGCTATCAATTCCATTTATTGCGGTGCGTGCGAACAGTAAAATTCCTCAGTAGTCAGGTATTAGAAGTTCTCTTAAATCAAACGAAGAATGATTAAAATCAAATGAATTCTCGAATCTTTATTTAAAAAAGAATTGGAGATTTTGTTGTTTTCTATAATTTAAAACTTTTCAACTTTAATCAATGGAAAAAAATGAAGAAATGTGACAAAGTGTTAACACGAATATTTAAATTTATTATCAAGATTATTTATTAAGAGTGTTTAACATTATTACAGAAACATTAATATTATAATAGAAATTTCCTTAAATAATATATCATTTTATTGATTTCCAAAGTGTATATATGAAGTGTGGGAATATTCTGAGTTTTATTATACAAACAAAACAAAACAATTTATAAATAAGTTTTTTTAAGGATTTCAAAAACATTCATTTATCTCAATCGCTATATTGGGTTAAAAAGAGAGTATTTGTATTAATTAAATTTTAAAATATTTATTAAATGAAACAATTTTTATCTGTAATTAATTTCTTATATTTCTTAAAACGTAATGCAGAAATTTGGTTTTAGTTTGGGGATTTTCTGATTGTGTAAAACTGTTGTGAAACCTTTTATGTAAGAATATATGTTGAAGAAATTTCCAATAAAAAACAGGAAATATATAGTTTTCGTAAGGAAAAATCTTTACTACTGGTGTTTATAAAAATGAAAAATATACCACAATCAACTTAATTATTAAATAAAATCTGAAATCAAACATTAAATTTTTAACTCGTATAATTTTCAATGCTATTTAAAAGTCAGTTTAAGGTAAGAAAAATCAATTTACAAAAATTTCGTACTAAAAATATTGTTACATCTTAATTTACATTTGAAAATTTAATATATTGATTTGCTTTATTTAACATAATTTTACTTAAATTAGAAGGAAGTTTCTAGATTTTCTAGAATCCTTTCAAGATTATGGTTCAGATTTGGAATATTTGAAATTCATCTAATCTCTAGGAATACACATTGGAATTGATGATTAATATTTCATTTTGTTCCCAGTTTCAAATATTTGAATCTGCAACACAATAAATAAACAACGCAATAATTAATCATATACAATAATAAGTAAATATTTCATTTTTATTTAATTTTGTGGCATACAAGTGATTAATGAAATCATTTTATTATGCATGGAACTATGTAACCTTGATTTATAATTTTATAAAGGCTGGTAAATCCCTGAAAAAATAATCAAGATTAATGAACTCTCCCGACGAAGAAAACGCGTATTTCATGACCTCATTATAATAATTAAATAATCATTAAAATATAATAAATATCATCAAGTTAATATATATATATATATATATAAATTGTAGAGATAAAAAATATTTGTGGAATTTGCCGAAATGTGAGACTCAATCATTGACAATAGCTATTATGTTTTCTTAAATTTTATGTTTTTGTAATTTTTATAAAAAATTGCATTGACAGTATGTTAGGTGAGTATAATAATTTCATATTTAGAAATGCATACTTCTAAACTAATGATTTATTGCATTGGTGATTGCTATGAGCCTATATTAATTTTCATTTGCTTTCCAATATCTTTTTCGTTTCGTTTTTCATTTCCCTAATATTGAATCGTTTCAATAATTGATTACCCAAAAATACTTTAAACATAATAAAAATTGAGAGTATGTTATATTAAAAGAGTGCTAATTGCTTTGAAATTTTAAGATACATAATGATTCACATATTTACTAATTACAAGTTAAAAATTAATGATGCAATAAAAGTTTATATTTTAATTCCGTTATAAAAGTACAATTAAACCGTAAATTAGACCATAATGTATAATATAACTAAACATATTATCACCGATAACAACTTTAACTTTATATATACAGTGATGTAAAGTTTTTAAATGATGATTATGAAACACAATTCAGAAAGATTACTTTCAAATTAATAAAACAAGAATAAATTGAAATATTTGTTTTTACTTTAATGCAAATAATTTAAAGTGTTAAATTACAGACATTATTAACATGCATTTAATTCCTATATGAAGATAATGATACATTATTTTATGACGAATCATATTAAATTAATGAAAACTAATGCACTGTAATTTAAGAAATAAAAATTTGTTATTTGAATATTAATGTAATTTTTTGACATTCCCAAATAGGAGTCGAATTTACGTTATGAATCTTATTCACATTAATCGTTCATTAATACTCGTACTTTCAAAATGTTTATTTTACAAAAAAAATTATATACATTATATCAGTTATAAATCTGTATTTATTGCATCATTTAAAGTAAAACTTTAGAAAGAAATTAATATTTTTCTGATAAAATACTTGTTTTTGTGTGTAATGTTATTTATATTATATATTAACTGAATTAAAATAAATTTCATGAAAATGTAGAGAGTACTAATTAATTTATACATGATAACCATTTATACTATTAAAGTAACACTATGTTATTTTCATCTAAAAATAATCTGAAATATCCTAAGGTATAGATATTAAACTTAAAAATATCTCTGGTGTTTAAGTTTTCTGTGCTTATTGATATTGAGAAATAAATGAATAATATTGGTTTTGTTCATTTAAGACCACAAAAACACTTGAAAATTTTGTAAGGAAATGGGATTTTTGTGATGGAAAGTTAAGTAAGACATTGATGTACTAAAATTAAATAAATTAACTAAGGTTTGAAATTAAAATCTATAATTCTAATTGAAAGTTTTATGTTAATATTTGTTATTATGTAAATTTTTTGAATAATTTAATACTTGATTACTTATGTAAAATGGAAATAAATCACGAAATGTATAGTATAAAAATTTATTCTGAAAAAAATCATATTTTAAACTAATTGTATAAAAAGAAAAGTTAAAAAAAACGCTGAGAAAGGAAATATAGAAATAAAGAAAACAAAATTTCAGAGCAATTTCAATTATGGAATATTGTAAAATATAAGAAAAATAAGATTATTCTTTAAGATTATAGAGATTTATAAAATATCAACATATTATTTTAAAAGCATTTGAAACACAGTAATTAAAAACATTATTAATGAACATCTATTTTATTAATTATTAATAAACATAAAAATAATACTCTTTATTAATTATAAACTTACTACTCTAATTTTATATTTATCTATTATTATTTTATTGATAATAAATTTCAGAATGAGGTAATCTTACCTGCGAAAATTAAATGTTTCATTTTGGGTTTTGGATTTCTAAATTCATATGTTGCACAAAAAATCAACTATTTTCTTTCGACAAAGAAAGACAAGTTGAATATATGATAAAACATCAAAGATTACTGCAGTATTCTTACATTAGAAAGTACATAAACAGATCTTCCAATTTTGTTTTGTCTGTCATATTCTTGTTTTATGTTTTTCCTGTAATAAAACTGTAGTTTGCAAAAGGAAGAACTTATTTCCATTTGTATCATCATGGCTTATCATTGAAATTACGTCACCAGCAAAAACTTAACCATATTAAAAAGAGTACAATTTCTATTTGATAATATATTTCTCATTACTTTTTTAATTCATATATACAAATAAGTGCAAAATATTCTTTGTCTCAAAAAATAATTACTTTAAAATATCTAGAGTATTTTTAGCCTACATTTTAACCTTCACTGATGTCGTTATCATTTTTAATAGAGTAATTTATAAAAATTTTAAATTTGTGTATTTAATATTTTTCATCTGTTTATTGACCCTTAAACTTTTTTAAAATCAATATAAAGTTGATATTTATTTGCATTCACTTCACGATATTTTTTCTAGCAAAATATTTCGTATTTACATCTTCACATTTCTTATGCAAAATAACTGTTTAATGGATAATTTCTTTTATCTAAGTAACTTCTATAAGTAGCTTTTCACATCTTTTTTAATCAATAAAGCGTAACAGTCATAATTTTAGTAAGGACTTATGTATATGCGTGATTAAGTAGATATTCCACAAATATATACTTGCTGTATTTTAAGATATTTCTTTTCTAATGACCAGGCAAAAACTATTGCCCAATTCTATTCTCTCATTTGGCATTATTTCTTTTTCCCAAGCTTCCTTTATATATATATACTACTTCCACTATATCGCAAACTATTTTGCACAATTAATCACTTTATAGTTTTGAGTAAATCATGTTTTCATCAAAACTTTCATATTCATGCAACTTAGCAATCACTTCATCGACTTCCCCTCCCTCAAAAGTTGTAATCACTCTTCTCTTGAGTTTCTGCATTATCTTCAACACATTCAAATAATTCTTTTCTGTTTATTAGGTTTTCAAAATATTTTCTCCATATCTCCTGGAGTTCATCTGCCTTTCCAGACAGGTCTCAATTTTTCTGTGACAAGTGATTGCTTGTGGTTTATACCCTCTTCTCATGGAAGTTCATCGAAAATAAATACCATGGATTTTTTGTCACCAATAAACTCTCCCCTTCTTGTATAATTTATTTTAACAAGAAAGAATCGCTTTTCTTTGCATGTTTTTTGATTTTATCTAATTTATTTATCTTTCAAGTTTAATAAGCAAATAGTTTTATTTTAACATTTTCTGTTCTTTAACCAAAATTTTACCTTCTTCTCAAACCATTCCATTTTTTTCTTTTAGTATTCTCCCAGAGTTTCATCTGTTGATTTTATGACGCCATTTTTATATCCGTTCCATTTGTCTTTTTTTTTAAATCCATTATACAATCCTAAGGTATTTGTTCTGTATATATGCATCCAAAAGTTTTTTTAATAGTTATCTTTAATATACTTACTACCCAAATCTTCACGCTATTTTTTTTCTCCTTTACATTACTAATTTTTGAAACTATTAATCTATTTTAACATCACCATGAAGTGATTAGCATCAATATCTGCTGCCGTTTTGTTTTTTTATATATCTATGGTATCAGAAGCGTGCCTTTCGTTAATTACAGTGTGGATATAGTATTTTATCTTTATGTCAGGGAAAAATCTAGATTTCCTTATGAACTCGTTTGTATTTAAAACATGTATAGTTCTAACCATGTTGTTGTTTGCAACAAAATCAACAGATGTAACTCCATTTTCACTTCTGGTTTCATATAAACTAAATAAGTATTCTCTTAAACCAAACTTATCCTCCAGTTTTTATACTTAGATTTCACAAAACAATTTCAAAATCCTGTCAATAACATTCAACTACTGAGATTTTCTCAGAATTCATTAGTTTGCTATTCAATGTAGTTAATCATTTCATACTTTAGCTTCTTTTTTATTACAAATCAAGTGGCATAAATATTTCACAAAAGCTTGTATTGTTAAAGAAATGAAGTTTCTAAAACTAATAATGTTGCTTTCCTTTCGTCTAACTTCTAAACAGCCAAAATTTCCCATTTATGATTAAAACTACGTGGCTGTTATTAGCAGCCTTTCCTTGGACCAGAATGAAATAAACTAAACACATTCTTGTTCTAAAATTTGAAATAATTACTTCTTTTCTGAAATACTCTTCCATTATCCATTTTAGCAGTCTATTATGGATATCCTGATAGTTATTTCTAAATATTATTCTTTGTACAGAGAATGGCTGTCAGCCTCTTGCCTAACACTTAACACAGCGGACCGGATCTCCATTTTTAAATACCCCTAGAGACAGAGTGTCCAATTATAATTCTAGGCTCTGGGTTATAAACAGCAAAATAAGGGCAAAAAATAAGGCTTACTGGACATAACTACTTGCAGAAGCATTTACATCTTATTAGAGTCAAGTTTTCGGCTTGACTTCAATAAAATGTTGCTCTCTGGGCTATCAGGAATGAATATGGATGCTGACGACCTCATGCATTGAACCATTGTTTTAAAGTTTCTTGTAGACGAATCTACGGATGTTAATCCTTCATTAGGCTACTCGTCAACTAATGATGCCGAAGACAGCGTAGAGTAAAACATAAACAGCAAAATTATGTATTAAATTATTTTCCTGTTGCTGTAATATTTTTATTACTCAACTGGAAATATCTTCATCGCAATACTTTATTTGTTCCAGGTATGCAAAATTATTTCATGAAATTTAAAATCGTTTATTATTAAAATTTTTTCTGACATAAAAAACCTTTATGCAACAAAATACAGGTAATTGCAACAATGTTACTCAACTTACAGTTTTTTAAAAATATTCGAATATTTTCTCGCCTGAGGAATTAAATGAAAATTTCTTTTCATTTAATATCACTCGATAAACAAATGAAATTTTTAGTATTTTAATACTTACTTTAGGTTATTGTGTGACATTTCAAATTTCTTAATTTTCTTTTGGTAAAGTTTGAATATTCTTATTTACTTCCTGAATTGAGCCTATCTCTTGAATTCAATCATTTCAAAGATTCATAGAAAATTCTTTTCTATCTTTCTGTCAAGAAAGTATGCAGGTTGATGGGTTTTTTTTGTTTGGGTATCACTTCTCTTTTTAGTTTCGGATCGATTAGATTTCCTAGTTAAGTGAAACGTTAGGAGTTACACATTTAAAAGGCTTATGAGAAAAATCTTCATTTAATCTCCTTCAGAATTTCAGTCAAGAAATACATAATTCTTATTTACTTTTATTGATTTTAAAATATTCAGTTTAAGACTGATATTTATAAAATATTAATAAAATTTTATTCCATATTCTGTCGCAGAACTAAGACAATTTTATTCTCAATTTTTTTTAATGCAACCACCGCATATGATTGCTATTAATCATTTTAGACTAATGAGTATTTCACGAGATGGTGGCATTTAAAATTAACGTAAAATGTTCTTGCAAATTTTTAACAGACAAAATATAACACACGTCACGTACTTAAGAATTTTCTTAAATTAAAGCAACATTATGAAATTTTACTGTAAAATATTTTTAGTTACTGATAATTTCTTTTTATCCGCTTAGAAAATATTGCTATGTAATAAATGGAAGGTGAAAGGAAAATTTATGGCTATTTTAGTTTTTATGGTTATTTTTTTTATAAAACAAATAAGCAATTTATAACTCATTTTTTATAACTTGCCAAAATTCAAATAATATTTGTGGTTTTGAGAAAAATTAAAGAGCAAAAAGAAGGCACTAGCAAGCTAATATTATATCAAATTAAATACTTTGCGATAAATAGCCTGAGAAAACTAGTTATTGTTCCTAAATTTATTAACATGTATATAAATTATAAATAAAGAGAAATTTAATACATGTAAATATTATGTAAAAAAAAGCAAAGATAAAACTTTTTCTCCCTTGAAGTTCAGACTTATGGGGGAAAAAAAAGGTTTGTGGTTATTTGGAAGATTTTAGTACATATTAAATACTTTTTTTTTCATTTTTTGTATTGTGTGTGATCTATACTAATTGATAAAATATATTAAAATCACATAGTATAATTTTAACAAGTCTTAAAGTTATGAAGTATATATATGTTTTTAGAATTTACATATATTTTTATAATTTATTTTATAATTATTTTAATATTGTTCGTTATGTAAATATAAGTCTTAGATACATTATCTAAATTATAAGCTTTTTTAATGTAAATAGAGTTTCATATTTAAAAATTTTATACATATATATATATATGTCTTCCAAATATAAATTTAATTCGATATGTAGTTTAAAGTTTAAATAAAACATAAAAACTAATTAAGATGGGCATGTGTGAAGCCCAATGTTCAAGAACAACTGGATCTTAACATTTGGCATATTTAATATTGAGGCAAGCCCAATTTCAAGCCTGCCCTTATATGTTACGCTACAATTAGTTAAATTACTGTTGGGTAATGTTTAATTTTGATGAATTTCTTAATGTTTTTAATTTTGGAATTATTTTTATGTGTTAAAAATTAAATGTAGAAGAGTTAAAAATATTTATGAATGTTATTTGCACCAATTAATTTTTGAATATGGCACCTTCGATATAGAGATATATATTTACCATTACACTATAAATCTTAATAAAGCCTTTAAAATCATAAGTATAATTGATTATGAAGAATTTTCCTATATGGACGATTGTTTTTTGAAAGAATTATTACAAACCTTATATTTTTAAAAGAGATATATATTGAAATTCTCCTATTAATTTTTATGATGTCCCTTCGCTAATCCTTTTATATAGAAAGGATATGCCTCATTACGTTATAATATCATATTTCATAGAAAAGATATGATTTTGCTCTGATTCATAATAGTTGATAAAACTTAAATAGAATGGTAAGTATTTATGTACAAAATGTAGGTTAAGAAAATATCATTATAAGTCAGCGACTACCGCAATTACTAATAAATGAAGGTGATAACATATGTCATTAAAATATTTAACATGCAATTTTCATTGTTATGATGAAGTGTCTAATAAGCATAGAGCTAGGAGCTAGTGGAGGAGGCATATCCTATCAAATGCATTAGGTCCGATTGAAGCCATTATCGCCATCTTGGTTGGAGTTTCAAATGCTAGTAGGAAAGAGCGCGTCGAGTGATTCCTAAACTACGCATGCGCAGTAATAGTACGATTTGCGCATGCACCAACATTTCGATAAGTATAGCAAAGAATAACTTCAAATCAAGTAAATAATACTGCTTAAAAGATGAAGAAAATAATACAGCTTAATACAGATGAAGAAAATAATACAGCTTAAATATCAAAATTTAAGAAATAAATTCATCACTTATGTTATAGAATACAAAATAAGCGCTTTTCTTCTCTAACTAAGATGGCCGCACGGTTAAAGTTGATACTTCATCGAAAGGGGGAAATTTCCTCTCCCCTACTCCTTTCTCTATGCTAATAAGTACGTTGTTATTGGTCAATATTCTACCAATATTGAAAAATATTTTTGTTGTTTAATGTCGAAGATCAACAGATGAATATTTACTAATATTAAGTGATACTATGGGAAAATTTTTTATACAAACTTATAAGAAATTGTATTTTAATTGATTACTTCAAAAATTTGTTTTCTAATAATATTTAGCAAACTTTAGATGACTTTTTTAATAGCAAGCAATACTTTTTACAAAAACATCAAATTTATAAATGTTTTAAAATATTACTACACATTTTGGACAAATTTTTTTGACTAAATGAAAAACAATTAATAAACTTCTATTTTGCGATACTTCACTTTAATTGGTTGCACCTTCTAGTATATTATTTTATGTTAAATCTTTTTAATGCAGTATTTATTATGAAAAATTTAAAAAGCGATAAAAAAACGTTAAAAAAATCATTTAAGCTTTTTTTTTTCCCGAAATTTATTTTATAATTGACTATGAGAACTACAAGATCCAGAAAATGTCAGCTAAATATTTCCTTTTCTATTGCTGAAATTCTCACTAATTTTTATAATAATTGTTTGGTTTTTTTTGTTCATTTATGAAATAAATATAATATTCATTTTAATTTCACCTCTATTCGCTGTTTGTTTCTTTATTCTTTAATTTCTTTAAAATCTCAAATATATACTGGAATGTAAAATTTAAAAATGTTTTTCTTTAAAGTAAATTTTTGAACAAAATGTTCTAAATAGTATATACGAGTACCATGTGGAGTGGATTAAAATATCCATGTGACAAGTGACTGACGAGGAAAATCCAGACTTCAGTTAAAGATATAATGAGCCCAATTAAAGATATGATGTATTCAATTGCTGTGCAGGATCTGCATCATCTTTCCAAGTTGAGTACTTATTTGTGAACAAGCAACTGAAGTATAGTTTCCTATTTCTGTTGTAATGCCAACCACAGCTATGGAATCGATGGTAGAGGCTGTTGACGAGCTTTAAGTTCGGGAGTTTGCCGACCAATCGATATGTTGAATCTCTCCAATTCCCAGAAGTTCTGCAATAGCCTCTGTTTAGTAAAATGTAGCGTTTTTGTCCAGGGTGAGGAACAGAAAACTCGTAATACTTCTAAAAAGACACAAGTGAGAAAGGATAACTTCTGTACGCTAGCATTCACCAGTGATTGAGTCTCTTCAGTAGATATGAAGGTCTTTACAGGTAACAAGCACATTATCACAAACGATAATCCACACTTTCCTTTCAAAGTTATTCAAATGGTTACAGTTATATTTGCTCTCTTTAATGATTAGACGAGTACGTGCTTAGAACAAGTAGACAGATTAATCCATTTTAATGGTCGTGTCTCTAGCTCTAACATTCTTCACACTGCAGAAAATACTATTACGATAGACAAATGTCAACTTCTGACTACAATAAAATATAAATCTAAGTCGTTCTACAGTTTGTTGCATGTGTTTTGAGATTTCTCCCGCTTTCTGTTGATTCACGCCTTTATAGAAGATAATATATTCACGCCTATATTAAAATGCTTGAATTTATTTGGAAATTTATTGAATACTTGATAATTTGCTAAAATATAATAAAAGGGTGGTTAGAGGTTTTAATCGATTAAGAGCATTTTAACCAATCGTTTAAAGCAAGAAATTTGATAATTACTGAAAAGTCCTTAATCCATGATTAATATATATATATATATATATATAAAACTGACTGAAATGGATCGTAAGTAAATATAACAAGGGTTTCATATAAATACTCAACAAAATTCTGTTACATAAACTACCCACAAGAAAAATAAATAATCAATTGAATTTTATAAAATACTTAAAATACTCGTAGCATATTTGGATGATTTGAGAAAACATTAATAATCACTTGATTGCGCTTTCAATTAGTTTTATCAATTCTGAAATATAATACATACCTTCAGTGAATTTTTATTAATCAAATAAAACGAATTCATGTTTTATAAATTTGTGTTTTCAATCATATTTTGTCCATGTAAATTTTAAATTTGTACAAAAAATTTATCATTGTGATTAAAAATAATTTTCTTATAGCTTAAAATATTATTTTAATTATTAACACCTATGTTCTTATGTTTGATACTAGATACTTACAAGAGACGGAAATAATAATTATTAGAGAGACATCTTGCTGGTTTTAAAATTGATGGATTAATACAATTACTTAATTTAACATGATCAAATTGATAGATTTAACGCATATTAATTAATAAAAATTTAATTATTAAAAACATATCTCAAGTTTAATACTAATCACCATACAGATAAGATCTATAACATAAAAATCAAATAAAATATTTAAAACTAAATACTTATATATTTAAAAAATTTTAGTTACTCTTTCTTTACCATTTTAATTCAACAATCGTCAGAGCTGAATATTATCCATAACAGATCATATATACTTTTCTCTCTCTTTCCGCATCGCGCAACAAGAAAGAAAATAACTAATTTTTGTTTATTGCAATTTTGAACGGTTAAAAAAAATATATGGTGCTGCCATCTAGTTATAAATTAGGAAACTCATATTATTAACATACTATGCGATCAAAATTATCTGGACTATTTGGGTTACGATATTAGAATTGTGATACACAATATTATGTAAAAAGATTTTTGGCCCTTATTCCTTCTCACAAACATCTTTGTGTAAGCAAAAAGAAGTAAATTTCTAATTTCCTCTATTAGTGGGTTTTTGATTATACCCTCTCGTTTTTTAATTCATCACTAAGAGATTAGATTAATCTAAGGAGATTTTTTTGTAATTATGGTGAATTTATTTTCATAAAGCTTTAACACAATATTACAAAAATATAGTTTAAAAATTTATGCAGCTCTTTAATGAAACATAATCGAATATGTAAAGTAATTATTACTATTTAATAACGAATAAAACGCATAAATATATTAAGTATGTTTATTTTTAATAATTAGAATAAAGAGCATTTAATAACCTTAATATACATATAAAATATTTATTCTATATATGCATAAGATAAAATAAATTTTTAATTGACATATGCTACATAAATTTGTAATTGTACGTAAAGTATGTCTTCAAAATGAACTACCATTATATCTAATAATTTATATACCAACGAGACTATATTAAATTTTAACGAAATTGAAAATTAATTATATCAATATTTATTTTAGCTGTGTAAATTTCAAAATATGAATCTATTTTACAATTTCTATAAAAATTATAGTTCAAGTTAATCAGGATTAATAAGACGGAAAATATATTGTAAAATTAAAATGCCCACATTAATTTTTGGAAAAGGGAAAATAAATTGTACATCAAAATTAACATTAAAATAAAAATTAAAATTTGCATCAATTTCAAAAGTTAAAGTTTGATAATTTATGTTTATTTTCAGAGAAAATAAAAGACACTAATTTCTCCCTTCCCAATTCTATTTCGATATTTGTGAAATAAATGCTTTTATTAGATATTTAAATTTGTGAATTAAGCACTCGTAGTTCTAGGAGTATATACGAAACAAAGGCATACATATATTCCTTCCGAGTAAACAATTGTTTCAGTACAAATCACTCTGAGCTTTCATGATACAAAATAAATTAAACAATATTGGTTTATTTAATTTCTTATAGTTCTGCTAATTACAATCGTGACAAAATCTATGCCAGAAAGTATGAGTTCAAATATGCTTTATATATTTTCTGGAAATTATAAAAAAAAATATTGAATATTTCTCGAGATATTTGATGAAATGCTTAATAGGAAAAATGCTCGATTACTTTTCATTAATTTATTCAATTCAATAGATTCAAAGCTTAGAAAATTAAAAATAATCCAATGAAGAAAATATGAGTAAATTATTATTATAAACATGCCATATTATAGTAGATTAGGGTGAAATTTTATAATTATTTGTAATATTTCATACATAATTTTATCTAAATTATTATTCATAAAATGTCAACGCGATAATTAATAAAAGAAAACAATTTAAAATTTAATGTCATTTGTAAGTTTAAGCTGGGGCTTGAGTTTTTCACATTTAATTACAAAATATTTTTTCTTGTTTTTTTTCCCTATATTTCTTTCCTTGTTTATTTTCCCTGTATTTAGAAAGGTGACATATTTAAGAAAATAATTAAGTAATGAATTCAAATAAATTGATTTTTTTCTTCATTATATATTTAAATATAATTTACAAACAAAACGTTTCTTTAAAAATAGGAAAATAAAAACTTAATCTTTTACCTTTTAATCTTAGCTATATTTCTTTTTACTCATAAAACTTGAAGTGGATTGCAGCTTGTTGGATTTAGAAGAATTCACTCAAGAGTTTAAGAAAATGATTACGGAAGTATAATTTATAATTCCAGTAAACAATGAAACTGATAAACGTTTGCAATATCCTGACGTTCACACCCAGTAAACGGATTATCAACGTACGTTACTTTATGTTATGAGATTCAAATAGTTCAAATAATACAAGAAGACTGGTCCAAATAACGAATCATCGATGTATATTACTTTATGTTAAGAGATTCACAGAATGTTAAATATTGAAATTTTTCAATGATAATGTAAAATGCTAATTAAAATCAATTTATATATTAAATAATTTATTTAATTTATATTAAGCTTTTTAATTTTAAAATTATATAATATGTTACGATGCATATATATAAAGAATTGAGGTGGATAAAGGAAAGACTACACGTTGGTAGAAAAATTGAGTGAAAGTTTACTGTGAAAAATTAAAGCAATCAAAATATTTTTAAAAATATATCATCATTATTAAAATAATTACACAAATTAAAATTTAAAGGATTTTGTGCACCAAAGCTATTTTATCTCTGATAAAATAAATAAAGACAATGATTTCATGGAAAATTGAAACATTTAACAAAAATATACTCGACACAATATACGTAAGGATACGGTGGAAAATTGACATTTGCAAATAATCAGAATTAGAAAAGAAAAATATCAGATTTAATATTATATAGAATTAGTATCACACATATATAATATTATAGTATTAAATATGATATTTAATATTAAAGTATTCACACACACACAGGAAAATCTGAGTAAAAGGATTACATATATATAATTATATTTATTCTAACCATAATATACATAGTTCCTTACCGTACAGTTATTTTATATCTATATATTATTAAATTTCATAATCACAATAAACACATATTCTCATAAAACAATTAAGAAAATAATAAAAATTCAATTAATAATAATTTTATATAACTTTTTAAAAAATGGCATTATTTTAACAATTCGCATACACTAATTTTTATACATATATGGTAGGAATGTATATATACATACATATATAGATATCAATGTCAATCTATCTAGGCATCTATATCAATCTACATATACATAAAATAGGATAGATATGCTAAAAATATAAATGGTGAAATTATATATAAATGAAAATAAAAGGAATGTAGGCATTTAATTTGAGCCGTAGCATTCTCAATTAAAGTTTTTAAATTTGTGAAAGTAATGTGGTTATTTGTTTTTAAGTCAAGAAAATTATTGTAAAATTATAACAACATATTATAAAATGGTATTTAAGGGTGTATAATATTAAATAAGTTAACAGAAAGAAGTAAGCTTTCTCATTCAATAAACATTACCTTCTTTCATTTCTCTACTCAGTATTATGATAATGAAAACGCAAGTCTCTCTCTCTCCAAATGATTTAAATCATTAAAATACAAAAGCAGTTTTCACAAGTTCACTTACTCTCCATTTAAAGATAATCTTAAGGATTCCGTCAACCAAAAATAAGTTCGAAAGATTTTGTCATGGATATTTCACAAAATTTTCTATTCAGAAATAATCTAAAAGAATTCTTTCTCCGTCTAGTGTCAAAAGATCTCCAAAAGAAAATAGTTTGACAAAGCAACAAAGAAAATAGCGACAGCTATGAAGAAAGGTGACTCGTCCATTTCCCTTTTTTGAAACCATTTTAAGAATGAAGTGTCAAAGCTCTGAAATGTTTAAGCGAATTTTCTATTCATTCCAAAAACTGTCTAAGGGATCTTTTATTTGAGATTTGTAAAGCGGTGCTCTTTTTGACAGAATGTCGTATAGATCACTCCTAAAAACAAACCTGATTTAAATGGTACCTAATGTCAACAGTACAGAGTATGTAGCAAATTTGTAACAAAATTATGACAGTTCTTATATTTCACTGTTGAAAGACTTGAACATTCTACAGCAAAACGTTTATTTCACAGTCGAATGCTTAAGACAGTCGATAACAATATTTTTAAAGAAGTACGCAAATATGTTTTAAAGCCGACATTAAGTTTCATAGCGTATTCAACAATAGTCTAGATATTTGATTGTAGCTAATTTTAAATATTTATTTCACATTAAAAATAACAAGGAATGTAAAGTATTACATAAAAAATAATTGAATGAGAAAATATCATAAAAATTATGTGATACAAATTGCATATAAGGAAAGAAAAAAAAAAAGGATAAACAGATATTCCAAATTTTTGTTCTTATATTTAAGAAAACTTAACAACTCTAAGACCAAAATTTCGAATTTGTGTAAATCCTTTTTTTTTTTTAAATAGTCTTTTTCTGCAAAATAATAATTTAGCAGGCCACGGATTGTTGCCAATTTTATTCTTCAAATCTAAACATTTTGAGAAACAAAAAAGATGTATTTTTTAATATGCTTAAGAAATGAGCAATAAATTTGCAATTGATAATAAAAGTAAACCATTTATTTTATAAGTAATTTTTTGGTAAGATACAAAAATTAAGTATTTTATACAAAAGGCAAATTGAAAAATTGTCCAAAATTTTAGGAATCTTTATTCACAAGTATGTAAGTATTTTCGGGTAGCGGATTTATGGTAATGGTTAATGTATTCGCGCAAAATTTAGTATCAACAGCTTGATATGGAATTAATTATGCTTATATAAAAATAAATGTCTATACAAAAAACACAAATCTTTTAGTATATCAGTACAAGAAACATACAACTTTCACAAAAATCAGCAATAGCGAGTGTTCCTATTACAATTCAAAAGTAAACTGAAGGAGATCTTCATGGCTTGGTAAATTGTTAGAACTTTCTAAGAGTATTCCAATAACTTCTTCGGGAAATAATTCTGCAGTAAGCTACAAGACTCAATCCTAACCATTGTTGTCCTATAAAAATTATGTCTTATCATTGCTTAGTAACTTAAAAGCATTAGAAGGTTTTTGAATACACAATGCGTAATACTTCTCGAAAGAATTTTTCATAGATAAGGGAAGTAATTTTGTAAAATAACTTATACAAAACTATGTTAAATACTGTTACAAATCGGCAATCGAAAATCTACCACCTTAATAGAATCTTAAATTAGGAAAGAAATTATGAATTTAAGCGAATAAAAGGTTTTTAATTTATTTATTGATCAAGGTTAAACTAATAATAATTATTAATATTACTAAATTGATAACGTGAACGCAAGATATTGGGCACAATGTTCCCGGTCCGGGCTAAAGATCCTAATGGAATCAATTTTGCATGTACAATCTTGTCTTTGCGTAATTTTCAATTTTGAAATTTCATTAAGTATTTGTGAGTAATTATGTAAAAGAATCCTTTAGTTTTCCATGAGAACTTTGGCAATTGATATAAAACAGATTTTAATTTTTATAGGATATTCAATCTTTATTCTAACATTTTCTTCCACTCAATAAATGATGCACAGTTATTCTCGAATCTCAATCAATTCAATAATCATTATGCTAAACATAAACTGAGAATGTAATGCAAAGCAGATTTCAAAATGGAAATAAAATTCACAGGACTAACATTCTCAGCTGTGTGTGTTTTGATAGATATTAAAGCCATTTTAGAGCTCATCCGGGACATATGGTTCATCACCGGTGTTTGAAAGTAAAAAAGATCTATGTGTGGATGCTTTTTTTTTTTTTTTTACATATATTTCAGACAATCAACAATATCTGCAACAGGTAGCACTAGTGAGTAATAAAACAATAAGTAATAACCAAAACTCTTTCTTAATCAACTGTAGGTTCTAGTTCCTGAAGAAATATGACAGATTAGGTTGCACTGGTCTTCAATTTGTATTTAAATTGTTTCCGAATATTTCTCATCAGGCTGTCATTAGTTATTTCCTGTGCTGCTCGAATATACAAATTCATTAGGCTTGAATATATAAAACGAAGCGAAGCCTGTTGCTACTAAATATGGCTGCTATGGCGCAAAGGTAAAGCTTCGCATTACTAAGTCATAGGTCCGAGGGTCCAAGCCCCGTCCAATGAAGGATTGAAACATGTAATGGTTCCTAATTATAGTTTGTTACGTAATTTAGACTGCCATTATATTCCATTTTCTATTTCTAGAAAATTCCTAAATTAGAATATTCTGGAATACCGATGGCGAATGTTCGGTATTTGTATATAAGTTGAGCTAACGCTTAATTCGTGGAATCAAGATGTTTGTATTAAGATCGCTGTCCTTCCATCTCTTTATAAATTTCCCACGAGTGATAATGATATGTCAATTTAAAGAGTTGTTGATTCCAAACATTTCACAGTTACAAGGAGACGACTTTCGAACAACGTTTTTTGATATAGGTGTTTTTTTCAGCACTTAAATACAATTCTTTTCAGAGCATGCATACATAACTCTGCAAGCAAGCCAGCTGAGTTGGTAGCCGAATGGTTAGCTTTCTTGCCTTTGGTTAAATAATCCGTGAGTTCGAATCCCATCTTGGTCATGGTCTTTGTAGTGGTTTGGAATCCACTTTAAACCGTAGTTCCCGGTCTAATTAGCCCTTGAGTGCATAAAATGATCATTAAACAACAAACCAAGCCAAGCTATAAGGAATCCCATCCTTAAGGTTAACGGGTTTGGAATACTTCCTTATCACCAATTTCCTCGTAATTTTGAACCATGATGAGGTGACGAAGTTACTGCTCAGTTGGCACCTTCCTCTTCAGATCCATACTAGGCCAGAGAAAAAACTATTAATGTAGTGTAAGGAGAATGTGGTGTGTGTGTGACCCACCTAATCACTACTCACTGTAACCGGTGATGCTTAGATTTGGTTATCTTAAGACAAGCTATTGTGTGTGTGCGAACCGCTGGGACTTGATTATTTTCGGAGCGAAACAAAACTTCGGAAAATAATTTAACAAAAATTCTGACTATTTTCTTCTATAAATCGTCATATGTTCATTGCATCTTTATCATAAACTTATTTCACATAGAGTTATGAATATATTTTGCCTTTATTATTAAATTTTGCAGGCTTTCATTTTGTTACACACTGATTAAAGGTAAGCATTTACAGTTTGTTCAGAAACTAGTTAAACTGTTTTTTGTTCATTTCCCATTGATTTCCGAATCACTAAATCTCTTTTTCTGAAGTAAGCTTCTTTCCTGATATTTCTTTTCTTAAAGATTGTTAGAGATAAAGAAATTATTTAACTGTGTAATTTATTAAGTTATCGGTAACTTTGTTAAGTGTATCTAACCTAAGAATGTTAACATGACTTAAAAAAATACGTTAACAAGCTTAATGTTTAATTTAGAGAGACATTATTCAGTTTTAAATATAATAAGTTATATAGAATATTAAGTAAAAAAAATAGAAAAAAAGAAACTGAAAAATGAAAGAGAAAAACTATTTATAAAGTTCATTTTATCATTGTAAAATAACTAACTTTATTAAATAAATTTAAATTTAAAATAAACACATAACATTCAGGAGTGTATATATATATATATATATATATATATATAATTTTTATGACATACGTAAATAAATTTCATAATGGTTTGTTTAAAAAGTGTTATTTTTTTTAAGCTTAAACGTGTATCGGGGTAATATATCTTAAAACGGTAAATTTAAATATTTAAACAAAATGAAAACATTTGCACATACATTTTTGTTGAGATTTTATATATAATAAATTTTAACTAGGTGTAACCAATAGAAAATAATAATTAAATAAGTAACAAGATTTAATCAATTTTTTTTTTGAAAAATTGAAAATGTTTTTGAGATGAGTTTATTTAAAATTTTTGGAAATACTAACCGTTTGATTGATAGCTTACCACCAAGAGGACAAAGCTTTTCGTGCTAAAACAGCTTAATCAGAACGGACATTTTAAATAAGATGCGCGGACCACAATTTAATGACACTATTTCAAGGAAAATCTATGAATGCTATTTCAAGGAAATCAAGACTTATATGTTGTATATTACAAATAAATTTTTTATGGACCTAAAACTATTGAAAAAATTCTTTTGATCAATGTTTTTAAAATTCAGTACTTTTACAATTATTTCATTTATTCCCCTCTTATTTTAAAAACGTTTGTTTCGATTATCTTCTTATTTAAATTTGTTTACTTTGGAGCTTTTTCGGTTAGACTATGTTAGTAAAGTGAAAATCCTTAATCACTACAAATATCCATGTGATGAACTTAAAACTGCTATACTGAACAGTCAATGTGCTAACAACACCATAGTTAGTATCAATTTAGTTATTTATATTATATACTTGTGGGGGCATTATAATACTTGAAATGTAGCTTATAGGACTCATACAAATTTAATTTATTCATATACAGCTTTATAATATTAAACCATTCAAAATAAATCTCTTGATTTTTTTTAATACTAGAATATCAAAGTAATTAATTTAATAGTTTTAGTCTGGAGATAATCATGTTATATATCTATCTATCTATCTATCTATATATATATATATATATATAGTAAACACTCCTAAACAAGTGCCCTTTACTGCACTAGCAAAGACTTTGTGAACATCGGCATGATTGCCCTACTTCTTCATGTCTAAATGTAATATTTTTGTTTAATGCTACTTTGATGGGTACTTTTTAATTAAAAATATTTATACCATGAACCTTCTTGACCTCTTCATGACTTAAATTTTCATGTTTTTCATGTCTTAAACTTAATCTCATTCTCCATATTATATTTATAATTACATGAATCAATAAAATAATTTCTCTCATTTCAAATTTTAATAATTTACTTAAATATAATAAGATAACATTTATTAGTACCAATACTTTGAATGTAGATAATTTCTTCATTCACCAAACGCACCTATTACCCAAAAAGCCTTGGAGGAAAAGTTAAAAAGTAACTAAAAAAACCATGGAAAGAAAGTTAGTATTTCGTCGTGGCTATCGTTCATTGTTATGTAGTATAGCTTTCTTCACAGCGGGTATATCCCTATGCAATTGGCACTGGTTTGAATAAAACTATTTGAATCAAAATATGATATTAATTTAAGAACATTGCACAATATTGTAGACTATAGATTACATTAATAATTAAAAATCTTTCCATTCGATCATTTTTTAGTTAATGATTTTCGATGTTAATGATTTTTGTTTTTAATCTATGCTGCTTTAAGATGAATAACGATTGTCCAATCCATTACTTTATACTCTTTTAACAGAAACGAATAAATATTGCCTCACTCATTTTTATATCCCTACAGTATAAAATGTAATCCTTACCTCATTGAGAAACTTTAAAATCGACATGCGAAACAATTTCATAGAAAATGACGGACGGTTACAGATTCTCCTTTTGAATAACATAATGATAACTTAGTCTCTTTTCTCTAATATATTTATTTTATTTGAAGTTATTTATATTTTATTCCAGTTTTTAAGATGAATAATTCATTATTCATAAAAGAGAGGAAAGAATCTCTAAAGTTTATATTATTCCTATAAAAAGTTGATTTTAAGAGGAGGTATTGTTTAATATAAGGAATATATTGGAAATACGTTTACAGTAAGGAAATACCTAAACATATTTTTCCACTGTTGTTTCTCAAAACCCCAAATTGAATTCCAGTCTTTGAAATTGTAATTTCAATTTTTTAAGAAATTAAAAAATAATTAAAATAAAGTAACCATACCATAAGAAGGGTTCAAAAATGGGTTTATTACGCCCATGATGCAATGTCTTCACCACTATACGATCACAGTTTGAGCTAACAATGTTTTCCACGATATGTTTGTTTCTCAATAGTTTCCACAAGAGTTTCATGGAGGGCAACAAATTACTTTTCAAATATATAAAATAATAAAATCTTCCGAAAGAGGTGAACTCTTGAAAAGTTTTTACAGCAATGAAAAAGGATAAATTTTGTGATAAACGTATTGTTGCTTTGTTTAAATAAACTATTTTTGATCATATTATTCAACTCATGTATAACAGTAATGGAAATTTGTTTTTCAGATAATAGGTTTACACCTATTGTCAATTTATGTAATCTATGATATTGAAACTTACATCCAAAGAGTTTTACTCAGTTTTATTGATAAAGAAACTATCAAGAAACTGAATAACAGAAAATAGTGTTTGAATCCTTTAACAGGCAAAGATTTAAAATTTAATTTTAATATAATATTAATGTTTCATAATTAACCTACGTACCACATTCATACATTGCGTCGGAGTATGTTAAGCGTGATACAAGTCATTAAATTTCTCCTAAAGTTTGAGCATGCTTTAGATACAAGTATTTATTAATATTTTTACAAGATTACTCAAGATAAAAGTAAGAGTATTTAAAGATGTCTTTTTTTTTTAATAAAATATAAAAATCCTTCACCCGAAGACGTTGAATAAAACAAATTATCTTTTATCTAAGAGAAGAACCATGTCAACAAAAATTCTTTATAATGAATTTCAAGCGCATTTATTCAAAAGTAGCAATTTTGTTGTAGGTTTGTTTTCGCTCAATGGTCATTTTTTGCACACGATGGCCAATTAAACGGGGACCTAAGGTTTAAAGTTGATTCCGATCTACTACAAATATCCAAGTCCAAGGTGGAATTTCAAACCACGAATTTAGCAATTTTGTGAATTCGAGATTTCAGTTAAATTGAGTTTCAGTAATGCAGACAAAAAGGAAAATTGAT
The DNA here is from genome assembly GCA_026290005.1 of Latrodectus geometricus. Lineage (NCBI taxonomy): Eukaryota > Metazoa > Arthropoda > Arachnida > Araneae > Theridiidae > Latrodectus > Latrodectus geometricus. The sequence continues at coordinate 108,020 of JAPDSC010027682.1, forward strand.
TTATAAAAGTATTTTAAGTATATAAATTCGTTTCATAATAAGGTTAATTGGTTTCAAAAAGTAAGAATGATAAGAAAATTCTAGTTTGACTAATATCATAAAACTACATACAGCATTTTCATTTAAAGATTAGAACTGTTAACTTTTTTCAAGGTAAAATTGTGTATATTTCTCTTTTCCTTATTTTCAAAAAATATAGTTAGAATATAGTAAGTTAATTTTTTTATACAGAATAAGCAGAATATTTCAGTCACGTGGCAAAATTTGAAATAGTATCTCATGAAATTAAAAATTTACAGATTTCTGACTAACATTTGATGAAACTAATGTTAGGTTAGAGGTACACATATATATTAAAAATGTTCTAGATCTATTTGTGCACGTACTGCAAAAAAAAAAAAAAAAAAATCTGTCTTTCCTCTGTTTGCTTTTCGTCTTTTTGTATTTATACAAAAAAAGGAAAAGCAAATAGGAGGGACAGTAAAGAAAATTAAAACGTTACGTATGTTAGACTAAGGAGTGACATTTATTGTAGCTGAATTCTCATACAGAATGGTTAACTTCTTCCAACGAGCTGACTAATCCATTTCAATAAAAATCTATCGACAATGTTATTTTCAGAAAATTTCTCCATCTTCAGTTATTGAATATGAAAATTCGCAATGCATGTTAATTTATCCTTGTGTTAAGTATATCCCATACAGCGAATGATTTGACGTTACGATGATTAGTTAAAAACTTAACAATCGTTTCTTGGTATAACTTTTATTTTTAGAATAGGAATGATTTATTTGATATTCAAATTTAAGTGTTTTCATTTCTTTATTGCCTATGAGTTATAGCTATTGATGTCTTCTTCATTTAGTCTAACACAGACAAATAAATAAGAGATTTCCTTTTGCAAGATTATAAAAAATTAACATAAAAGCAAAGTTAAAAATGTAATTTTCTAAGAGAAATAATAAAAATAGCTTGAGTGTATATATATTGGGTTGGAGGGAAAGTTCTGTCGTATTTTAAAGAAAATATTTAAATTCATTTATAAAAATATGTGTTTAATATTAATCAATCTTATATGCTCCGTTATTTGTTACAACCTGTTGCCATCTTCCAGGTAACCTGTAAAATCCTGTTTTGTAGAAGTTCTCATCCATGGAGTTAAAATAGTCAGCAAACTGCCTTAGAAACACTTTCAAAGGACTTGAATTTTTTTCCCGTTAGATAATTTTGCAGAGATCTGAACAGGTAATAATCAGAGGGTGCAATGTCAGGTGAATACGGGGTGTGACTAAGGATTTCCCATCCTGACGCATTCAGTTTTTGTAGTGTCACCATTGCAGTATGCGGGCGAGCATTATCGTGGTGGAACACTATTCCTTTTCTGGACGCTAATGCTGGCCTTTTTCCTTTGATAGCTGCATTCAATTTATCCAGCTGATAGCAGTATAGATCCACGTTGATGTTTTTTTCCCTGTTTCAGTAACTCGTAATACACTGGACCTTTCCTGTTCCACCACAAACAAAACAGTACTTTTCGTTGATGGATACTTGGTTTTGGAACTGTTGCTGATGTTGTTCCTGGTTTGCAGTAAGATTTTTTTCTTTTAATATTCTCGTAAAGAATCAACTTTTCATCTTCAGTAATCAGCCTGTCCAAAAACAGCTCCACATTGTGTCCAATCAAATGTGATGAACATATTCTTACATGATCAGACAAATTCTTTTCCGTCAATTCACGTGGAACCCAAACACTTTGCTTTAATACAAACCCAAGAGATTTAATGTTTCTCCAACAGTTGTATGATGAATGCCAAACTCTTATGCAATTTCTCTTCTGTTAAATGTGGATTATTTTCCAACAGGGATCGCAAAACATCATACATCATACGACAAAACTTTCCCTCCAACACAATATATATTGTTAACATTAAACTGTAATAATACTTAAAAAATAATGAGTGACCACTAGATAGCAGTAGTTAATATGTCATGTTAAGTGATATGTATATGTAACTGAGCAGAGAGAATGTGTGAAGGAACTCGCTAAAAGATGTCTGTATAATAATCCTAATTTAAATAAATCTTTAAATATTAGTAAATTTAAGAACTTTTTCCTTCCCTACCGAAGCTACTCGTCATATGATAAACAAAAATGGAATATATATATATATATATATATATATAAAACATGAAAATTAGTTATCCATTCCATCGTGACCATTTTGGATCAAACATCGTATTTAGTAGAAAAAGTAAAATATTCAGTTAAAATACATTTTTTTAAAATTCAATTTTCTAAAAAAAAAAATGACACTTTATTATGATCAGGAAATATAGTTACTTTCTGTTTTTTATTCATTTTTCGGAGATCTAAAATTTAAGGAAACGAACTCTACACACGAGAAATAAATAATTAAAAAAAATCATTGTCATATCTTATTGAGGCGAAAAAGACAAAGTTTACAGTTGGTATCAAAACGATTTTGATGTTCTTTGATGTGTCTTTAAAGAAAAATGGTATTCAAAATAATCAACTTAACAATTTTGAAGGTGAAAATTTTTGTCTATAAATTCTATTCACCCATAGTCATATACAGTGGCACAAACAATTAAATATCACCTTTCTTCTACTTTATAAATCCTACTTTCAATCGAAATAACACATTAACTAGAAGTGCAAATGAAATTTTATTCTTAGACATAACAAAAGGCTTAACTAACATTAAAAATAAAGAAAAATCAATGACAAAATTCTAAAAGAAAAATTTTCAGAGGCATTTCAAATAAACATAAGCAAATTTCTACCTCAAAAAATTGAGGATACACCAATAAAATTTTTGTTATATATCACATACAAAGACAGTGTCAATATTTGATTGTAAGTCATTTGGCTTTTATAATGTCCTCTAAATGCCTTCGTACAGATTCGACAATTTTTTGGTGGTATCTGGAGATATTTTATCCCATTCTTCTTGTAACACTTGCTTTAAATGGGCTTTGTTCCTAATTTGGTGTTTTTAGACCACTGTTTCGTGTATGGCCCACAAATTTTCTATGATATTGATGTCAGGGGACTGTGGTGGTGTATACAATTGCTGTTTACAATGAAAAAGACACCACATTTTGACATTACGTGCCGTATGTTTGGGGTCGTTGTCATGCTGGAATATAAAATTTCCATCTAACCCAATTTTTTTGCACTTCCTTTAAAATTGTTGCGGAGTATATCTATATACAGCTTATGATCCATTATGCTATCTATAAAAACTAAATTTCCTACCCCATTTGAAACCATACAACTCCAAACCATCACCATGTTTAACTGTAGGAAATTAATTTTTTGGATCCAAAGCAGTGTTCGGCTTTTTCCAAACGCTCCGACGACAATCGCTTCCAAAAATGTTGAATTCATTTTTATCACTAAATATAACTTTCTTTCAAAAGTTATCTGTCTTAAATTGGTGAGTTTTTGCAAACTCTAAGCGCTTTATCTGATTTTGTACTTATAAATGGTTTCTTTATAGCAACTCGACTGTTATATCCAGCATGTCTAATAAAATTTCTCACAGTTTCAGCACTTACACTTCTGCCCATTATTCGAGAAGTTTCGGCAGATAGTTTGACTGCATTTAGTTTAGGATCAATCTTGATATCTTTCAAAATTTTCCTTTTGGCTACATCACTTAGAATACTTTTCCTTCTTCTACTTTTATTTTCAATTAATCCATCGATTTTAAATCTTCCAATGATTTTCTGGACACACGAGTGGTTTCTACCGACAATTTCAGATTATTTCACGATAAGATTTTTCTTTTTTAAATAACATTAATATAAATTCTCTTACATCAATACTGGTCTCTCCGATGAGCCATTTTCCATTTAAATTTGATACTTTAAATTCACAGAACCAACTTCAAAAGACAAAAATAAACAGTCCAAAAAGCTTAAAATAACATTGCTCAAACTTAGATTATTATAGTAGCAAGCAGAAAAATATTTAGTGCTAGTTAAACAAAAATTTTATTGGTGTATCCTCAATTTTTTGAGGTAGAAATTTGCTTACGTTTATTTGAAATGCCTAAGAAAATTTTTCTTTTAGAATTTTGTCATTGATTTTTCTTTATTTTTAATATTAATTAAACCTTTTGTTATGTGTAAGAATAAAATTACATTTGCACTTCTAGTTAATGTGTTATTTTGATTGAAAGTAGGATTTATAAAGTAAAAGTAAGGTGTATCTTCAATTGTTTGTGCCACTGTAAATGTTATCTCTTATAAACTATTAATACTAGTTTGAATTATTATGACGTTTAACATTTAAATACATTTTAAATTTATTTTTGATCTATTTTCAAAAACTTTTAATTATAGTGTGTATTGACTTATAAATTGTTTCCTTCCATTCATCGATTTTAATTAAATATGATAACCAATCAAAGGGAGGCTTAACAAATATTATCAGAAAAATTTATTAATTTCACAGTTTATGAAAAGAAATTAATCAGCAATAATATTTAAGAGAAAAACAAATCCAAATCATTTGGAGTTGTTCATTTGTCATTAAATTGATTAAAAGAGTATAGATTACTTATATATTATGCTACAGAACTACGGTTAAAAAGTGGTTGAGATAGAAAAAGTTTATATAATGAGAGAAAGAATAGGATGGTATGTATATTAAGACTTCCCGCGTTTACATTTATATGTCCTCTTCTGGCTCTCTCTTTTTCTCATTTGAGTTAAAAAAAATTATTGTAACTTAATATAATAAGAAAACCATAACTCAAACGGTTAAATCATTTAAAGAAATTTTTTATTTGATTTAGTTTATATCAACAAGAGGAAAAACTATACTTTTCTATTTTTGAGAAGTATAATAATAATTTCGTCAATGTATTACTGGTATCACAAACTTTTTTTGCGTTGCTCTATAACCCCATTATTGTTTAAACATTTATCTTCTAAAAGTTTCATCTAACTTAAATAACTAGAAAATCTAATAGAAACAAAACAAAGAAAACAATCTTTCCTCCAATAAAACGGATCTTGTTCACTTTTCTATGGCTTACAGAATTTTAAAAATTGTGTAGTTCACTAAAAGAATAAAAGAAAATGACTCAATAAAAAACTACGAAAGATGATCATCTTTTGGAAAAATATCGGAGAAATACATCTAGAAACAGCATACATACGAAAAAGCACTCCAATTCCAACTTACCCCAAAGGAAATCCCGAAAAAATATTGACTAGAAATTGCGTGAAAACCGACAAAAGAAAAGATAAAAGTTAATCAATTTTATTGCACGCCATGGCAGTTGGGGACAAGACTTTTGGCGAAGACCCCGCTTGGCGCAGAAATGAAATCGCCAAAAAAAGAACTGACGACGGATAACCAGGGAACTGGAGAAAAGGAGGAGGCATTAGGGAAGGAGATATCCGGGATACGGGATGGATTCAGGAGAAATTCCGGAGATGAGCGTGAGACTAATGACATGGGACGACGTTCCGCAGGTGGTGGAAATTTGGAAAGAAACTGGACTTGCAGAAGGGACGCATAGTATTCACACTTGGTTTCGCTTTGACCCCGACGGTTTTTATGTAGTAACCAGGGACGCAGGTCAGTTTGCTTTTACTTTAGTCAAATGTCCAATGAAATAATAACATAAACAGAAAAAATTGTTTTTATAAAGAAGAAAACCGAGCCCCACCCTGTATTATGTTTAAAAAAAACCTAACATTGAAGAAAATAGAAATAAATTTTAAAATGGTTATATTTATAAAACTTTTAGTTTTTCTTAGTTAAACTTTTTTTAAAAGTTTATTCATTAAGCAATTAAACAGAAAGACTTCAAAAAATTGTATTTTATAAATTTCTCATCTTTATTTTTTGCATTAGCTAAAACCAAAATATAAAAATGAAAATATAACTTACTAATAAATATCAAATATCTCATACATTTTAATGATTTTATAAGAAAGCATAGCAAAATAAAAGTAATCATTAGGATTTTACATAATGAAATGTAAAAGAATTACATGTATTTTGACTTTGCTTAGTTTTTTAAATTTATTTATGTTATTTCTGATAAAAATTTTACTTCACTTTCTAACCATAAACTATATAGTTAAAAATAACTGTGTCACTAAATTTTGTTTCAAAATGTTTTCAAAAAAAAAAAAAAAAAATTGAATTTCTTATAAGTAAAGGTATGTATAAACATTGTACTTTAATCATTAAAAGTCATAAAATCTGAATACCTTAAATAAAATTAGTCTTGATATTGCATTAGAGTTAAGTAAGAATACAGGTAGAAATTATATTTTTACTAGATAAATTAAGCGCATGAAACACTAAATAATGCACAATGCTGATTCATTAAATAACTTTAATTAGGTCAAATTAATTTTTTTTATCAGAAAATTTACATAATTTAATTATTTCTTCGGTTTTAGAATCTTTCTCCTATAAAATCAATCATTACTTAAAAATTCTAATAAAAAATTTCCAACTTTCTTAGGAAATAAATATACGTTTACTAAGCATTATTGTTTAATTGTATCTTAGAGAAGTTTTTAAAATAAATAATATTTACTCTTTAAAATAAATAGCCCTAATTTTTTTTTTTTACTTTAGTTTAATATACTCCAAATATTATATTAAATATTATATTTAAAATCTACAAAAAATTTGAAGAAATTGAATATTGAATGCTCAAATGCCCTGTAATTAATTTCTGTATTATATTTCGGTTGATAGAAATATGAATGACAAAAGTATAATATACATATGTAGATATTCTAAATTGAAAAATGGTAATTGGTATCCGAAATATAAAAATATTGTTTTTTATAAATAAAAAAGTAAATAAAATTCTTATTCAAAACACAATGTATAAAACAATATAGAATATAAAATAAAATAAATGAAATTTTTATTTGAAAAACTTATTTTTATGTAATTATTAATTAAAAATTAATAATTATATAAAAATAAATTAATGTGTACCTAAAATTAGATAGAATAGAAATCAATGTATATATTTTTTAAAAATATAGTATAATATAACATTTAGGCAAATTTAAAATGACAATATAATATATTTTTTATTGTTTGAATTTAATGTTTTTATTACAATTTTTTTAAAAAATATTTGTAAAATACACTCTTTTGCAAAAAAAAAAAAAAAAAAAAAAAAAAAAAAAAAAAAAAAAAAAAAAAAAAAAAAAAAAAAAAAAAAAAAAACACCATGCAGGAAGAGGTCGTTTTTGATGAAATTGAATATGTATATAGCTCATACACAGATGATAAAAGGATTTAAAAAAAAAAAAAAATCAAGATTATAATACCCGTTCTGCGGCTCATAATTATCGATTGAGTGTTCAAATTAGTAGTCGCTACTCCTAGTGGCAATGCATTCTAGGAGTAGCGACTACTAATTTGATGAATTCGTCGAAGCAAAGAATTAGAGATTTCTAGTGTGATCTTGCGACACATCCTTTTAGGCATTCATCAATCGTTGCTACAGATCTGCGATATTTTGTGATGCCCGAATCTGGTGGCCTACCATGTCCTAGAGATGTTCGATTAGTAAAAGGTTATGTGACCTTGCTGGCCAAGGAATAGTATCAATAGCTCGGTGACAATCCAGAGTTATGTGATCGGTATGTGACCTGGCATTATCTTGTAGGAAACTGACAGCGGGATGACATGCCATGAAAGGTAATGCCACCGACCACATAATCTTTTCAACATATTGTTGACCTGTTGAAGATGTATGGAGGATGTTTAAATATGACCCGCTATCATAAGAAATAGCATCCGACACCAGGTGTTATGACTGTAGGCTTTTGTAAGACAAAGGCTGATTGCGACCACTGGTCTCGTCGTTTCCAAACACGAACACAAT
>JAPDSC010027682.1:115936-126187 GCA_026290005.1 Latrodectus geometricus
ATGAGCGTAATCCTGCTTCAGACAAGCTCCGTGAGATAGTGGATGGTACGGGGAGGTATAGCTGAGACTATAGTGCGTTGGATGGTCGACAGTGATACTGTTGAGGTGGTTCGGGCTTTGTGAACAACAATTCTAACTTGCCTCGCATTTGTGTTCCTTGGCTTTCCAGAGCCTTCATTTCGTTGGGAATTTCCTCCTAGCAACTATTGCTGCCAACATCTTTGCACACACAGCAGTGTCTATACGCTGCAGGTGATGGCCTGTTGCTCAATATGACCATCCAGATTCACGCAACTCTATAAAGTGATTACGTACGAAGTCGTTTTGTCGTCTGTAAAATTTTCAATATCTACGTAGTGGCATTTATGATTGCTTCTTTACGGAATTACAATATCTGCAACAAAAAGATGAATTTTCTTCCTGTTACAGGTTTTATAATTTGGGAATTAGAAATGTACACTATATTAGCAATTCAAGTTCATTTGCCTTCAAAATTTGATAATTTACATTTTCCATCAAGATGTCTTTGCATACCGAATTTTATCACTATCGTAGAAGTCTTTCTTGGTGCTTCGATTTTTTTGCAAAAGAGTGTATATGCCCCATAATAGGAAATCATTTTAAAGCATTCCTGATATAGACTTGTTCCAGTTCGAATTTTAAAAATCTCCACTTCATGAAGATTTTAAAGTTTGATCTTGGCCATTGTTGGAAAACGAGAGATGAATATTATTCATGCTGAACGTTATACAGATTTTCTCTGAAGCGGCTGTGAATATTAACCACTATTTATAAAAATTGACAGGCAAAACGCTGATGTTTCCATGGTAAACTGATAGTTAAGTTGTCCACTATACGGTGGCACAAACTGGGATTTTTGCCATTAATTTAAGCTTTTCAAATATAAAGACAAGGACATTTATATTTATGCCTTAAAGCAGATTCTTTTTTCATCCACTCATTTTAAAAGATCTAAATAATACATTTTGGGTCTATTTACGAATTCATAAGCTTTTTAAATATATAAAAAAATTAAAAAATGTAATTGAATATATATAGGGCTAGGACATAGATGGGGAACCTGCGGCCTCCGCGAGGTTCTTGTGCGGCCCTTTGCCACCTAGTATAAAATGGTAGAGTTCGTTTCAAACAACTATTGTACATCAATGCCATGACAGTTGCGCAAAAAATCCCGCCAAATACAATCATATTGTAACATGACGTCAGAATACTAGTCTGAAACGGACTCTAACACGCATGAGCGAGGCTCTGGCCCACAGACCATCCGTTTTAGACTTACACTCAATGTTAATTTTTTAAACAGTTTTTAGCGCCCCCAAGTTGCAATAAGAATGAACTAAACGAAAAAAAAAGCCGGCTTATGTGTGTTTTTTCTTATTTTGTTTAGAAGGAATAATGGGAATTAAAAAATTGTAGAATTTTCAGGTAAGTGAAAAATTATTTATTCGGAGATTTCAGAAATGAATTATGCTTTTTTCAGAGTATTGTCGAAATGTTGGTTTTATATCTAAAAAAATAATTTTTTTCTTTACTGAAAATTTCACAATGTTAATGTAATTTACATATCTAAAAGAAACGAGAATAATATTTTATGTAATATTTATTTGAAAATAAATTAAAATTACAAAATACTATTTACAAAATTTGTCATACAGAGCAGCTACATGCTAGCAGACAATATGTTTACATCGATATTGATTGGTTTCATTATCGATTACACAGAACAATTCATTAGTCAGCTGATTGTCTTTGCAAAAAAAATTTAAATTAGCGCTAGCAGCGCCAACTATCTTGTCTAAGAAGTAAACAAAACTCGTTTTCAGATCTCCAATTTGAGTGTCACACCTTGCTTTGGTTTCTATGACTCGAATCTCTCAACGCTTCCCTGTTGCGATCTTCAATTAACAGTGCGTGCTTATTACAGTTACACGGTTTTATTGTATTTCTAGAAAGTATACACTTTGTTAAAGATATTAGATGTATAAAAAAACATATATCAATGTTTTTTTTATCCATCATGTCAAATAGTAAGAGAAGAAAATTAGGTGATGAAAACAGAACATTTAATGTATAATGGGAGTTAGATTTTTTCTTTACTGCTCAGAAAGATAAAATGATGTGTTTGTTGTGCAATACAGTTTTAAATACTTTAAAAAAAGCGATTGCAAATAAACACTATTTGACTCATAAAGAACATAAATATTTCGATTTAGAAGGTCAATCACGAAAAGCTGAACTTCAAATGTTGAAAAATGAGAAGCATCATCAGCAGGCATCTTTTAGTGCCTTTGTTAATAAAAATTCCGCTGCAGTTGCTGTTACGTATAAAATAGCACATATACTTGGAAAAAAGGGGCAAACCATTTAGTGACATTGAAATAATTAAAGAATGTATTGTTGAAGCAGTGAGTATGTTAGATCCAAGAAATGTTGACAAATACAAACAATTACCTCTTTCAAGGAGTACTGTAACAGATCGACTGTTCATGACATTTATACTTTAAAATTCAAAAATAAATTGAATTTAATCTAAAAATAATTTAATTTAATCTGATTAATCTAAATAAATCTAATATACTTTATAATTTAAAAAAATGTAAAGTCATGATTTCTAAATAGTATTTCCATAATAATAAACAATAGCTCACTGGCTGTAAATTAGTCAAAAATTCAAAAACATTAGTGCAATAATATTAAATTTGGAGATCAAAGTAAATAAATATGCATTATATATATATATATATATATATATATATATATATATATATATATATATATAGTTACACTACTGGCCATTAAAATTGCTACACCAAGAAGGCGACATGCTACATACAGACGTGAAATTTATACGAAAGGAAGAAGGTGCTGTGATATGCAAATGATTAGCTTTTCAGCGCATTCAGACAAAGCAGGCGCCAGTAGCGACACCTACATTGTGTTTAAATGAGGAAATTGTTCAGCCGGTTCCTCATACACAAATTGCATTTGAACGTTGTTGCCTGGTGAAAAGTTGCTGTGATGCCTCGTGTAAGAAGGAGAAATGCGTATCAGCACGTTTCTGACTTTGATAAAGGTCGAATTGTTGCGTATCGGGATTGAGGTTTATCTTATCGCAGTATTGCTGCTCGCGTCGGTCAAGTTCCAATGACTGTTAGCAGAATATGGAATCTCTGTGTTAAGGACGGTAATACGGAACGCCATGCGGGTAAAAATTGTTAAAATAAATGTGATTTCTTTTTTCTAACCCTTACTTTGAATTAACATGTAATCCTAAAACCAAGATAAATTATCTTTCAAAAGAATTTTATTAAAACTCTTCTAAAAACAGTTAGAAAATAATTTTCTGAAAGTTTTTTACAGAAAATTCCATTTACAAATAGAAAGTGTATTTCAATGCGTTATAATTTAAGCGTTGGAATATGTGCGCGTAAAAAATTTTAATTTTTATAGATTTAAAGATCGTAAAGATTTTTAACGTTTTCTATAGATTCTTAAAGTAATTTAAGAAATAAATTTGAAATATGTTTAATGAAACTACAAAATTATTTACTAAAAAACATAATTTTCAAAAATAATATGATTAACACAAACAATAAATGTGAAAAAAAATAGCAAAAAATTATATTTTTAATATAATTAATTAATATGAAAGTAAAACTAATATGAAAATTTACTCTAAAGGAAACGTACATTTTTTATTTTGATTTTCATTAAATTTACCTAAATACTTTAAAATAATGGAATATACAAAAGTATAAATAACATTAAATACCATCACAAAAAAGCATAATTTTCAGAGAATTTTATGTTCAGAATACTTTTTTTTTTAAATTTGCCTTTCACACCATTTATTTATGATTAATGAATTTTAAATATTACTATTAAAGTCTTGAAACAAATTTAAATTATATTTTTAAGTTGAATATTTTATAAATACATTAATTTTTAAGAGTATTCTCTAATAGAAAAATTAACTATAAAAATTATTTGTATACATTTTATGAAATATATGGAGATGTAAATAAAATTCTAACGTAATATGCATAAAGTTTTATATATCATTTGCGATTCTAACAACATCGTTATTTAAAAATATTGCTAACACAACTGCATTTTAAAATTAGCAAGTTTTTATATTTGATATTTTTCTCAAACTTTAATTTCATAATCATTTGATTGTAAATCTAATTATTATTAATATTGAGTATTCATTTTCTACACTATTTATGATGGAAAATTGGAAAAATTCTAAAGGTGTATAAGGATTTTGTATAATACAAAGCTTGAAAAATTCTCAAGATACCATCTCAGCATTAGTCTATATTCAATCAAAAATGCAACACCTGTTTCTCCAGATGCTCCTGCCAGCAGATCGTGTTCCATATCTTTCACTAAAAATAAAAACTCCGGTTAAGTTTAAAATATCATAATCATAGAAATAATAGAATTTTGTAAAAACAATGTATATTATCTAAATAGTTTATAATTTCTTTCATCAACTAAAAAAATTAGTTGTCAAAAATATCCATCTCTTTGCATTTCAGTATGCTAAGTAATAGTAATAATTTTGTTTCAGTCCACCCAGAAATTCAAAAATTTGCTAATTCAAGCATACCGATGTCCCAATTCGCTTGGATTAGAGGCATAGCTGTAATTTATCTTTAAAACGATAAAAAATATAAACTTTTCAAAAAGACTTTAAAAATAGCATAATCAAAAATACTTTTAAGGTTAGTGAGTATTAGTTAATACAAATTACTTTTTTTTTTCAAATAATAAAAATTGAAAGACTAATAAACAGGTAACTTTGACGTACAAAAACAGAAAAGAAAAATAAATTATTAAAAATAAATATCAAAATATGGCAGAATACTGTAAAAATTTGTTTTTACGGATGTCAAATTTTTTTTACCAAATATTTGATAGAAATTTAAATTCACAAATTTAAAAGTTAAAGAACGGTTGTTCATCAAATCCGAAAAATTGATAAACATTAACTATAAATTAAATCAGGATTTATATATATATTTTCTTGAAAAAATTAGGAAATTATACTTTTAGAAGTGTAAAGTTAGGTGTTAAGTAAACAATTTTATGCATTTTATTTGCATATATGAGTAATGATTCATGATTATATCGTGATTCGTTTTTGAAATAAATTACTTCCGTTGAAAAACTCCATTACGAACATGCGTTATATGTATAGACCTTGTATTGCCAGACATAACGGCGCTCCTTCTAGCACGCGACTGGGGCTAAATTCGCAATATTTAATCATCAAACAAACTGCATATTAGAAGGGAATATTAATAAATAATCTTTATTTTTAACATAAACTGTCTTTGACCAATATTAAATAGAATATCTTTTGAAAACTTTTTTTTCTTTTGGTTTTTTTAAAATTTTAAATACCTATTTTGTGTATGTATCCCAGATTTTGATAATTTCTAAAAATTTTAATACAATAGCAAATTATAGTTAATAACTTTCAAATTAAACAATTTGTGTAAGAATTATCAATAATTTTTTTCAGAAAATTCATAAAAACATCAGTTTGAAAGAAACTTTTTCTCAAAATTTTATAATTCATAGAATATTTTACTTGTTAGCAATATTTGACTGTATGTAGTAAAGATAAATTACTAATTTTAGTGCGTTGAATATCTTCCGAATTATCAATTGTATATTTTAAATCTTTTCTTTTATTGCAAAATTCAAGAATTATTTGATCCGTTAAGATATTTATTTTCGCATTTCATGCAATAACTGAGATATTATTTTTTAAATTACTTAAAACTAAATCTTGAGGTAAAGTTTTTAATTTTCTGAATCCTCGAGTTATTTGATAAGTTTCCTTCTTAAACTTAATAAGGATCTTGTGTAGGAGGATTAAACACAACATCTGACACATATTTTAAGTATTCAGTATCATTAGTAGCTACTAAATATCTAAATTTGGTTTTCTCCTCAGTGATACTAGCTATATCAAAATTAGCTTCCAGGTGAGTGAAATAGAATAGAATTGAATGTTAGTAAGGCAAAAATTTGGACATCATTTTTAATTTATCTACCTTAAGTGATTCGTTTTTAATTCTAATAGTTTTAAATAATTTAAAAAAGAAAATAGTGAATAAGCAAACAAAAGTAAATCATTCACTCAATGTAGCAGGCTTCCACTTTCATCACAGCTATCATAGAAGCAGCAACGTTAAGACTTCGAAATTAAACATAATATTTGGAATGCGAATCCAGTCCAAAAGGGTTACCAGTTCTGGTGAATTCATTGCACGGTATTTTATTTTTAGATATTTATAATACACAACACAAAAAGTACACAAATAGATCACATAGGAATACTTTAATAACAAGATTTTATATAAAAATGAAAACCAAGTTGGTCGTTGCTAACGAAAAAGCTTTCTTTAAACTACATATGGCATCACCACAGATGTAATAAGTTGATTGGTTGGGTTTTGTGGTGCAAGGTCCAAAAAGTACAACAGATGTTTTGAGATTCCCTTTGGTAGACATAGTAAAATTATTTTTGCTATCTGAGATCGTTTATCTCTTACTTCCATTTCACGTTCTTTATTTCGGTATAATTTCTTCTATCATAGATGTCCTTGGGGCGTATAGTTATATACTTTTTTCAATTTCTCCATAAATGAATTTTAATCTTTCGTTACCATCGTTTCGGGACTTGTTTGCAATATCTGGCTGTATGTTTGTGGTAAAGATCAATTTTAATTTCAGTGCGTTGAATGTCTTTCGAATTATCAATTATGTTTTGTGTATTTTCTATTATTGTTAATTTCGAGAATTATTTAATCTGTTAAGATATTAATTTTGGGTAAGAGTATGTAGGACACCAATATTACTAGTTGTATAAAGTTTAATTCGATAATTTTTCAACATAATCTTCATTTATGTGTGATGAATAATTGAATTTTTCAGTTGTTTAATGATATTGAATGTTTTATTTTGTTTTAAATAAATATGCTTTCTTTTTATTTCTCCATAGAATAACTCCTTTTAATCTTTCCAATAATAAAAATGGTGATTTTTGCCTGTATATATATATACACTAAACATTATCTTGAATTTTTTAATTATCATAGTTAATTATCATAGTTACCTATCTGTATAACTAGAATTATTATCATAATTACCTATCTGTATTTCATTTAACCTATAATGCGAGTCATTCATTGCAAATTTTATCTGAAGGTATGCAGATGAATCGGAAGTAGCCCAAATGACATACTCACAATTCGTCCCGTGCATCATTTCGTACTTTTTGAGAGGAAGGCTGATAGATAAAATACGGCAGACCCCAAAAAGATAAAGAAAGAAAGACAAAAAATCGGGCTAATGGAAGGAGGGTTTATTAGGAAGTATTTTGCTGAAAGTCCAGTTTCTTTAACCCAATTTTTTTAATCCAAAGGGATGAAGATATTGAAATTTAAAATGTATTAAAATAAAATATTTTTAGAAACTTATAAGGTATTATTACATCAGAAAAACATGGTATATAGAGAGAGTTAACAAAAAAGCATAGTGCTGAAAATAACATGCCTGTAACTTGATTAGAACCGAGTTAATGCGATTTGAAAACCAGTTAATATTTTTAAATTGATTTAAAACATTACAGAGTTTCGGAAAAATATGGGAACAAATTTGTTTATGATACAATCTCTGTTGCAAATTACTCTAGCTAGGATTATTGAAGTAAGGCAGCAAAAATAAATTATAAAATGCTTTTAAACTTAAGAATTAAAAATAAATAGAAATTAATGTATTAAATTTTTAGCTTGCTCGGAGAATATATTTTAAAAAGGAACTGAAACTGATTAAAATAAAGTTAATTGGTTGTACATCTGACTGTTCTTTTAGGACGTATTAGAGTTTAAAATTAATTTTAAAGTAATTTAAACAATAGGCAAGAAAATTTTCTTAGATCTATAGTAAATATAATTTAACGCAAATTTATAAGCAATCCAATAGTAAATTTTTATAAATATTAATCAATATAATAACACTTCAAGCATTAAAATTTGAACTATTTTCTTATAAAAACATCGAAAGGAAAAAATGTCAACACCAACAAGACAAAAAATAATATTTATAAAAGCTTAATAGAGTACAGCAAGACAAAATTTAAGTCACACCACAAGCTTTTTAATATATAATTAAAAATTCACGTAATCTTGGTCGATAACGCAGCAATTGGAATAGGCCGCGTTTCTGACATTGTCGTACAATGTTGTTTACTTGATTGATGTCTCGGATGGTCTTGAGATGAATCTGTATAGCTTAGGAAATCCAAGTACACTTTTCTGACAATATTGTACAGTACTGTTTACTAAACAAAATGCCTCGTTTAGTCTTAAGATGAATCTGTAAAGCTTAGAGTAACAAGACAAAAACTATTAATAAGCTTAAAATTGTACCAAATCTCACAATTATTATCAACTACACGTGCATTTTTCATTATAATTTATTATTACTTGAATACATTAGGAATGAGTTGCTTTTAGTTTAATGTTCGAAAAAAAATCATAACATCCTAAAAATAAAATGAAAAACTATAAAAGATTGAGCTCAAAATTTAATACAATGTAATAAAGCGAATATATTAATAATTAATAGCTAAGCAAATATTAAATCAAGGAAGTTATGAATAATTTATTCACAACGATTTAAACTTAACGAAGGAAAAGAATTGTCTCTTTTTATCTTGATTAAATAACCAGATGAATAATGAAATGAAAGCAATAAAAACATTATATATTTGCATTCATCGCAATTGAATTTTATCTTCGTATATATATTAGATTAATTTTTTTTTTCCAGATGGAAATTGGAAATGGATTAGAAGTGATGAGAGCATAAACATGTGTGAAAGTTTTCTCTGACATAACATTAATAGTTTTTTCAATTTGAATTTATGAATATGTAGCAGTCCCAATTCACAAAGCGAATTCGTCCAGTTAAAATATTTCATAAGGCATTCTCGCTTATGAAGTATTTAAAAGAAAATACGTATTTGTGTTGCTTATTTAAACACTATTTTAGAAATACTATGAGAGTGAATAATATATTTTAATATTAATTCACATCTGACGTGAGTAATCTAAACACACGAGTTCGCTAATGAAATACGCCAATTGTGTGTTTTAAATTTGAGATTTTCTAATTCAAATACCATATATTTTAGGAAATGGATTAAAAAACTTGTTGATAATTCTTAGGAAAACTATGATAATATAGACGCCGATTCATCCAGCTTCTTTTCTTAGTGTTAATCTTTCTCGCCTAATTTTGAAAATCAAGAGTAAGATATAAAAGGTGATTGGTATTGTGCTACCCCAGACCTTTTCTGAAAAAGATTCTTAGATTTTAATTTTTTTCCTTCTACATCACAGTATTCGTTGCTAAATGTTTCCATAAACTTAAATTGAAAGGATGACATTATGTCAAGACTTACTCAGAATACATGGTTTATTGTTTGCAATAGCGGGTTTATTCAATTTAGTTTTATAAAATGTTTAAAATGGATTGAGATGAGTCAATTAGTGAAAGCTAAAAACAAAGAACTTATTTTCTTAAATCTCAATTGAAAACTAAACAAATCTATTTGGTGTTATCACTTTGTTGAAATTGGATTGTTGTGCAAGATAATCGAAGAAATAAGGCAATAAAGTATATTACATATATGAGAAACTTAATAACTTCCTGTTAATGCATATCCATTAATACAATGGAATCAATGAATCATATATCTCAGAATATTTTAAAATGTCAGATGGGAACCCCGATAGATGGCGGAACTGCAGGATGCAAAATATTTTAGCAATGTTGATATTCTTTTATTTATCACAATATGATTTTATAGTTATTAGATATTTTATACCATGTATTTAGAAATAGATAAATTCAAAACAGACATCGGAAAAATGAAAATGCTTTGACCCATTTGTAATGATAATGAAAACGTTAATTTTATTTACTTTGCACATGATGCTGTCAGTCAGGGTATACTGCGTATTCACGGTCCAAATGTTTTGATGACACATGCGCGCTGAGCCATCTTTCACTTCAACCGTTGCATTCAGCTTCTGTAATGTGTAAGGTCAGCCGGTCTATCAGGATCGTTTTTGCATGTTTGAGACTCTAATACCCAATGTATATGTTACCGTGAAAGTCCGAAATCTGGAGAATGTCGACATT
>JAPDSC010027685.1:0-11319 GCA_026290005.1 Latrodectus geometricus
AACTATTTTTGATAAATGTATTCGTGAAGTTTTGGGCAACTTTTTCACGCGTTATTTCACATATGCGGTCCCCCTCCACCGGACAAAAATAGGCCTGATTGCATATCTATTTTATTGTCATATATAGCTTTGTTAGTTCTCCACAAATTATTTACGAATATGAAATTTGATCATAAAGTTAATGTACTGAAAATTTTGTACGGAAAAATACTTTCTACAAAATCTCATCTATTGGCTCTGATGATAATTGTTTTAAGGAATCTTTTTTTCGAAAAGATTATTTCTCTCTTTTGGTACTCGCGTTAAAATTTGCTATAAATATTTTTAGATATTGTTATATTACTGGACTAGCTTAATTTTGATTTTTATAGTGTATTTTTTAAATTTTTTGAAAATTAATTACTGTTTTATCAATACCATTTGCATATTAATTTGGTACTACAGAACAAACTATAATTTTTGCATTTTTTAAAGAAGTAAAATTGTGTACTAATATAAATTAATATTACATTAAAACCATAAAAACGACAGTAAAATATTTACAAGTATCCTCGAGTGCCATAGATTCGTCGTCACTGCTAAATATGTCTATTTGTTGCATGTTGGTATCATAATTTATAATTAGTTTTATGTGTCTCATGCCTGGTAGCTTCTCACTCCCAAAGTACAGATCCGAGGTTCTATTTTGGAGCTGGACAAGGATGACTCACCCCTTCAGGGGATTGTTAAAACAGAGTACCAGCCATACTTGAGAACTAAACGGGTTTTTGGTTGACCACCTAACCGGGACATATATTTCGCACTCCAGAGCCTTCGATCAAGATAACAGGTATGGACATTGTAGGCCTTGGACCCCTGATTGACTATCGTGCCACAGAGTTTTTCTTAGTTCAGTTTTTTATAATTCGTATAAAGGGCATATGTTACTTGTATTTTAATTTTAACTTGTTAATGTTAAATTTAAGAAATTAAAATTAAACTAGTTTTCCTCATATAATTTGATATATCTTTAGTTTAAAATTAAATCTACTGTATTAAGCTAAAAAAATAAAGTATTTTTTTAAATTATTTGAAGCTTTTAATAAATCGAAACCAATTTTATTTACATGATAGTTTAAGACATACTCTAATGCAAGATTTTTTCAGGAATTATATAAAATATATAATCTATATAAGATCAAACACGTTTAATCTAGTTGTCGAAGATAAATATTTGTGTTCGGAACAGAACTTGGAGTCATGGTTACCGATGGAGATTCTTTGTTCTTAACATGACATAAGACCATTTAGTTCCCTCTTCCGGAAAGATAAAATTAGAACAATTCATTATGGTTGCCGTTACTTTCCCGTCGTTGTGTGACTTCCAAATGATTGAGGCATCGACAGCAAATGAGATCTACAAAAATAGAAAGCATCATTATGGCTAGCCCGTAAATAAGATCTCTAGTTAGAGAAGAAAATATCCATAAACAAAGCAGATGACGTCACTTGAGTTGCCATAATTGGACTTTTAGGGTTTCTCTTAATCCATTGACGGGTTCCATTTCTCAACCCTTAAGACATGAAATCAGTAGGGGGGAATTCGTATTCTGCGATACTGACAGCAGTAAAAGAATACGATTGTCTGCTTTTTTTCTCACGCAAATGTTCTGATTCATGCACTTGCTGATTGGCTTGAGATTTACCAGGAGTTTTTTTTCTTCTTGTGTTCTTTTAAGAACTTTTGGATGAAGTTGTTGAATCAGAAAAAATTTATATATTATTAATGAATTCATTTTCCTTTAAGTAAAGTATCTCCCGTAAGTTTTGGAGTGATATTTCCTGTAATCCCATATTTTCTCAATGATGTAAGTGAGTAATTAGTAGGTTCAGACATCCAACAAAATGCGCAACAAATGATATGTATGAAAATTGCTAAATTGATACCAAACAAACGCGAATTCGAAAATTTGAAAGCGAAAGTTTTGGGATGATTTAATTTTTCTAAACTTTTATTGATTTTTTAATAAAAGTTTAGAAAAAATCATCTAATTGCAACGTAGTTTTCTAAACTGAAACGAAATAAAGCAATATTTAATATTTTATTTGCCTATATATGATTTTGATTTGGAAACATCAGTACAATGTCTGGGCATAGAATTAATGTAGTTTTCTCAAGCAAATATGATTTTTATCCATTTAGATTTGAAAATCTTATAGGATGACTAAAACTACATATTACTCAGTTACATCATTAAGAATTTTACTTTGAATATCATCTCGAAACTTTTGCAGGCTATTAAAATTCAAAAAATTATACAGAATCTCTTAATAATAATAATAAAAGAAAAATCTTTGTTACCACTAATAAAGCGGAATTTTAAATTTTCAAATCGCTCTTATAGAATGTTCCAAAATAAAAAATTCTTTTTTTTTTTTTTTAGCTTACTGTGAATTAAATTATTTTTAGAACATTCATTTTACTATCGGCTTTTCTATTTTATTTTATTTCATTATTCATGCTATTTTAATATACCTCATTATGCTATTTTATCATGCTATAATCTCGAATGCGCAATTTTGTGGTGATTAACTTTTTTAAACAGCCAAATTCTACCACAACACATAACTCTATATTCCGTTGCATTCTGAGATTTTTTCTAAATCCTTTGGAAATTATTCTGAATATGGTACGTTTTCTTAAACGATTGAAAAAGAATCACCATCAATCTGAGTTTCACGGAGAAAATATTATGAATTTCAAGTTTATTGAATTTCAATTTTCATTGTTTTGAGTATCGTTTAAAGAAGTTCTATTAGAAATTCCATAGAAAATCGCCACTAATAATTTAATATTTAATGCAACAACAAATGAAATATAAAACACACTTATCCATGTATCTTCAAATCTTATAGATAAGTATTCCCTCATATAATGAGAATTCCGTACTATATTGTTGGTATATGAATCTGACGAAATTCATTTGTAATTTAATTTTTCATAAGTAATTTAACAGGAATATATACTTTTATTTAAATTAAATAAAAATTGTCTTATGATTTTGCTCTTGCTCCTTTTTTTTTTTTTTTTTTTTTCCGGTAAAGTGTTACAAAATCACTTTGAAATTTTCTTTTACTTTGATGTTTCTATTTATTTCAGGTTCACCGTTCACATATTTAAAATTCTTTAAACCTTTTGCTGTAAGTGAATTTTTCTTTTTTTTAACTTTTAGTACCATTTCTAAAGCTTTGAAAGATTCGTGGGATTTAAAATTCAGATAAAAGGTAATTTAGGATGATTCAGCATACTTAAAAATGAAATGCAAAACCTTATTTTGCCATTCAATTTATAAAAAAAAATACATTTGAATTTTTTTTTAGACAGAATTGTCTATTATTGAATAATTTTTGTTGAGATTAAAAATTAAAGAAATTTAGCTACTATTTTGACGCTGGACAGCCTAACTGTAAAATCTCTTTTTGAAAGAATTTTCATAGATGGAGTACCGTATTTCATTAGTCACAATAGAAGAAACCCAGAAAACTCTCAAGCAGCTTCTTAGACAGAAATGCTTCTAGAAATCAGAAACACAACATAGCCGTTCTTCATCGGTGGTTTGGTTCACAACCAGAACATTTCGCTTAGAAAATTGGTGACTCACTAATCAATCAATCAATCAATATGAGCTCTATAGCTATATTTTGACATCGTGTCATGTGACTTAGTGACAAGACAATAGATTAGCGGCCAAATAGTGTAAGGTATTTTAGCACCTATCGCGTTAAATTGAATTTTTATAGATAGAGGATCGTATTCACCTGTCTCATTGGAGGAAAGCCGAAAAACTCTTACAAGCAACTTATACAAACAGCAGAAACTCAACACCCTTCTATCCATGTTCAACAGTGGCTGGGATCGATCTCGGAATCTTATGCTCCGAAAAAGCAATGTCCTGCCATTGAGCCAAGGTGAGCCCATACCGGTTTTTATTTAAATTTGTAGAAACATTGATTATTTAATGTCTTGAATCAGGTTCATATCATATCACCGGATTCAGGCATTAAGGGTTTCAGTCTGTATTTCAAAGGGTGAAAATAATTAAGCTCAGAAAGAGATTGATTACGAGAGGAGAGCTGATCTAGTTTAATCTTTCTTGATGCCATCCGAGAACGTTGGGTTGAGTAAATTGTGTAAACTAAATATTCATAGAGCTTAATTCTCTTCCGCCACCGTAGTGGGAGGAGGTTTCAGTTTAAGTGCCTACCCTGACACTTGAACCTGATACAAAGTATTTATTCTAGTTAATTGAATTTAGGTTTATCCACAGATTCAATTAACTAGAATAAATCCTCCACGACTTGATATGATTTGTCAATAGTGAATAGAATTTTTAGTTTATCAAATTTATGACTCTTTTAATTATAATTGTTATAATAACAAATAAGACATTTTTTTCCTGATAGTATTTATTTATGTAAGCAAAATCTAATTGAAAGTGTATAATTTTGACTCGAACATTTATGATTGTTTTTATACCTTTTATGGAAAAAATAAAACTTTTAGAGTGGGCATTATGTATACAAATTAAATATTGTTTTGTATATTAAAGCATTTTGAAGCAAGCTCACCTGTATATATTCAATTTAAAATATTGGTATTGAAATTTTCTCTACAAAAGCACTGGAGTCTATGAAACCTGCAATATTTAATATTTTAGAAAGTATTAATAAAAATGTACAGAACAAATTCCATATATTTTAATTACATCATAATAATTTAAATTTCTTTTATGATTTCCTTATAAAATATTTTATATAATTTTATTTATATGAGTGAATTTCAAAATAAATTTACATAAGCAAATAATAATAAATTTTAGGAAATTAATTCTTCGAAAATATGAGTACAAAACCTCAATAAATTATTTCCAAAAACTCAATAAATTATTTTCTTTTGTAGCTTAAATATTAATTTGAATATCTTCTTTTAAGAAATTCTTATAAGAGAATGAAAAAACCAATGTTAAAGTATTCTTATTTTCTCAGGAGATGGATAAAGCAGCAGGTGAATTTTACGAGCGGTTTTAGGAGCAGCTGCGCTCACACCCAAGTCCAAGGAAGACTAAAAACATTGATTGAAGTTGCTGGGAAAAAAAAAATAAATCTTCCCTCCTACAAGAGGGACCCCATAATCCGAGGGGTCGGGCCAAAAGTGGCTGGTAAACAACCTGCCAACTACCACTACCCAAGGACTGATACACACTGTAAATAAGATAGCTGACGAGGAGAGATTTATTTGAGGGGGGAGCAGACGATTTCTTGGAAAAGGGATTTTAAGTTGAGGAGGGGAGACGTTAGATACAAATTGTTATTTTTACCGTGGGATCCTTCACGTGATTTCTTGGTGTTTTCCAATGAAATAAATGAATGATTTCATCTTTTGTTTTAACCCTATTTTATACAGAAAATGCATTTACCTTGTAAGAGCATATCTAAATGTTCATGTAAACATTCATATTTAAAAGTGAGTAACGTTATTAAATGAAAACAAAACAATATAATGATATATTTTAGCAAATGAATAAATCAACCATCTAAAACTATGTCTTCTGTCACTGCTATTAATTATAGAATACTTTTTTAGATCCTAAAAATCACAGCATGATCTACGCATGCTATTATTTATTTTTTTTATCTAGTTAATGTAACAGATGATGCTCGAAAATATATTGGTA
Organism: Latrodectus geometricus; assembly: GCA_026290005.1. Lineage (NCBI taxonomy): Eukaryota > Metazoa > Arthropoda > Arachnida > Araneae > Theridiidae > Latrodectus > Latrodectus geometricus. Next base: position 5,715 of record JAPDSC010027685.1, read on the forward strand.
AATACTTAATAATTTCTTTCTTGTGATTTATTCTTTGGTTTTATTACCCCTCAACGGCCATTTTTTTGCTCACGGTGGAGGGATAAGTAAATCGAAATCAATAATTTTCGATTTACTTATCCATTAAAGTGGATCCCGAATGATTACACACATCCAAATCCAAGATGGGATATGAGCCCACGAACTGTTTTGAGATAACAGCGCTTACCATTCAGTTGTAAGCTGTTGTAGCTTTAAGTAATTTTAAAACTTCGGTACAAAAACAAATATGTTTAGCAAAACCCTAATTAGTGCTTAATGATTAACGAGATCTCAGTGGTAACAAGTTGCAGTTTTTAATCCCTATCCAATAATGAAATCCATATTTGAACTGAAACTGTTTATTTCCGGACTTCTATGCAATACTTCTACAGGAAGCCATGTCTTTTTAACATGTTCAGAAGATCTGTATGTTGTAGACTTAATGTTCAATCCCAATATCACTGGATAGCTATTCTACTCTATTTATCTGGTCGATTAAAATGCTTCATTTATATATTGATCTAAAGATTTTTTACTGTCGATTAGGGTCAAGAGAAAGAAAACATTACAATAAATCATATTTTATTGATGCAAAGATTATTCGCTTATTTTAAATCAATTTGATTAATGAGCACATTAAATACACAATGGGCTTGAAGAATGTTCTACTAATTGATATCAAAGATTGAAGTAAGGTACCGAAGTCTGAGATTTTTAGTTAAGCAACTTCTAAATGTATGCAGAAAAAATGTTTATATTTTAAAACCAGAAAAGGTTTCTTTAAATACTCACAGTAAATAACCAAATATTTCCTTTTATTTAACTTTAAAATAATTATATTCTTTACAATTATTTCATTTGTAAAAAAATTATAAAATGAAATCTTATTTTCTGTTATTTTATAAGTATTCACACGACTCGTTATTTCAACATCTCTATTAAATACATCAAGTCATTTGGGCAGTTATGTGATAACAATGTATGAACTGTTATTAAACAATACAGTTCTCATTAAAGTTAAAGACTGTTTAGCCAAAGAGGTTATGTTTGAATGGTTGGAGTGGGCAAGAACTGCGTTGAAAGTGGCTTTAAGGTAATCGAGTCGAATCGGCGAGTTCCAAGCGGCATTGGACACGTCCCCTTGACCTGTCACTGCAGCAACAGGAAGAGTTGCGAAGTTCGCGCTTTCTTATCACTTCCCAACGCCGAATAAATAAGAATCGAACGAGCACACGCCCTGGCGAACCAGTCAATGCGCTCCCAAATGGGGGTCAAGTTCCAATGGAGTGCAGAGCAGTCGCCAACGCAGAAACACAGCCCCATTAGCAAATAATTCAGTCGGAAGTGCAATCAGAGCTACCAATTATTATTGCAAATAAAATACTGTCTATGATGTGAACTTTATAAAAATTAAAAGCAAGGGTACAGAAATTAGAATCTTCAATGATATAAGATGAACGAATGGCATATATTATTCTCAGATGTTCAGTTTTATTTAAGTTACCCCTTGCAATGACATAATATCATATAACTTAATAATTATGTTTTATTATTCACGTTTGAAAGGAAATAAAATAATAATTTTTGTAATTTATAATTATTTGAGTTAAGTTTTGTACATGATAAAAAAAATTATGAATAGTTACATATTTTGATAATATCAGTATAAGAATTCATACTGCGGAAATTTGGTTTACTTTTGAAATCACATTATTTTCAATAAACTTCGATGTGAAAGGATGTTAAAATGTCCTAGACATATCAAACAATGTGATTTGTTTTTATGTGTTCAAATCACATTATTTGATTTGGCTTTGCTCACTGAACAACCTAAAGAAATTTATTGTGAGGTTTTATTTTGACATCTATAGCGGATATTAATGCCTACCAGGAGGACTTTTCAATGATATGTCTGAAGGCGGAAAACTCCCATGCACCCACTCCGACTCACATGCATGAAGATAGCATAAACACACATTTCTTCTGCTGTTCAACAACCAGAGGGATCAAATCCTCGAATTTCTTCTCTGTCGAGTGCAGTCTTAGGACTACATAACGATGAACTCTCTAACCAGGGAACATAAAATTCGATTCTCATCCAATAAAAATGGATTTGTTGGTAAAGCCCGCGCAGATTAGCCAATCCTATCTCTATGTTCTGGAAGGCAGAGAAGAATGAGGAAAGAGAGTACCAATAAGATTGATGATATCCTCCATTGAATAGATTCAAAATAATGTTTTATAGTCAGTCATACATGTCTTGAGAATACTTCATATCAACATTATTAGTCTATTTTGCAATTATACTGCAACATAATCACGATTGACAATTTTGTATACTATGAGACACTCACCGTCGACGAATGCAAATTGATATTTTATACCTACATTTTGCATTTAATTCCGATTTAAAAGATAGCAATTATTAATATTATATTTAAGGTATATGTATGTCATTATTAATTTTTGTAATTATTAATATTATATTCAAAGCATAAGGTAGAAATTCATAAAATATATCCTTGATAAAAATGATCGAACTAAATATAAATGCAAGAAAACAAATTGTTTATTTCAATATTCCAAAACCAGTTTGCAGATGAGGAGCAGAGGAACTTACCTTATAGGAAGAAGAGTAAAATTTGATTAAGAATTAAAAACAGTTTTAGGAAAGAATTGAAACCATACAATAATCAAATAAATTGTTCAAATCATAAAAAATTTATTAAATAAATCATAAAGTCTTAAAAGAATTTAATTATTATTTTTATTACCTTAAAATAATAAACCAAACAGAAGTGACTGTGGAGCAGATTTTCTTTTTTCGTATATTTAAGTACTGGTTATGGCTAAATGATTTATGAAAACTGTGAAAAGGTGAGAAATAGCAAAAATAAAGATAGCTATTCTGAGGTTGAAACGATTTTAATCTTTCGCAAATAAACCCAAACATTTTCATCTTAAAATTTCCTTATAAATTCATGACTGTGACAAACACTGCAACGGAACATGCATTGAAAAGGGAAGAAATGTGTGTTTTTCAACATTTATTCTTCTGTAAACTAAGTCTGATTATAGCAGGCACAAAAAGGGTAAAAGGCTCCAAAGCATAAAATCTCCAAAGTGAGGAATATATCTTGTATTTAATATATTAATTAATCAATTAGATTGCAGTTAATTGTTCTTCTTCCATGTCCCCCTGTGAATTGCCCTAAGAGCGTTCTCATGCCTTTCAGGTTGTTCATCATAACCATCTGAATCACATTCAAAACTATTATCCGGTCTGTGAGATGACCTATCGTTGTGAGACTTACAGTCTGACATTAAAAGATATTAATAACATAAGAATATATAAACATAAAATGCTGAGAGACATAAAAATAAAAAGAAAAAGAAAACTATGATAAGGTTTGGATTTCCAATACATTTCCCTATTAAGAACGGATTGAAGAGAAGGAAGTATTACATCCTTATAGTTAAAGAAGATGGAGAACCTACTCAAGAAGAAAACGGAAAGATCAGATGTACCCAATAAATTTCAGTTTATTGCTGCTACTGATGTACCAAATGGTTTAGAGAGACATAAGATTTGAAGTATTAAAGTTGAATGGGAGACTATAGGGGCGTATCACAGGTCTCAAAAGATAAGGCACGGGTTTATCAGTATTTTTTTAAATTTATTTTGAGAAGCATTGATTAAAAATTATGGTTTCTTACTTTAATATTAATAAACAATAATTTTCGAAGGTTTTATAAAAAAATGTTCTCATAGTGCATATTTGTAAAATATGGTAGAATTTTGCCTCATATTTCCTACTCGCCTATGTTCCTAATACAGATGGATGACAAGAAGATACTCGTATGTCATAAAAAAAAATAATCAATCTTAGAATGGTTTTGTAATGCATACAATTATATTAATTTCGGAAAAAGAAATCCATTATTTTTTCTGTGAACTTTAATGCTTTATTGGCATGTTTTTGGTTAGCCTTGTGTCAATGATTTCAAACTTTTTTGTGACTGACCTTTAGCTTCTGGAATGCCAACATGTCAACTTAGCTGGTCAACTTAGGACATTTTTGTGATTTTATTGATATTTTCAACGAAGGGCCGACCTGTGCAAAGTGCCTCTTATAAAAACCAACCAGCATAAATCTAAAATTAATACTTAAAAAGATTTCGAATACTAAAATCATTGATTGAAAAAAAATGGATTTCTTTTTGCCCTAACCTAATTGAACAATAACAAGAAGATAAAATAGAACATAGTATAGAAGATACCTAATAACATAAAAGATAAAATAGATTCTGTGTTGATTTCTCCGATAGTAGAGCTTGATTTTTTTCAAAGCTTTAAATAATATCAATACACAAAACATAAATTCATTTAGTACATATAAAGTGGTGGATATTGAATTAGTCGATAAATATGATGCAGGTGTTTCAAAGTATTCATTTTTGGGAAAAATTTAATGGTTTTTAGTATGTTATTGATGGCAGGATAAAAAATTTACTGCTAGCTCTTAATTTAAGAACTAAGGTAAAATGAATAAGAAAAACTCTAAACAAGGTATACCAATGCACTTTTAGAACGAAAGTAGAATTTAGCCTCAAATAATATTAGATAATTATAAATATGAAATATCGCTTTAAATGTTTCTGCAAAATGCTTTAAATGCTTCTGTTTAAAAAAATATTCTTCATTATTTGTGTTCGATTTGCTTGATTTCACTGAGAATGTTATGCATGATTTACAATACCTGAGATAACAATAGTTTCATAAGACAACCGTACTAGCATTTATCAATTCAGTTTACTTTCCTTACCTCAACAAATCCAAGAATTAGACTGTTGATTAAACCGAAAGTATTAAATTTTTTTTCCTTTTCCAGTTTTAACAAAAATTTGAAACAATACAAACTTTCCATACACTCGTTTGTATATTTTAATTAACCCACTGTACATACCCACTGTGAAGAATAACATACCCACTGTGAAGAATCACTGTTGCCACAATTTGATTATGAAAGAAAACCATTGTTCAATTTAGTCAGAAAAAATAATTGAATGTTTTTCGAATGATAATTTATTTTTTGAGAATCAATTTTTAAAATAAACAAAATTGCTTTTCATATAAAAATTTCTTTTTTAATTTATCAAGAATGTCTTGGATTGATATCAAAAACTGCATGATTTTAAAAAATAATTTTGTTAGAAAGAAAGATATCAAGTGAGGTAATATGATAACGCAATCTCTCTCTTTTCTATATCCTTTTAATTTTCTACAAAATTTCAGGTTAGCGATTTATCATGTCTTTAAATTTTACATTGTATCCTTTTAAATTTTATCTTTTTAATCTTTATCTTTTTAAATTGCAACATTATATATTTTTCAAAGCGGATTAAAATAAAGTAAACGCAGAAAATTTGCTTGAAATGAAGACAGTAAAAACTATTGTAAAAGTTGTCTGGTGTGTTTCTGTTCTTCACCTTTTCACCTGCTGATGATGGAATTGATTTTGGAGATTCAAAAATGTTTTTTTTTTTTTTTTTTTTGGCATTTCTTTGTTAAAATTACTTAGTG
>JAPDSC010027685.1:11719-25253 GCA_026290005.1 Latrodectus geometricus
TGGAATTGATTTTGGAGATTCAAAAATGTTTTTTTTTTTTTTTTTTTGGCATTTCTTTGTTAAAATTACTTAGTGGCAGGAAAAAGTATGTGAGAGATTGTAATTTAACCAGAAGGACCAGTCCATTTACAATTAGGAACACTTCAATGATTCCAGTGAATGACAAACTGTTTCGGATGGGAGACGGAGAGTGCGATAATTGCCAATCTGCACCAGAGCAGAGCAGATTAGATCGCCAAAATACACTCCAGAGATCGGGTGACACTAATTACTGGAACTGTCGTTAATGTCATCCACTTTTTAACTTTATTTATTTTAAAAGATATTAAAAATACTTTGTTGCAATTATGATACAAATCTAGTTTCTGTCTTCTATAACGAGTTCCACAAAAAGGGAAATCGGTACAAGCTCAAAGCAGATAATAACATTGTTAGCAACATTGAAAATTAGAACTCTATTTAAAGAGCAAATCTAATAAAGTAATCTAAAAAAGTAAATTTTTTTATAGTAAATAATCTAATAAATTAAATTTTTTTCCTCTTTTTGCTCTTTTTTTTCAAAAAAAAAAAAAGTCAGATAATGCAAAATCTTGTTGGTCTGTAAGAACAAAACACGATTCAAATACTTGATCAGTACAAAATGTTTTTATGAAAACAGAAATACTTAATTTAATTCCTTCTGTTGTTTGATCAGAACGAAGTGCTTCTTCTATACGAACAAAAATACTATATTCTAATTTCTTTTGTTCAAAAAATTGAATACGAAATTTAATGTAAGAAATCATTTGCGATGAATATTAATACTTGAATTTGCACTGATCAATAAGATCTGTGGAAATGAATAATAAATACCCGGTAGGCACATCTTAATATAGTTTTCATTGTCTCCTGGATTTTGATTGGCAATGCTTTCGGAAATGAACCGTCAAACAATTGAATACCGATAATTTTCAGTAGCTTAAAATACTCAAGTATCTAAATGGTATAGATTTAATAGAATAGAGATATCGAGGATTTACAAAAAGACTTTATAAAAAAGGTAAATAAAAAAAATATTCTACAAAAAGATTAATTTGATAAAAACACATACTATTTTTTTTATGAGAAATACATTCTGTTGAAAGAACCCACAATCACTCTACACCAATACTTTGGATCCATCAAATTATGCATACAAAAATGGATATTTCAGAATATTTTATCAAGTCATATTTCTGTTATATAATTCATTTCATTTTTGAATATTATTTTAATATGAAATTGATAAGAAAATATTTCACCCTACATTTGTGAGAAAAAATTATTTCATACATTTGATGTAACACGCACTTGAGGCAGTTACATTGTGTAACAGACAGTTAAAAAGAATTTATTTTATCAAAATACATCCTTTTATATACATAGCTCACATTCTTCAAAATAATTTGAATATAACAGTTGAAAACAAAATATAAAATCTATAAAGAGGTTTATAAAAAGTAAGCTATATTTCTGAATAAACCGTATGCTTTCATGTGAATATTACCCAAAAAGTGAAAAAAATTGTCAAACGTAGAAAATATTTAAAGCCTCTCTATTATGAGTGAAGTTAGAAAGATTAATACATTAGTTTAGTGTGTTTCAAGCGTACAACATATAAATTATAAAATATGACATTTTTAGATAAAACATTCTTTTCAAAACATGTTTTAAAAGGATTTTTTTTAAAAATGCATAGCACCAAAATTACATAAAATTAAATGGATTTAGTTCGTTATTACGTTTTTATACATTCAAATCCTATCAATCTAATGACAACTTTAAAACGAGAGAGAAATTTTATACTTAATAATAAATTGTTAATTTTCATCTTAGGAGATAAAAAAGAAATTTTTTTGCTAACATCTAATGTTATTTGTTTGACAAGAGATGGTCAGATTAATTTTTCCTTCTTCGCTAACGCATCGTTCCGAAAAAAAATTAAATGCTCAGTACACTATTGAATTACGTCGGGTGTGTTTGTTGTTACCGCAGATCGTTTTAATCCAATATTCGATGTCAGGATGCTCGGAATGTTTTTGGCGCGATTTCTCACATTTATCTGTCGTCTGCCTTTGGCAGACAGAGTGACGTCATTACAGAAAATCATTTTGACCTCTCTCAACTCGAGGCCAAAGAGATGAGAGAAAAAGGTTGTTTTACTTCGCGTCATCAAAGGAATAAATGCAATTTGGGGAATTGCTTAAAAATTGTGAAATATTTGTTGCCATCTTTCCGAGTTGGTCAATTTCCAATGATTATCTTCAGTGTTTTTGATTCTCTTTTTTTTCTTAACTTCGGAGAAAAATAATTTTTCTAACAGCTTATTTATTTTTTTCAAAATTATTACAGCTTAAGAGATTTTTAAGACATTATTTTTATTATTTAGTTAATAGGAGTTTTATTTTATAAATATTATTCATTTCGTTAATATGGCAATGATTAAATATCACTTGTCTTCATACTCGGAAATGTATATTCCTTTTTGACGTTCGTCAGGAAAATTCATTTTACGCACGATGTTGTAATCTTAAATTAATTTAATTTTTTCTCGTATTATTACTATACACTGCGTAACGTACTAAGAATATATTAGAATAATTTGTTACATAATTCATACTGATATACACACGATCTTAATGACGCTTACTGACATACACACGATTTTTAATGACGCTTATTTGCTGATTTTACAAATCAATGATAGAAACAATCTTTGATTTGTAAAATCAGCAAATTATTCTTAGAAATATTATGATAAAATTTTCTGTAGAGTATTTTCAATATGATTTTTGAAAGTATTTTCTAAATCGAAAAGACTAATTTTCACAGTTGAGCACTTAACTTAATCCTTCCCAGGAGAGAATTAATATTTTGTAAGCTTATTTTTAAAGAAATACTGGTAAAAATCACAAATATAAAGCTTTATCAAAGTCTAATTATTTAATAGATTTAATATTATGGTGTTTTAAGACTCATAATAATAATTTATATAAAAAAAATGAGATAAAATTATTTAAAGTAACATTTTTTAAAGAAATTGGCATTTCTTGGAGCACTCATATAAAGTATATAGTTATTTAAATCAAATAACTAAAATATATATATATATATATATATATATATATATATATTTGTTAGTTCAAACATCCATTTCATACCAGCGGAGGTTAGTAGTTCTTGATGACTTGAAACTTCATTGTTGTATTTATATAATTTTATCTTAAATCTGACGGGCATCTTCTGTGTTGTTTAAAGAATTCAGTGAAAAATTGAAGAGCGTGAAAAAAGTCCATAGAAGCAATGTTTAAATGTGGTCGTAAACACTATTCTATAAATTTCGCTAAGACCTTATTTCTAATTGTAAAATGTCTTAAAATCTACATGACATTACAGGAATATAAAAAAGATATTTAAATATGTTAACAGAATTTTATAAATGATGTTTACTTAATCTTTATTCATAATATTTGATTGTTCATTTCCGCAAAGCTGTTAACAGGAAGGAGCACTTCAATGTTAACATCAAGAAATGTTAATCACTTAATTATAAAACATTTTGCTTTTTCTATACTTGTCTATCCACTACCCACTCAAAAAGCGAAACCAATTAGACTAGTTAACGGTAAAAAAAGCAAAAAAAGTTTATTTACCCAAAGGCTAAAAATGCTGGTTTTTGCGACATATTTTATTATAAATTCAGTAACAGTAATTGCTTCCGGTAAATGTAACTATTTCATGAATATTATTTTATTTTTCAGTAAATAATGAATTTCAGTTGCATGTTTTTTTCTATATATATCACACCTTCGCAAAATTAGTGTTATGATTTTAGAATGGATCATCATAATGTTTTTACCATGGATCATTACCTTAATCTGAATCATAAAAAAAAATAATAGTGCCTCTTATATTACAAGACGAGGGAGGAAAACTATCGAAATAACAGAAAATCGTATTCCTGTTCATAAAAAAATATTTCAAATAACGAGGTAGATTTCTTGAGCAATTAGAGTAAAACACCTTTTTTTTTCCTGGGAACACAAGATGATATTTGGCCATTTTAGATATTTTAGACATTTGCCATTTTAGCCATTTTAGATATTTGGGTGATAAAATTATACTCGCGAACTTCTCCTGGGTTCACAAATAACTCTGTTGATTCACTGTAAAAATGGATTGCTTAAAAATAACTTTTATGAAAATCATACCTGAAGCAAAACATTCATATTACATCATTAATACTATTATTAATACTACATTCAATCATAATCACCCTTTTTCTACACAGTTTTTGCTGTACTATCAATTATCGAGATTTCTGGATTGTGTTTTGAAACATTAATATATCTCACTAAAGTTAATGTATAAATCTTATATCTTTTCAATGTATAAATCTTTTCATTTTTTTATATGAATTTCAATCATCCAATATTGTATTTAAATATGCAGCTCGAGTGTAATATTTCTGTGGTATGCATTTTATTGTTAACTGTGCGGCTGTTCTAGAGGGATGTTTTATATTCTATTGTAAAGTATGTATATCTACTACGACGTTAGCATGATTTACATGCTGGATTAGCAATGCATCTCCAAATCGGTGTAAGTGTAATTTGCATTCTGATGCAAACTGAAGCTCTAGTGTGACAGTAGTGTAGTATGCTTTCTAGAGTAATCTGTACAGCTCTAGAGCGACGTTAGTGTGAGCTGCATTGTAATATAAACACTGTGCAACTCTAGTATGGCATTATTATGATATGTACTCTGAAATAAGATGCACAGCGCTAATGCGATAGGCTCTCTAGCGTAAAATGTGCAACTCTAGTGCAAAGTTAGTATGGTATGATTTCTAGTGTTAACAGGACACCTTTAGAGCGAAGTTAATGTAATATATACTGAAATATAAACTATATTTCTCTAAAGCAAAGTTTGCATAGCATTTATTCTAATGTAAACTGGGCAACTAAAATGAGCGTTAGTATGTGCATTGGCATTATCCCTTGTGCCTAGCCCAGAGTTATGCTCTATCAGTCAGGTGTAAACAGCTATATGAGGATATTCATAATTTAAAAGTAGAGACCTAGTAGAAGACTTCTAGTACTTGACCTGCCAGCCCCAGAGGCATTATTTTAATTGGAGGAAATTGAAACTTATTTAATACGCCTTCCAGATTAAATGAAAATAAGATAAAGTCGGGACTCGAATCTGTTATCTTCCGATAAGACGCTCAAACAGACAATCTAAACTTTATGTGCATTCTAGTGTAAACAGTGCATCTTTAGTGACAATTTTGTATGGTATGCATTCTTATGTAAATTATGCAGCTCTAATGCGACTTTCTTGTGATTTGCATCCTAATGAAAACTGTGCAACTTAGTCAACAGGATATGACTTCTAGTGTAAATTGTTCAACTCTAGTACAATATATTGATACACAAAATAATTTTTTAATAATTATAAATAATTTTTTATTATAAATAATTATTAAAAAATTATTTTGTATATCAACATACAATATATATTAATAGTAATAGTGAGGAAAAAATCATTCTTACTTAGATTATATATATATATATATATATATATAGCTATAGTAAGTTACATTTAAAAGCAAAATATGGGCTCAACAACAATAGTACATTTGATGCTATTTAATGCATTCGCAAATACACCATTTCAATATTATTCAATTCCTGCACTTTACAATTTCACAGAAAACACTTACAAAACACTTCAGACAATCTAAATGTCTACATTCCGCACATTTCTAACGAGATAAAAGCGAACGTCATTATTGCTGGATTAGCTTCTTTTTTTTTAAATCGAGGTTAGATAAGAAAGCTATAAAATAGCGATGAAAGGGAGAAATGAGATTTAGATGACTACAAAGGAAAAGGCACACCGTAGAAAGTTCAGAGCTATTCAGTTCTTCGTCCAAGTTAATCGGAAAGTAAAGTTCGTCATCAATTACCTTTCAAATTAAGGTCATCAAAGCCTTGTAAAGTTGCCAAAACATAGGAAATAGCTTTTTTGTCGGCTGATATTGGCGAGTTAAAAAGGGCAATAGTCCAAAATAGACGCACGCGAGGACGAGACTATTTTCTCTGGTTCAGAGTTATTTTTTATGAGCACTGAAAACTAATTTCTTAAAAGAATTTAATAGAATAAAATTGTATTGTCTCCGTTGTGTGTAGAGGTATGTGGAGTTATGAAAAGGGAAATTAAGAGAGTAGAGTTGAAACTACAAAGTGATTTCTTTTTTTATATCCTTATAATTTTATTAAAGTTATTGGAAACGAAATTATTAAATTATGATAGGAATGAAGAGTTATTTTATTATAATCATACTTATCAATTTTACTATAAAAGCGGCAATAGTTGTAATATTAAACATCGTTGTATTACAATGATTGCCGCAAAAATAAGTTTTTCTTTTAATGTTTAAAAACAGTCAGCTCGATTGTCAAATTCATAAATTTAATTTTTTTTTTATTTCGATAACAAACATAATTTACTGATTCCTATGGAGAGGTTTTTAAAGTATTTTAAATAAAACCAAAGCATTTAATAAAAAAATAAGGAATTTGACTTGAAATGAAAAATAAAAAATGTTTAATAAGGTAAAAATCGACTAAAACAAATGTTAGTCTTCCGAATCAATTTAAGCTCTCAAATACAACTCAATAAGATTTCAACGTAGACGTATCTATTACGGTATATGCTACATATGCTTTCTGGGAAAAGTTTGTATAATTAGTCCGCACCTAATTGTACATTATATCAATAAATTCCAGAAATCTTTCAATTACCATGCAATTTCAATATGTTTTATCATGAAATAGGATTATGCCCTTTATTTCTTAGTTTCAAAACTGATGGAGACAAATCATTATTTTTACTTTTTTTTTATTCAGGAATCTGAATAAAAAAAATTCACTCTATAAGAACAAAACTTTATCAAGCCTGTAATAGTTTTAATTTTTATATCAATTGATGTATATGTTATTATGTTTCTATACTTAATAATAATTATTCCATGTTAGTCTTAATGGAAGGAAAAAATTTTGAAAATTATAGTTGAGATAATATTAGACCAATCAGATAGTCTTAAAATAAAGATTCGTCGTAAGCACTGACTTTAAAGCAGCTACGATTTTAGTCTTACAACTTAATTACACTGGCGCGCAAAATTAAGCAAAACTCTAAATTTAAAGTGGATAACCATGAAAACTGTAGAAAAAAGGTTCTTATATATGATAAATAAAATGAACACGGAATTCAGTTGAAAAATCATGCGTATGCAAATGTTAGGAACAAAATGTCCCAGACGTATGCAAAGTGCTTGTAGTCGGAGCGCACAACTCAGGACTACACTACAATAAAAATGAAGGACAAAGGCTCAATTAAAAACAATCTCTGCTAGTGTAAGTGAGTTCTTTTGGGAAATATGGCAAGAAAAAATCACCTGGCCGCCTGTATACTTGAAGCTTCCAAACCATAGGTATAGCTGTTAGAAAGATTGGTGGCGTCCGTCGCAGGAGAATAACTACAATGGAGGATCGATATATCATGATGCAAGGGAAAGAAGCTGAAAACCAGTCATCAAGAGCCATTGCTTAACAACTATTTACAGCAATGGACGATAAGTGCGACTGTCTTGACACCTTCACAAAGCTAGCCTATTCACTCGCCCTCCTGAAAGCTGCAACGTTTTAAAAGTTGGCCATCAGAGATAGCAATAGAGAGTGGTGTAAGGAGCATATAAATTAGGCATCTCATCCGTTCTCTTTGCGGATAAATTTCATTTCAAAGCCACCAGTGATTTTCTGTAAAAACTTGGAAAGAGACCGTTACTATGGCCTTAAAGTTGTTTGGGGAGGCGTTATACTGAACAGTTGTGCTGGTCTCCACGTTTTCGTCAAAGGCTCTATAACCGAAAATCACTATTGTAAGAAAATGATTCTTAACCGTGTGAGTTTATTCCAAGGTGCAGATTTCGCTTTCATGAGTGATAATGCACGGCCACACAGGACTCTGGCTGCTTAGCAGTTATTAGAAAGGGGAGATATGACTCGAATGTGTTAGTCAGAGTATTCTTCTAATTTAACATGTGTGAGATGCTTAGTAGAGGCACCTTGAGGCAAGACTATATTCTCTAGAAAATACCCAACAAATGAAACAGATGTTGGTTGAGAAATGGGAACTCTTGCCTCGAGAATTATTGGACAATCTGGTGGTACATATGGAGAGATGATGCGAAGCAATTATTGCAGTAAGGGAGGGTATATCTCATACTAAGAAACATCTGTCTATTGTTCTTCCTCTTGGACAAGAAAATCATGTGTAACGATTCTATGAATTCATTAAAGCCTTTTTTTTTGTTTAATTTCTTACTGCATGCATTGTATTATTCATTTTTGCGAAATTGTGCTTTCGTCATAGCTTAAGAACAAAGTGCTATCTCTCATTTCTGACTTTTATGTCTCTTAGATGATTTATCGTGCTTGTGAACACATTCTTTTTGAATTCATGAATTGCAGTTCATAAAATCAATTGTAAAACGTTCAGGATTCATGGAAGAGTGCAAGTCATCGTTACATCATTATTTGTGCATCTTAATTTTTTTCCATTGTTGTATTTGTTTTTAAAAATCTTGATTATCAAAAATACTGAACTTATTTATTTATTTATTTTTTTTTTAATTCAATTTATTAAATTTCAGATTTTACTTCAAATTTAATAAATTTTTGCATGTCTTTTTGTTATACGATTTTATTTTTAAAATAAGTAATTACAAATGGAAATTGAGGAAATTATTATTTCATTTTTGTATTTCAAAATTAGCTAAAGTATTATTGTAAGAAAGTTCTAGGAACGTGAAAAAATACCTGAAAACGTTTAATGGAAATAACCTAATTCTAACTTGGATGATTAAAATAATCCAAGTTTGGCGTAGTTTGGTCTGCGCATAAAACATTTATTATAATTTTTTCAATAAAATTAGTTCAAAATTTATTCATATTCGTTGATAACAGCAATTATTTCTATTCGACTATCATATTCGGATGAGTGACATTACTTGAAAAACGTGATGAAGTAAAATTGTTACATTTTAGCTTCAGGCGAGTTTTTGATTGCTCTCGAACATGTTATCATTAGTTATTAAATCGGTTCTTCAACATGCTTTATAGAATATTTATATACCTATATAACTAATACATATTTCTTTTTCCATTTGCTATTAAATGGTTCAACTACAATAGGTAATATCCGTTGTCCCTTAGATTAAGTTCAACATTTTAAGTATCAATGGAATTTTTAATGACTGGGTAAATATATTCATGTGAATATGTATCCTAGGAGCAATATATTTGTTATGAAAATTAATACAAATTAATTTTTGAGTTAACTTATTAGAAAATTGTTTTTTAAAAGATGACACTGAAGACTTCTTGAATCCAACGATGAGGTGATTCAAAAATGCCTAAAGGGGAAAACACTTTTTTCTTTCTAACACCTTTGGAGACTGATATAGCGATTAATTTGTAATTTACTGAAGATAATTAACTCTGGTTAATTAACAGAATAAGTCAATTAAAAAAAGAAATACAATCAAAAATAGTTTCCCTTGGAAAAAATGAGATGTTTGAAAAAGTGAAGCTTTTTTTTTTGTCCTATTAATATCGTCATATTATTTTATTGCATTTAAGTTATCCAGACAGATGAAGACTATTTTTAATTATATTCTTCATTCAGCAATTTATGTATAAGATTTTAATGCACCACGTTTCAATTGATTTTGACCAAAATAACCAAATGTGCGTTGAAAGGGGTCTCTTAACGCAAATTTCTGTGCTTCGAAATATTAAAATAAACCTCAGATTCAAAAAAAAAAAAATAATAATAATAATTTCTCATTCATACATTTTTGATAGACTTCTATCTCTAAAGAGATTGACATCCAATTAGATTCACAATCGAATATTTTGGACTTTGATAACAATCCGTAATGCATAGCTTGTTCTGTTAAGAAAAGTATTTTGATACCACATTGTAGCCTGCATAAAGTCCTAATGCTGCTGAAAGGCATTTTAATATCCACTGTACAGTTGACTTCAGAATGATCAAGTGGTCCATTTTCACGAGAAGCAAGGGAGGTTACCCGGAAAACTACCAACATCCACCCCGATAGACATGTAGACTGCAGAATTACATCCATCTCTCGTTGTTCAACAGTGGTTATGATGGAACCCGGAACTTTTCTCTTGTAAAAGCAGTGTCCAATCACTAATGAGCCCATGAAAAGTACTTGTAGAATAACTTCGTAGAAATTCTACAACAGTGCACTGAAGTAGACCTGGGAGAATTGGCTTCAAATTAACAATATTATTCATGGATCCCATTAAAATGATTCACAAAACTTTTTTTTGAAAAATTGTTGATCTTTGTTGTACTGAAGGTGGTTATACTATTAATTTATACATTGTTATTTCTAAATATATACTTTTTGACTTTATCGCACGATAGTAATTCACAATTAAGTTTTATATTAAAAAATCATGATAATAGTGAATCAAATAATGCAATTTTTTAAATTCTAATGCTAAACAAAAAATAATCACTATTGATTGATTGATTTAGTAAAAAATAGAGCTGCAAGGAAATTTAAATTTGATATTCAGAATAATTTGCAAAGTTTAAAGAACATGTTTCTTGAATGTAAAACTAAATAATTCCCAGCGTGAAGAATTAAAATAAAAAAATATTGATATTGTTAAAGTTACATTAAAAAAACTATTTGTGTAATATCCTGTCGACCAGGAAAAAATAGTTCCAGAAGCAGAACAACATTTTAGCTTACACTTGAAAACTGTGAACCAAATACATAGTTCTTTTACTTTGATAAATCTTTTCTCTGCTTTTACATCACAAAATAATAAGCATTGGGAACTACTTACTACAGAATAGAATGTAATTGTTCTGCAAGTTTGTATACTTTTTAAGTCTTCAATCTAATTAAATCTTTTATAGTTGTTAAAATTATTGCATATGTTCACTTATTTTAGAGAAGAAGTAAACTGTGCCACATGTGTTTAATCGCATGTTAATAATATCTCACGTGTATTACAAGATTTTTTTTTAAAATTAGCTTTTTATTTTATTTCATATTAAACATGCATCAAAGTAGAATAAGACGATTTGCTATCAGTTTAGCGAAATTAGCGCCAACATTTTTAGTCGTTTGTTGAAATTTTATACAATTATTTAAATAACTGACTGTTAATTACTGTAAGTACGAATCGTCTTTGTTGACATAGTGGTGTACCTTTTCCATCATTAACCCACCACAGGCTTTGAAGAACTTTCAGTCCACCTACCAAATCATCCATTAAATCAGCCTTTATTTACTTTTTCTAAGTGAAGGAACAATAGAGGAGACGACAATGATTCAAAATGGTTACCTTTCGAATGACTTTCGCAAAAAAAATTGCTTAATTGCGAAACGCATTCTCGGTCATAACTCGATGACACAATCAACTTTTTCTTACAATGCAGACGAAATTTAACCTTGGACAACGCGGGTGGCAATGGATGCAGCATAATCGTGCTTCTGTGGGTTCTTTTCTGGTAAGCGTGACACAATTTTTTTCCCCAGCTGAGGGTTTTTGTTTTCCATTTGGCGATTATGAAATGAAATCATGCTCTACTCAAATGATCGCCAAGCTGTCTTTGAGATAAATGGTATGCGATTGACAACCAAATGAGATGGTGTAATTGGCTGGTTCACTTTGTGCTTGAAATCGCAAGTGGCTTTTAGTTTGACAAGGCTTTGTTTTGATAAGACAAAAGATGTTTCTTCGTCCAGACAAGCTTGATGATCACGCATTGTTGATGTGCTAACTATATAAATGACTGTTTGGCGCAATCAACTCGACTGCTTTGTCTGTCATGGTGTAATTTGTATTCAGCTTATATACAAATACTAAGTCATGTGAACAAGTAATTTGCAAGTTAAGGGAGCATTGATATTAAAGAATTTGAAAGTGAAATAGTTTTTCAAATATTGGATAGTTTTATATCGCTATTGATGAGATAAAAGAATTGTATTTTAAAATAAAAGTATTCATTGAAATATATATACAATAAAATGATTCGTCTGAAATTATAATTTTAAAGAATAAAGATATACAAATGCATTCATAACATTGATCCTTAAAACAGCTAAGTTTTTAATTTGTATATTTTCTATACAGACGGATACAATTAAAAGGCAACTTAACAGTGTTCCATAAAATTGAATATTATCGTATACAAACTCATCAATTAACTTATTCTTTATAAAATTCATAGACATTAAAGATCTTTGAGTACAATATTTCAAAATTTATTTTTATTCAAACAAATTTATTAATATTTGATGTAGTTAAATACGCTTGACACCGCGTAATGAATATCATAACAGATATAAAACGTTGAAAGGAATTTGAACATTTGCCGATCACATCATTTCAGCAGGACATTTCATAAGCAATGGCCATTACAAGGGAGAAATGAAGGAAACAAGTTTAAGCTCTTACCTCATGAGATGTGTTTACAAAAAGTGAAATTCCTCATTCTTCTTTTATCTGCTGCTGGGATTGAACATGATATCTTCCATTCCAAAGAACATGGCTTTATCTATCCCTATGATGAGCTTTGCGTTAAACATGTTAAATATAACATAGTTATATAAAAATTATAATTTTCAGATATATATATTGAAATTAAAATTATATACCATTTACTCATTATACACCATTAGGCTTATTCAAGGATTAACTAGAGACAAATTTAAAAGCTGTGTTTCGTCTTATGAAGAAAAATTAACACAAAAAACTTTTCAGAGATTTGAAGGTAAAGACTAGCTGATAATGATGATTGTTTATCAATAATGTTTCTCTCCAAAAAACTATTATACTTAATTAAGGAATTGATTTAAATATATTGAGTGAGATATATAAAAATCTCAGATTTTGTATTGAAATCTTTTGAATATAAATGAGGAAAATCTCATACAATAAAACATAGATATACTGTAAAAAATTGGAGATAAAATCGAAGTAAGATGTTAGGAGAGAAAAAGTAAATATTGTTTTCATGTTTCGACTATATAGAGTAATTTTAGGTGATAAGAATGATTATAGAAATAATTTTACATATAATTTTAGGTGATAAGAATGATAAAATTATAGAAATAATTTTAGGTGATAAGAATGATTATAGAAATAATTTTAGATATAATTTTAGGTGATAAGAATGATAAAATTATAGAAACAATTTTAGGTGATAAGAATGATTATTTAATAACGTGGAAGGCATGGTAATTTGAGATTTAAAACAACTGAAATAGCAAGTTCATTGTAGTTTAGATGGCTGCTGATATTAGAATGTCAAAAATATGCGATACAGAATTTGCTTCATTGGAATGGCGATACTCCATTTTGTACAAGGCTCATTACAAATAACACTGTTTTTT
>JAPDSC010027686.1:6023-23694 GCA_026290005.1 Latrodectus geometricus
ATATATATATATATATATATATATATATATATATATATATATATATACAGAGAAAGAGAGAGATTATTTTATAGAGTGATTGATTTAATTATTCTACCTTTGTGATTTGGTACTTGATATTTCAAATAATAATAATAAGCATATATTAAGTTGGGGAAAAAGTAATCCATTATTTTTTCGGTAGACGTCTGTAGTGATCGATATCTCGTGAGGTATCTATCAAACAATTTCAGATTTATGCTCGTTGGAAAGGTGACATTTGACACTAAAATATCCTCTTGCGGTTTTTTGTTTGATTCATTCAGTTACGAGTACAAGGTTTTAAAAATGGAAGACAACAAACAGAAAATTTGATACATTTTCGTTATTCTCTTGTAATGGCGAAAAAGATAGCCGGATGGCTAAAATTGTGAAAGGTGTTTATCGTCCTATATAAGACTGTAACAACCAGTTACGTACAATTTTTGTTTCGTCGATTCCGTTCGGGTATTTTTGATGTTAAAGATGCACCTCGCATGTGGATACAGCATCGTCGAAAATGTCTATAAAATATCAAAAAGGCTCGAAGTTAACCGCATGTCAGCAGTCGTAACGCGCAAGACCTAAAAATCTACATGAATGCTGTTTTATACCTTTTTACAAAGTGAATCCAAAAGAAGTTACATAAAGTTCACGTAAAAATAATGGATTTCTTTTTCCTTAACCTAATATTTTACAATATTCCACTTGAAATATTCTAACAATTCTAATTACTTTTTTTCGAACTATATATACATAATGTGTATGGGATTTCTCTGATGGTTGTAAATATATAACTTTATATAAAGTTAGAAATATTGTTTGAAGCATAATATCACAGCATTATATCCTACTATTTGAAGTTTTGATTTCGATGAAGAACTGGACTTACATCAAATCAAGTTAAGAGATTGTCTTGCGAAAATTTTGATTAAATTAGAATTTTCGGTTTAACAAAAATATTTGTTAAAATATTACCATATTAAACAAAACAATGTTTTTAACTGCTGCGTTTTCTAATTTTTAATGAATGTGAGTAAAAGTGATTTACGATCACTGATTTTATTGTTTAGTTTATTAGAATATACGATAATTCGCACTGTGTGTGATAATTCGCATTGATGTAGTGTTATAATTCAGAATGATTTTTAAATGAACTAAAATGAGTCATTATAAATAGAAATGAGGAGAGAGAGAAATCGGTAAATAAAATATATATCATAAATTATTCGCTGAACACAATAAACCTTTTTTTTAATGTAATCGTAAAATAAGTTAATTTTCATTTTTTGTTTTTATGCTTGCATTGCAAGAGCTAATTATTTTGAGGTCAAGAAATTGCAAACTGAAAATCCAAATCCTTTTTAAGCAATGTATGCTCTTTAATTTTGTAATACTGGAGAACAATAATAGGAAACATAGTATGTTTCCTTAAAAATTGGTTAAACTTTATTTACGTGGTCAAGTTATTATTTTGATCAACTTTCACACGGATAATATATTTGGTATAAAACTATTTATTAGAATTCTTTTCCGTGGAAAAGAAATAATACAAAGCTTAGACTTTTCCTTTTAAGCTGAATCTTCAAAATGCTGGAATCTGGTCAATATCGATTGACATTATCACGGAGAGTACAAAAATAAAAAAATAAAAAAACGTGCTAAGAAATCAAAATATAGTTAGGGATATTTTTCAAAGAGAAGCAAACGGTCTCATATTTTCAATGAAAAAAATACAAAATAAATGTTAAAATAAAGTACTGAAAAAGTTTTACATTTTAACAAACACAAAAAAAAGCAGTTTAAATAAAGGAAGATAAATTGTAAATAATGATCTATTTTCCCCAAGTTAATAATTCATGCAACTATAAAATTACTTTATTAAAGATTATTTTTAAGGCAATACTATTGTTGTATAAATTACTGACTTACATTTCCCCAATAAGAAGATACATCTTTTAAATATTTGGGAAGTAATTTATTAATAATCAAGCAGATTTTTACTTAGCACGAATGTTCCTAATCAACTAGATTTGAATTTCTTATTCATTTTGCATGTTCGTATTGTTCACTTTATCACAGCTTATTAATGAATAAGTCATAAAATGAAAGCATTTCAAAATTATCATAAACGAAACTCGATTCGAAGTACTTATGGAGTGTGTATATCGCATAACTTATAAAATTGTGAAAATATTGAATAGAAGTATATTCCTAAAATATTTTATGTAAATTAAAATTGTAAAAATATTGTAAATTTCTTATTACTCAACTTATTTCTGTAACTGAAACTGTGTGCGTGTAGAAAGGAAATTTAATTTTCCTTTGATTCATATAACATTAAATATGATTAAGAAGAAACATTCACATTATTCATTTAATAATAATAATCAATATTACTAATTTTTTATTTTACATATTTTCCTTTAAAATATTTGCAATTATTGAGCACCTATTGTTTTTGACCAGTATTTTGCAAGTCTATTAATACTTGCCTAAATCGTATAAATTTACCGGTGATTTTTTACTCGGTAAATTATCTAATCTGGAGAAAAATCTGCTTGAATTTTTATATCTTTGTTCTGGATCCAGAGGAAGAAGCTTTTCTTTATCCCTAAGTTTTCCTGGTATTTTTATGGTGATCAGTGAGAACTATTCCATTTGTTTGTTTATCTTTATTTTAATCAATGATTTAACCAAATTTATATTTTATTTTTCATATACAAAGAAATTTATTATTAAATCATTTTTAATAGGGATTGTTAAATTGCTCTACGACTTTAAAATTTTTCATAACACATTAATTTCTCATCTTGTATTAAAAATTTTCGAGTTATTCTAATAATTCAATTTATGCTAATATAATTTTTCAAATTTAGAATATAAAAGTAGAAAGAGGATATGTATTTTACATATAATTTCCGTGTTATTCCAATAATTAAATTTATGTTAATACAATTATTTTTAAATTTAAAATATAAAGGCAAATAGTGAAACTGTTTTACATGTGAAATACCAAGGCGAAATAATTCCAAATCTAATTGTAGAAGATTCAATTAAAAACAGATTTTACTTATGTTTTAAAATTAAATTTATATTGTGTGTGTTTGTATATATTAATTACATTAATATATTTAGTTATCACATTTAATATTTTACTAATGAATAATTAATCGGAGTCAAGAAAGACTAATTTTTAGGATTAGTTTATTTAAATTATAATACTCTCGGTTATTTATTATTAAATTCTAATATGGCTTGTAAAATTGTCCCAATTTCTTGAAATTTTTGTAAACATGAAATAATTGAAAAATTAGAAAAAATATATTTTAACATATTTATATTTTCATTCTTTTTTTTATTTTCCCTGCAAAATTTCATTTTTTTTAAAATTTTTACCATCAGATGAAATTTTAACTTCACTTTTACTGGAATCATATAAATTTATTAAATTTCAAAATTATTAAAACGTAAAACCCAGAATTTCCTTATTCATTCAATTAATTAATGTTGCTATGAAATTGCTAAATGATTCTATTTAAGAAACAAATCATTGGGTTTAATTTTTTTTCTTATTACTTTAGCTATATCAAAGCATTTCTCTTAAAGCATTTCACTAATGCATTAATGTTATGTGTTGATTGTGAATAGTTCCATATTTTCCTTAATTGACTCTGCACAATCGAATGCTCAGAACGTAAACATTTTACACATCAGTGAAAATGAACACTTACATATCCTTTTTTGCCAAACTACGATCAGTTATAGCTTTCTTTATTTCCGCCATTTTCACTTTACACATGCATCAATATTAGATACTATTACGTTAAGTTATTACATTATGTTTCTGACTGCTTATTTTTTGTCCATGGACAAAAAACAAGACAAGGCCCGAGGCCGCTAAACATAACCTTATAATTTTGAGTTGTGGTCAATTGATCAAGTCGACATCAAAAATGGCACCTTCCTTTCCACTCAACGTTACACCAATCGAGGGATATTGTGAAGCGTTGCACAGCCCTAAAGAACTTCTGACACAAATGAGCTTTCTCATCTAATATCTTGTGTTTGATTAGATATTGAGCTTTTTTAACCTATATTCGTGATACTTTCCTAATCACGAAAACAATGTTTTTCCATTGGATATCACATCCCAAATATTAAACAAAAACTGCTTATGAAAGAGAAAAAAAGTTTTTTTGCCTTTTCTTCTGTTTCTTTCTACTGATTACGATTTCTAAACATTAACAACAATTTTGTAATTCAAGACCACTGTCAATTGTCGAAGTTGACATCCCAGGTCACATATTACTCTTTGAACTTACAGTCTTCACTTATGGAGCGAATCAGACCTTACCGAAGATTAAAGTGAATAGAGGTTCTTTGCTCAACAGTCTTCTGCTGAGAAAGGTATTATGACAAAATCTTTCTTATCTTCCATATAGACAGCATGGGAACAAATGAAAATATATAAAGCATATTTCTTGCGCATAAATATAGAAGCCTTAACCAGATAGAAAACATCAGTCGCAATTAAAATGGTAAAGGCATCACGTAATAGCTTGATACTAAGAGGAAGTTAATTGAACTCAGCACTAATGACCCTGTCTATTTTAGTGGCATCGATATAAATAAGTGACTCGTTTTTAAAGGATCATACGTGTGTTTATGTCAAATTTACGAGTGATTCATTAGTTCTAGAATTTTGTAATTCTATACTTGTTATGAATACAGTAATTACCTGATGTGAATAAGGAAAATGATTCGCATGAATCGAGGCAAAAATTTCATTCAAATAGTGAAGAGTCAGAAATACTTGCGGGTAGTATGACTTTATTGGGGTACACTTGTTTTCTTGTAGGATATTTTTTTAACAAGATAGTTTTCAACAGCACTTAACAAAATGTTGTTGTTGCTTATCCCCCTGGTGCAGGAAAGCCCACACCAGGTCCAGAAGTTCTGGCATCGGGTAGTATGCAGCTTTTCTTTTGGAGACGAATCACAAGGGCAGAAAACTGACTTGACCTGAACACACATGCATAGGTACCCGTTTATAGGGTAGGCAACCATTCATAGAAGGAAAGGACTAGACAGAGTAGGCGGTGCTCTTAACAAAATGACTACATGAATGCCTGTGACCATTGGAAATTCTTCTGTGGAGAGTAAGGCTGACGAGACAAATCCTAAAGATCATTTGAGGATATTAAATTTAATATCCTATATATGTGGCGGATCTAAGAACTCTTTGGTGCCTCAGAAAAATTTCTAGATTTCAATAAGTTTCGTAAGTTAGCTCTGCTGCCCATATTGCCTTTTCCAACTATAAACGATATAATAAAAACATAGTTCTATCATTTCATTTGTAATTTGAGATATATATTGTACTTTTTTAACTAAAATTGCCCCCCCCTAATTCCGACAATGTTATTAACACATATTTTGGTATAATGACAATTTTTCCTTCATATGATGGCATGATGTATATTTTCAGAAATGCATATGGGTTAAGAATCCATCTCTTTCTAAATATAAAAAATATATCAATGCTATGGAAAAATTGTATGAATTTTTTATTTTTTGATGCATAACTCGGCAACATTCGACTTACAAACTAAAACAGCCAAAAATAACCTTTATAGTTATGAACATATATTTTTATTTGCTGATTTTAAACCAAGAATATAAAGTTTGTATCTTTCTTCATATGTATTGCCAAGTTATTTCGTCCTTTAGTTCAAGTCACTAACATTTGGATGTGAATTATATTCAATACTTTTTATAAGAAATGCGAGCGCTCGAAAGATAAAATTGTATGTATCGATTCAATGATTTCATGAAATATGTTAGATGCTTGACATAGCTTCGGAAAAAAAAAAACGTTTCACTTTGCCTTGGGGAAATAATAGGGTATGCAACTTTGAAAGCGACAAAGGAAACTGTGCACTTTTCAATCTGAGCAAACTATTATATCTTTATATATAAAAAAATATATATATATATATATTTCTTATATATGGGTTTATAGATTCTACCACATTACTTTTTGAAAGTGAATTCAGAAAGCTGACGTGAGGAGAAATCGTTTTTTAACATACACCATTGAAGATTTGTATTAAAAATAATATTCTAAAATATAAAGAGTACTTTCCCATGATGCATAATTTATTTTAATCTGCTTATGTAAGTACTCTCAAGTTTCTTCTTCTTCTGAAATTGGACTCAATTTTTCTTAGTAAAAAAAGAAAACTAATATATTTCAAGGAAAAATTAGGGCAAACTTTTTGGAAAATACTGCATTTATACAAAACTCTAATTAGTTCGGAGTTGGGGGATCCTGGTGACTAGGAAGTAATGAGTCCTTCAACTGACCTTGCCAAAACACAACCGTCTCAGAAGAAGGCTTATGAATGTTAAAAACTCAATTGGATTTTATGTTTTTCAGCTGGTACGGCACAGCGTGGAGTGGCAGCTCAGATGTCTGTTTCGTCAAATACAATCACGGTTAAAATTAAGAGGGGATTGTTCAGTGGTTTTTCAGTATGCAGAAATAAGCAGCAGGAAACGTATTGCAAATAGGCGGAACAATACAATGTTTAATTTTATACAGAATTTATTCAAGGCTAATTATAGTAATGTATAAATAACATATGATTCATTGTATTTAGAAAGAATAAAAGTTGCTGAGTTATATTTTTATTTTAAAATAGTACATAATATTATTAATTATGATTTTTAGATAATATTAATATTACATACTATTTAACGGTTTTACCTAGAAAACTGAATGGAATTAGTACCCTAAACATGTTATTAAATACATTATTCAACTGTTTTTTTTCTATCCATATCTGGTTACATAATTTTAACAAAATAGTAAAATGTACACATACATTTTTACTATAACGAAGAAACTTTTACTAGAAAACGACATTTTTATTAGAAAACTAGACGACTTGCAGCGCCTCTAGCAGTAAAATTTGGAAACTAATTTTTGGTATTGAAAATTAAATGATATGCAGAACAATGTAACTCTCTTCAACTGTAAGATTGTAGAACAGCATCGATTCAGTTAATAGAGGAAACAAGGTGTATTATAAAATTTATAATAAACAAATGCCCAAAAATATATAAAAAGCAAGTCTGTAATTTTTGGGCACTTATTGTTGAGTACCAACAAAATAAGATCAAGAATGACGCTGAAAAAAAAAACGACTAATTGCTGATAACTATTTTACCGTGGGGTAGCACATTTTTTGCTGGCAGTAATGTGCTCACGGATTAAAAAGCAATTGGCGCTCATTTTTCAAATTTTTTCGCTCAATTTTTTTCATTTATCGTCAAATTAATGTAGCTCAATGATTTCATTTAGTTTTTGAGATAGTTGAAATTTTATGAGTTTTACCATTAGAGTATTGCTCGAATCGTCTCGTCTCATCTTCTAGCTTAAAGCCACTCCACTATATACTGCAAAGTTTAGTAGGTGAAATAGGATTTTCTTGAGCGTTTTGTGTGCATATTTATAAATGTATATGTCATATCAGTTCGCTTATATACTGAGTCCTTATTTACTGAATCACTTGATTTGTAAATGTAATAGATGATTATTTCAGCTCATATTTTTAAAATTTTAGATATAGATGTGTCCGAATATCAATCTACATTTTGATTTAGTTGTTCTATAACTTTTTGCTTTTTACAGTGAATATCATGAAATTTCTGAGAAAAAAATTTTAATGTATAAAAATTTCCTAATTTTAATGCATTTTGCCATATTATTCTGATTCCTTTAATTTAGTTATTGTTTTAAATTCTTACATTTGTAAAGTAATTTAAAATTTGTGTACTTGAATTCTTTATATTGTGGTTATTATTTGTAGATATTTTATAATTCAAGATAACATAATCGCAATTACATTTTTAGAATAAGCTGGATTCCCAGATAGGGATACGTAAATATCAAGTTTTAAAATCTTTAATTACCATAATCGGTTTTAATAAAATAATTTAATAAGCATAAAAATGTGCCTCTAAAGTCAGTATTTGTTAAAATTTTCATAATAGCAATGATTTTATTCTCATCTGAATCTAACGCTGCTTAAATTATATTGATGAAAGTAAACCATAAAAAATATAAATAACATTTTATTTCTGTGATAATAAAATAAATTAATACTGTAATAATAAAAAGCAATTTTATTAATTGTAAAAGAAATGAAATGATGTAGATTAATTAAATCACACATGAAAATGTGACATTGTTAATATGGAAAATCATGATTTCGATTAGCTCTTAATTCATGAATAGGACTAAATTCATAAACTCAAAAAATAATCTAAACATGATATTATTTAGACCAGAATTAAATTTTAATCTAGGTATTTTCTCATAAGATTTCTGTTCTCAATCCCTTGCTAGCGTTTAAAATAATTTCAATAACAGTAAACCCTCTTTAATCTGGACCCTATTATACAGGGTTTTGCTTATTACATACAGCCATTTAGATGTGTATACATTTAACATATGTATGTAAATACTGTATATATAAAACGTGAGTTAGAACAGTAATGTATTTTTGAGACATCGCCAATTTTCTTTTTATTTTTATATCTCATTCTCTGAAATTAAAATTAAAATTTTTACTGTGTACAGAAATTTGTTGAAGAACATACATATCTTGATTTAGTTTATAGATTATTTTGTTTAATCCGTACTTTCATTACTTTGGATGATCTGGATCCCTTATTAATCCGGATTAATGAGGTACACGTTATTTTAGGATTAATATACGATTCCTAATAGAATTTTATGAAATTAAATAAATAAATCGAAACAACCTCAAATGTGTTGATTTTATTAGAAAAAACTGTTTTTTAAACAAACGAAGGAAACATTTTCAAATTCCTGTATGTAAACTTAACAATGCATATTGCAATAAATTTTTTTAATATTATCGTTCAGAAATAAAAATAATACCATAAGAATGTTTAATATGGTTAAAATAAGAAAACTAAATTCTCTTAAATTATTTAATTTTAATGAATTTATAACGTTTGAACTTTTTAAAGATATATGATGTATTTTAGTATTGATTGACATTTATATCTACATCATCCATAACTGATAAACATAAATGGGAAACTTGTTACTATGTGAAATAAGACTTTATAAGAAGATACTGAATCAGAGGAAAAATAATGTTAATTAGAGCTTCCAAGTTTCGTTCGATATATGAATTACTAGAGTTTTTTTAGGGAAATATTTATGATAGCAATTCTAGAAGAAACCAGAGATAAGTATTTGAATTAATGATCAGTTTTAAACTTATCAAAAACTATTTAGAACTGATCAACTTATAAATAGTTTACAATAGAACCTAGAAAGAGCATATGGAAAATCGAAATACAAGTAACTATGAAATCATTTGTTTGAAATTGACGGTAGTAAACAATCAAATTGTACTGGTATTTGAATTTTACAAATGTGTTGATTTGGGATTTCTATTCATATTGAGCAGAAAAATACTTCATATACATATAGAATAATTAATAAATTAATATATAATATTCGAAATGCAACAAAATTGAGCAAGTGTAGGTCAAGATTATATTAATGTAATTAAATAAACATTCACAATGATGCATTCTGTATATCGAGAAATGATATAAACATGCAAAGAATTAATAATCCCTTATTCTTTTCAAGGGGAAAAATATATAACTGAAAAGAGTGAGTGAAGTTTAAATACTTATATTAAATTTTGTATTTCCTGTCCTTTAAAAGCTAAAATTGTATCTGTATATTATTTCAAAAATTGAGAAATTATATTATTCTATAACACTACAAGCTGTAAATAGAGAACGTACATCTAAATAGTTACTGATTTATAAATCTCTTTCTATTCTGAAAACAAAAACAATTATATAAATTTTGAAATCTTCACTCAACTTGAAATTATTTCTCAATAACTTATTCTGATTAACAATGAAAATTCGTTTGTAATATTGCGAAAAGTACATGGAACTGGAAATCAATATTTTCCGATGACAGAGAATGACAAATACAAATTCGAAGAATCCGATGGTATTTGTGCTAAATCTTTGACATTCCAAATTTGATTGTCTTAAGCTTAACATGATAATTTAAGATGGTTGGTAAAATGCTAACCAAGTCATTATGCAACTATAATACTAGCTTTTTTTAGTTTGATGGTAGAATTTTGGTTTTTCCCACACAAAAAT
The DNA here is from genome assembly GCA_026290005.1 of Latrodectus geometricus. Taxonomy (NCBI): domain Eukaryota; kingdom Metazoa; phylum Arthropoda; class Arachnida; order Araneae; family Theridiidae; genus Latrodectus; species Latrodectus geometricus. Next base: position 16,281 of record JAPDSC010027686.1, read on the forward strand.
AATTCGACCGTGACTTTTAATTTAAAATGGTTAAACAGAATAACAAAATACTACCGATTCAGCTGATAGCTTGATTATAAATGTGTCAGAATTAATAGTACCTTACTGTTAGAAAATTATTTTTTATATAACAAAATGATGGTTTGAAAGGCATACTTTTAAGATAATGGAAGTATTCACTCATACATACGTATATACATACATACATATATATTAGTTTGGGGAAAAAGAATTCCATTATTTTTACATGAACTTTATGTAACTTCTTTTGGATTCGCTTTGTAAAAAGGTTTAAAACAGCTTTCATGTAGATTTTTAGGTCTTGCGCGAAGCTACGACTGATGACATGCTGCCAACTTCGATAATTTTTAATATTTTATAGACATTCTCGACGATGCTGTATCCACATGCGAGGTGCATCCCTAACATCAAAAATACCCGAACGGAATCGACGAAACAAAAATTGTACGTAACTGGTTGTTACAGTCTTATATAGGACGATAAACACCTTTCACAATTTTAGCCTCCCGGCTATCATTTTCGCCGTTACAAGAGAAAAACGAAAATGAATCGAATTTTCTGTTTGTTGTCTTCCATTTTTAAAACCTTGTACTCGTAACTGAATTAATCAAACAAAAAACCGCAAGAGGATATTTTAGTGTCAAATGTCACCTTTCCAACGAGCATAAATATGAAATTGTTTGATAGATACCTGAAGAGATATCGATCACTACAGACCTACAGACGTCTATCGAAAAAATAATGGATTACTTTTTCTCCAACCTAATATATATCTTTGTATATATATATATATATATATATATATATAATGGGTATATCTGACTATCCTTACGAGAATTTTTCATGACTTCATAGAAGTGAATAAGGTAATTTCATAATACAATTGGGCATTTATTTGAAATAACAGGTCTTTTAAGATATAATTTTGAACATCCATTTTACTTACTTCAACAACTAAAAGATAAATAATGCGATCTCACATGAAACAATTGATTTCGCTTAAGAATTAAGTTTTATGACAATCTTATTTTAATATATCTTTTCTTATTCTATTTATATTTATAAGTAACATCTATTAATGGAATGTAATATTTTGATCAAAACTTTTTTTTAATCAACGTGGCATGGAAACTTTCTCATTTTTAAATAGCAAAGTCATTGTTTCTTACTCAGTTGTTTCTTACTTGCTCTCTGATATGTAAATATTTTGAATCAATATCGGTCAAGAATTTTTACAGCACAACGTACAAACGTTAAAACGAGAACAATATGAAATTTAAATTCAACACTATTAAAAAATAATAAAATTAATCATATGTTGTGGAATGGTAGTAACATGGAAAAAAAAAAAAACATTTTTCGGTTGTATGACTGGTTTTAAAACTTGACTCAAACAAAGACTATAGTTTTGAGATTATCAGTGCACATGGGTTCATGTTCAGCAATATATGTGGAAAATTAGAGAATATAGGGCTCTGATGTAGACTTCTTCACTTGATCATGGAAATTATAGGATGGATGATTTTTCTTGTGTAACTTTGTTTCTTGTATTGCGATTATATATTTTTACAAGCATGTTATTATAGTAGTGTAATGAATATCATTAATATATATTCTTTAATGTGGATACTTATATGAAGTTTACTTAGGTATATTAGTAAATGTATAAATATAGATGTCTATATATATTTATATAATTATGAATATATACAAACTTTATATAAAAATGCATAATATTTGTTCTTACTGTAATTAATAAATAATAAAACCACAACTAGCCATATTTTGCCTTTCAAAAATTTTGATATTTCATTAATAATGCCTAAAAAAATTATGGCTTTAGAATAAACTAATAATTTTTTTCCTAAATAAAAAAAATTAAAAAAATTATTATTATTTTTTTTTTGGAAAAATTTTTTTTTAGTTTAATTTAAGAATTTATACTTTAGTTGATGTGAATGAATAAGATGATTTATAATATGGATATTAATTTCATTTAAGTGTATTTGTAAGAAATAAAAAATAGGAATGAGTTGGATAGAATACTTATATATTTTTTACTCCTTTTGTATTAACTGATCGCAATGATATTATTTTGCAAACCAGCGCCATCTAGCGACGAGAAATTTTATGAAACATTTTTCATCTCAAATTTTATGGCTCCTATTTTTTTTGTACGCCTCTGTTTTTGTAGTATTCCTAAAATCTAACTGAAATGTTTTACTTATTTGTAGAAGTTTTCCCATTCTATGATGAAAATAATAACAGAACATGGGCTCACATTCAAATTGACAATTCTTAAAATAAAAATAATTTTTTAAACCTTTTAGTACCTAAAAAGAAAAAGATTCACATATATTAACTATCATTTTCATTCGCTATTGATTTTGATGGCTTTATAATATTTTTTGGAAATTTTATCTGATACCTAATTTGCTATTACAAATTAAATAATTTATTTTCGAAAAAATTTCCTTGTTCGAAAATAAATAAATGATTTAAAATTACATTAATTAAAAAAAGTAAATTATGTTTTTATGGAAATCAGTACAAAATTCTTACAAAATCAATATTTCTTAGATTTTTATTTTCAGTTGAGAATGCAAAATATCTCTTACAAAAATAAATAGCAATAGATTCGAAGCTTGACCTTTTTTCAGTATTCGGGAAATATAATGTCTTATTTCATATGTAATAATTATCTTCAAATTGATTATAGTTGTAATCAAGCTTTATTTTTACTATTTTTTTTTTTTAATAAATGAAATTTATTTTTAGTAACATTTCACAGATAGTTTTTCATAAAAAGAAACTTCCTCAGATGGTCTACCAAAAGTATTTAAGATATAAATTTTTCGAAACGTTTTGACAATTTTAAAAAGAATGTAAATTGAAGACAAAATGAAAATAAAGGTTAATAAATAGCTGCAATACTGAATTCATACATGACTATTTTTATTTGTTTATTGAATTTCTGTAAGTAAATTAAAATGAATCAGTTTTTCTTCTCTTCAAAATAAAGTTAAAAACTGTCTTTGCATTTGCTGATAATAAAATATTTGTTGACTTCGCTCATTCAAATTTTACAATTAATTTTTAACATAAAAAGCGTTCTAATATTTTAATTTAGAAAAATGTTTTTTTAAGAGAATAATGTGTGTTTATATATTATACTTCATTAAATTTACATTTCCTGAAATAATATTTCAGAAAAAAAAATATTTTAGTGTTTAAATTATCAAAAAACTATAAATTAATATTTTAATTTTATGAGTACTTTATTTATTCACAGAAATTCTCTAAAATCACATGTCGAAAGGAAATTCAAGTATCCTTTGAAATTCTGCTATCAGACGAATTATTTATATTTAAGTTTTACAGGCAGTACTCGCCGCCCAACCTGTCCAATGGTTAGCGTACCTGACTACAGATGTGTGGGACCTGGGTTCGAATCCTGGCTCGGGCATGGATGTACTTTATCTCTTTCTTGTCTTTGTAATTTCTTTGTGTGTGAATGGTTGCCTACTCTATAAACGGGTACCTATGGCATGTGTGTACTGAGGAAGTCGGACTCCTCACCAAATATGGTTCAGTTGGAAAAGTGGAGCAGCGCACCCCGTATTGCCAGCCTGGCTTTCACACGACAACAACAACACAGGCAATACTTAACAAAGACATTAAATAATTTATTGAAACAACAGCTTTTGTAAAATAAAATAAGTCTGAATAATTTTAAGATATCAAATGTTGGAAAACTTAGTGAGAGAGAGGGAGAGTAAAGATCAAATATATTCGAATAAATAAATTAACTTTAAAAATTATAGCCAATTGAATAATTTCAAAAAATGTATTTTTTATATATCTTTTTTAGTTTTCACAACATAATAAATATTTATTAAGGAAATAATTGCTAAAGCCTGAAAAATAAGAGTTAACAAAGCAGTTTTTGTCCGAGCTTTTAGATTCACATATTTTTACCTTTTATTTCATATTATGAAAAAGGAAAGATGCAGATTGTTGTTGATTTAGCATCAAATAGTATTTTTCCTCTTCAAAATATCAGTGAAATATTTGGAAACATTAAAAACACATTCTATATTATTTGTTTTACATAAGATTTTAAACTATTTTTTGATCAACTGTCTGAAAGAATGCCTTACGCTGTATATTTCTAAACCCTCTCAATTTCCTATTTAAATCCAAGTAAATATTCCTTGATAATTTGTATTTAAAAGTTATATATATAGGTTAGGTTATGATGGACATTTTTGGAGCTCTATGTTTGTAGCTCACTTTAAAGAGGATAACTGGAGAGGATGTTTTTCTTATAATTAAACAGGGATGCCATAGGTACCCATTTATACGGTAGGCAATTATTCACACTCCATTCATACAAGGAAAGGACGAAGACAGAGAAATTACATCCACGCCCGAACTGGGATTCGAACCCAGGACCTACCTGCCCGCAGTCAGGTATGCTTACACCTAGACAAAGTATGCGACTTATCTTTAAAGGACACACAAATAATTTAACATTTCTAGAAGTCACAGTTACAGTCATAAGTTGCATGAGACTAATTTTTTTTTCTAATTTAACATGGGTCATACTAAAATAAGAATTGTATACTTAAACTCACTCAGAAAACTGAAGATGAAAGTGCTCAAAAATTGTAAGAAATGAATTTACATACACTTTTTTTTTTAAATTTTGAAAAAGAAAAACCAGTTTGCGCTTGAAAACATGAGGATAAGAAGAAATAGATAAGACTTTTCTAACTCTTATTTTAAAAAAAAAAAAAAAAACATTTTTCTTGAGTTGTAATAATATCCGAATACATAGATAAAAATCGGAAATGAGGTCCGGTAAACAAAACATAGCACGTAGAAACTAGTTGCATAAGCGATAACTTACAGGATGAGTCGATACTTACATAAAAGGTGAACGGGTTGAGATAATGGGCTCCCCGCTGAGTGACTCACCCTCAGAATATTAAAGAAGTCTAAAAGCATTTAATGTCGCATTCCCTCAGCAAAATTCCTTTGGAATGTGCATTTTTCTAGTTTCACAAGCTTGTAAATTTCTTTTATTTGATTCGCTGATATCATTGTTTTATTTACTTATTGCTTTTTTTAATGACTGTTATTTTGTGCTTTATGCTATACAAAAGCATCACTAACTTCATTATAGCTTGCTTGGATCGTTTCAAAATTGAAAATTTTTCTTAAAAAAATTTTGATTTTTACAATTGAATATTAAGTAGAAATTAACTAAATGATAAAATTCAAAAATTAACTAATGATTAAATATAAAAGCTGTTCATATAGAAATTTGAATTAAAATTGAACACGCTACAGTTCAATTTTAATTCAAATTTCCTTGTTGACTTAAAATTTATGAAGTACATTTTCTGTTTTTAAATCATTCATGCCTAAAAAATAGCTTACTAATTAAAAAAATATGTATTTATTATAATATGAAACTTCAATTCAATGTGTAATTATTATTAGAAAAAATTTCGTTTATGTCTCAAAAATATGCGTTGTTATAATTGCACAATATTTGTTATTAAAATTAAACAGAATGTTACAAAAATTACTTCTACACTTTGTAAATATTACATTTTTGTAACAAGTAAAGACTTTAGAAAATACAGGTTATTTTTTCACTGATGTGTGAATGCATTTATTTTCTTAGTAGTTGAAAAAACTGCCATGAAAAATAATTTAAAGTTATAAAGGATTTATAAAGAAATTTGTAATTTAATGATTAGCAAGTAAAAGTAAATCATCATAAATACATAAATTGTATTTTCTTGTAAAATAAGTAGCTTATTAATTACATGATGTATGCCGTATTAATTTGTAATTATAAATATATACCGCGTTATGCTCAATTACATTATTTACGGTTTTCAATTCTTAATTATATTTGACAGATTGAGAGTGAATTGCTTCAATTCGAATCAAGTTCTAAAATTTTTTAAAAGATATTATAAAGAAAAGTAAGTAAAAATCTTACGTTAAAGACATAAGAAGATGTAAAACAATTTATAATCAGATTGCAGTGTGACCACAATTTTCTTTCTGCTTTGATAAAGCATCAATGATTATCAATGAATGTTTTTTAAGAATCCGTAATTATGTTATTGTTTAGTGATAAAGATAATCACTATATAATTGATGGATAATATATTGCAATTACTCAACGGATCCAAGTCATCTTAAAAAGCTTTTCTTAAAATTTGCTCAAGCAGGTTTAACCTGATATTGTCATCAAAGCATTAAGAAAACTACTTCAAACAATTTCAGTGTATTTAGTATGTTTAAAAATAGATCTATTTCTATTTTTAAACAGTACTAAATACACAGAAGTAAGTTTGTATGAAAGAGAATTAGTGATACCTACCTAATAATAAGCTGGGCCTCCTCTGGCCTTGGTGACGACTTCCGTACGACGAGGAATAGATTCAACAAATTTCTGGAAATATTCTATGGGAACGGCTTGCAAAATATTGGCTAAAGTTGTCCATAACTCAGTAATGTTCGTTGGTGATACGTAATGGTTTTCTCTCCTTGTTACAAAATATCCTAAAGATGCTCAATAGGATTTAAGTCTGGTCTTCTTGGTGGCAAATTTATGACAGAAAAGTCAAAGGAATGCTCACCCAACCAGCCAGTAGCCAATTCGTACTTGTGAGAGTTGTCTTGCTAGCAGACCTCATTACAGTGCACTTAACAGAACAGCTTTAAAAAATAGAGTTGACCACCTAACAACTCTACGTACCGAATTGCATTGAGGGAGTTTGCTACACGCATCAGAGATCGAAAATAATGCCATTAAAACACCCTAGGCCACAATGACTTGTACAGTTGTAAAATGGCATGCAGGGTCCATGGCTTGATAAACCTGACGCCGTATTCTCAGCCTCCATTTGACATTAAATAGTCGGAATCGAGACTCATCACTCCATGCTATTCGTTTTCAGTCCTACATTCCAGTCTTCTTGTTCTCTTACCCAAGCAAGACGTGCAGCCCGAGGGCGAGCATTGAGCAATGGTACTCTCGTACGTCGACAGATCCCGAAATCAATGCCGTGAAGCGAGCGTTGTCCAGTCCCAGTCCATTTACTGACTGTACGATTTATGTCTTCATTGAACTGGGTGATAATTTGAGTTATGTTTGAGACATCCCTCACCACGCAGTGTTAAGGTTAATTGTCCTTTGCAGTTTGCCCGATAGCTAGTTTTTTTTCTACCATCCATGTTTTCGAGGTCGACAGTGTCTTGACACTGTCGATCTTGAAAATCCCAGCTGTTTGACGATTTCGAAAATTGAATGACACCTACGATTTGTGCGTGATCGAAGGGCTCTAAATCAATCAGTTTAAACCAT
>JAPDSC010027686.1:23704-44433 GCA_026290005.1 Latrodectus geometricus
CGATTTGTGCGTGATCGAAGGGCTCTAAATCAATCAGTTTAAACCATATTGGCAATTCCAACAGCTACTTCAGAATGTAAAAAGCAAGCACCACCAAAGTTTTTGAGCTGATAAAAACGAGAAAACTTTGAATATTGCTTAATATTAGAAATGCATATTTAAAACTAAAAGAATTAACTTTTATGAATATTCTTTGAATTAAATTTGAACTGTGAGAGATGTATTGAGCTCGCCAATTAAGTAATATTTATCAAAACTAAATTTATAAGCTTCAGAAAGTGATAGTTTCTTATAGAAACTTAAATTATCTCTAAAGTTATATACCAAGAGTAGTTGTGATAAAATTTTAAAATGAAATGATAAGGAACAGAACAAAGATTGGAATTTTTTTCCCTGTGTGTGAATGGTCTCTATGGTCTATTTAATGCTTCTTTAGATTGTGGGAGACGTCAGCATTCAATGGTTATAGATTGAAATATACAAATTTAATAAGATATATATAAACAATAAAATATGCTGGTAAACATTTTATATTATAAATATTTTTAAATCAATATTCAGTTTTGTTATGATACTATGAAAATTCTCGAAGGCCATTCAAAAGCAATTATTTGGCACAATTCCTTCCGCAGATGAAGTTACAAACCTCTGGAATAAAGAAAAGAAAAAAAAACTGCCAATCAGCTGTGGTAGAAAATGAAAAAAAGAAAATCAACAATTAAAGTCCAGGGAAATCGATGGTAGAAGTAAAGAAAACAATCGTACAGATGTAATTTTGGGGAACATCTCCAAAAAATTATCTGATAATTTTTTTGAGAAGTTCATGCCAGTCATGTTCCACTTTTTTTTTTTCTGTAACCTTGGCAATTTTCTTTCTTGTACCACTCACTTAGCGTGCAGCCGAGTCAATTATAAAGGTGTGACTAGGAAATGGGTTAGTAGGGGATAAGGACTGAAAGGGGGAAAAAAAGGGAAAAAGAAGAAAAGAAAGTTTTCGCAGTGTACTTCCTTCCTTCCCTTTAGTTCGATAGACGTTAAAAAAAACTGCATGAAGCTGTTCAATTCTTGGTGATGAGGAAGAGCTTTTTTGATTTTTTTGCAGATTCGGCTAATAGAATCTTGTGAGGTAAGAGATGAGTTTAATAATTTTTATTTTATTTCTCACTGTACTCGAACGTCTTGCAAGTGAGCATGTTTCTTACAATACTATTAAATATCATTCTAGATTATTTATATATCTACCTGATATACAATGTAGAACATTTTTTCCTAAGCGAATCCCTTTCATAACATCTCATTCTAGCAAATCTTATTAAATGTCAACAAAAATTTGTAGCCAAATACAGAGTTTCTTGCTATGCAAGTGAAATAGAAAAATTTTGGAATAATTAAATGTTGCATTAGAATGGGAATACTGATTCAAATTTCGCAAATTGTTCAATTAACCAAAATATATTTTGACGCAAGATATCGGTGATGGTACAGATACTACCTGTTATTCAAATGCAATAAAAGATAGTTATGAAAAACCAGACAGAATAATAATAAGTATAATAATAGTACTATATATATATATATTAACTCCTTAATGTAAATATTTCACACCTAAATTAAATTTCATAAGTTATTGGTTTAGCCGCCCAACCTGTCTAGTGGTTAACGTAACTGACTACGGATGAAGAGGACGTGGGGTCGAATCCCGGCTCGAATGGATATACTTTCTTTCTCTCTGTGTATCTTGTTTTTTCCTCAGATAACGGATGAATCTTGCCCGCTCCTTAAACGGGTTTGTGGTGGTGTGGCGTGGGGGATGCTACTCCTACCTCCGTAACTTGGTTCACAGGTGCCCACCGGGTAACGATAAAATGAGCAGCAGTTTCCGGCCTTGTTGCGGCAAATGGGCTAATGTACTATACTTGCTCAAGGGTGCCCGCCATTAAAAATAATAATAAAAAAAAAGTTATTTATTTATCTTAATTTTGTATTCTGCAACAAAAACAAATCTGTCTAGAAGCTCAAAATTACTATAAGACTTTCTAACCTCAAATTTTAATATTTTTCTAGGCCTTTTATGGATAATAAGAAAGACTCTTTTTTGGGGGGGAACGGTTTTCTTATAATCCCTTAGTAGGATTTTTGAATCTGAGGAATTTTTTTATGTCGGATATCATCGTATATCTGGTAACCTGGATTTGTTATTATGTCATGGAGACAGAGAATGCTAACAATATTGCGCAACATTCTATTCTGATATCCTAGTGTTTACATCATCATAAGGTAAATTAGAATATTTTTTTCAATTACGCATTTTATAAGAAAGGTATTCTTAAAATTTGTTTTTAAATTTTTGAAAATTGATATTCCTATGCTTTTCTTCCTTTTTAAAATTGTATGGTAGTTTAAAATGTATTTTATAATTTATGTTTAAATTTGCGAAATGTTTGCGAAAAATCTTATGGTTTTCATGGAATTTGTATTCATATTTTCGAAATTGTTGTTTTTGTTTACCTTATTTATATTTACATTTGCGAAAATATACTTATGTTTTATTTTTAAAAATCTTAATATTTCAAAAATATATATCACATTTTTGATTATTCGAGGGTCACTCTGAAAATTTTGAGATACAACTAGGTTTTTAAAGTTATACTTACAAAATTTTAGGTGTGTTCAAAGTAGTCTCCTCTAGCATCAATACACTTTTGTAGACGATTTTTCCACTGATTAAATGCTTCAAGCCATTCATTTCTTGGAATTGATGAAAAAAAACGCATTTATTGCCACATCAATCTCTTCTTCTGAATGAAAACGACGTCCACGTAAGTTAGATTAAAGAATAACCAAAAGTCGCACATAGCTAGATTAGGTGAATTCGGCGGATGTTCGATCATTTTTAATTTGTTTTTGTTTAAAAAACTCTACTGTTAATCCGGCTGTATGTGAAGATGCATTGTCATGGTGAAGCATTAGTATCCTAACATTCAGTTCTTGTAGAATTTCTGGAAGACATTTAGAGGTATACCAGTTTGCTGTTACTGTCTTCTGTCCTTCCAACTTGATGGCTTTGACCAATCCCGTACTTCTGAAGAAAACGGCATACATCACTTTTTTTTTTCAGTGCGCGTTGTTTTTTCACCATTGTCTTCAAAGACCCATACTTTGCTTTCTTGAGGTGTTGGAACGTCAAAAAACAGTATGTACGTTTCATCACCTGTTACAATTTTAGAAATGAGGCGGTGGCCACCATTATTTAGCAATTTAAGAGTTTTTTTATTGATTCTGACACGCTCCTCTTTTTGGTGCTCAGTTAGATTATGGGGAACCCAACGGTAAACTACTTTTTTCGTATGTAATTCTTCATGAATGATTTTGTGTATGTCTACGGATTCAATGTTAAGTTCCTTCTGTATCATTTGATAGGTATAGCGATTATCATCCATTAACATTTTTCGTATGGCAGACACATTATCCGGGATTACTGCCGACGGCGGCCTTTCTGTTTGTTCTTCATACTGAATAAAATTGCGATCTCTTCTAAATTCTCTAAACCATCTGAATACAGTAGCACGAGCTGGAGATTCATCACCAAATGCTAATATCAACCGTTGAACGCATTCTTCTTGATTTAATCCTGCTTTAAAATCGTAGAAAATCATAGCGCGAAAATGTTCTCGCGTTAACTCCATTTTCTCTTCTGCTTAAAATTTATACTACGCTAAACAAGATGAAGTCAGTAAAAAATCGTCTTCTGTGTTAAAATGCTTTGTATTTTAAAACTAAACCATTATTTTTATGTTGTAAATTCCGGTCTGCGCGTATCTTAAAAATTTCAGAGTAACCCTTGTATATCCGGTTATTATTTAGATGCGTTAGCTTTTTTCAAGGAAGAATGTAATACACCACAACTACGACAACTTGGCCACGTTTCTTCAATGGGAGGGGGGGGGACCCGCCAAATGTACGGTAGTTGTGCCGAAAATTGTTATAAGAAAGGAAAGTTTGTAAATTCTCAAGCATCCATACATATTTGATGTGTTCGAACAAAGCATGTTTCCTTCATCTTCTGTTGATGCGAAAATCAAGATTACATCAAAGATACAAAAAGTTTATTTGAATAGCAACACATCTTCCATTATTACATTTTATTGCACCTTATTTACTTTTCTGATGATCCTCTGTAGCTTCCATTTTAGAATTAATAGACTGGTGTTATACAATAACCTTTTAAAAATAAAAGTGAATGATTTATTTAAGAGTTATGAAATTAACATTGACACAAGCATAAATAATCTTTTAATTTTTGAAAAATATTGAACAAAATCTGAAATCAATTTAAAAAGTTGAAATTTTGTTCATTGATTATTAACATTTTGTCCTTATTAGAATTTTAGATGTTTCTTTAATAAAATTTAGTTTAAAATCACTTTGCATTGTTCGTTTAGCTCAATAATATTGCACTGTTTTTTTTTTTTTTTTTTTTTTTTAAACTTGATAATTTCTTAACAATTTTAAGGAACTAGATTCAATTCTAGAACAATTTTAAAGAAAGAATATTTGATTAGCTTTGGTATAATTACTAAATTTACTTAAATACATTCAAGTCAATTGAATGATTTTCCCATATTCTCCATAATTTACATAAATTCTCATGTTTCATTGGATATTACAACTAAGATAGAGAACATGTGTAATTATAATCACTTAAGTCTGCATAGAAAACTTTGGAATCTGAATATAAATATTAGGTTGGGGAAAAAGTTATCCATTATTTTTTCGGTAGACGTCTGTAGTGATCGCTATCTCGTGAGGTATCTATCAAACAAATTCAAATTTATGCTCATTGGAAAGTTGACATTTGACACTAAAATATTCTCTTGCGGTGTTTTGTTTGATTAATTCAGTTACGAGTACAAGGTTTTAAAAATAGAAGACAACAAACAGAAAATTCGATACATTTTAGTTTTTCTTTTATAATGGCGAAAATGCTAACCAGGTGGCTAAAATTGTGAAAGGTGTTTATCGTCCTATATATGACTGTAACAACCAGTTACGCACAATTTTGGTTTCGTCGATTCCGTTTGGGTATTTGGATGCTAAAGATGACCACGCATGGATACATCATCGTCGAGAATGTCTATAAAATATCAAAGATTATCAAACTTGACAGCATGTCAGCAGTCGTAGCTTTGCACAAGACCTAAAAATCTACATGAAAACTGTTTTGAACCTTTTTACAAAGCGAATATGAAAAAAGTTACAAAAAGTTCACGTAAAAATAATGGATTTCTTTTTCCCCAAACTAATATATATTTACACATCTATATCGATTTATCTACATATATACGTGTGTGTATTTATGAATGTATATACATACAAAATTAGTATTACAAAAATGGTTTCACATAAAAAAACAACGAAGGAATTACTATAAGATACCGGAACAAAGTTTTTTAATTTGTTTATGCTTCTCATTTTACAGTATATGATTGCTTTTCATATTGTATTTTACACACGATTTGCCATCATCGAAAGGATTTCCTTAAACATTTTTCACCTAAATTATTATTATTTTTTTTTGGGGGGGGGGAGGCATTAATTACAAAAACAATGTCACATGTGTCCAAGTTGGTATTACATATGAAAATGTTTCTGATGCTTGACCTACTCACGGAAATTCACTAGATTCTATTTTTAAATTTACAGCAGAATAAAATCTAGCTGAAGTATTAAGCACTATTAAATTTATACTTTTTAAATTAAAATCAACCATAAAACACTGTTAATAAACATTGTAAATTAATTTAATATTTAAGTTATTAACAATATTTTCAAATTTCGGTATATTCAAAATATTTCTCGACATACATTAAAAATTTTAAATTCAAAACTTTTTTGAATAAAAAATATTTGAGATACTAATCAAACTTATGAATATAGACTTAGAAATGGTTGACATCAATGATATTATTTTTATTTTTCTCAAATGACATTATGTCCATGCACGTAATCTTATACAATTACATATAAAAAATATATTTACAAATAGAAAGTTATAACTAGTTATATAAATATAAAATATAATATAATAATATATGAAGACACCACCGTATGATTTTTTTTCCATGTCTCAAAAGCTCCTATTTTTACTTTAATATAAAGTTTATGTCTTATATTTCTATAATATTTATTTATTCAGAAGTTATTAATATTATCTAATTTCTTAGGGATTCTTAAGATATTTGGAAATAGAAATCTACAACATAAGGAGAAGGAGGCTGAAACAGTTAAACGATAAAGGACGACACATTTCGATGCAAGTTGACACTAAGACTAAAATGATGACACACTTTTTCATTGTTATACAATAAGAGGAATACGATAAATTTCTACAAAAGAATCTTATTTATTTCAACTTTTGTCAAGAATACTTAAGCTCTGAAAAATAAAAAAACTAGAAAGAATTGACGAATAGTCTTTTTCAGAAACAAAATATTTGCTGAAAATATATTCATTCGCTTAGGAAAGAGATTCAATAAATAAATAAATTCTCGCCAACACTAAAACCAGCCGGTCAAAACAAAACGGTAAAATAGACATACTGTAATTAAAGTTGCGGGGGGTTGAGCGATCATAAAAAAAAGAATCAAGAGAGGGAGTTTAAACGAACAGACCCACCCTACAAGCAGGGATTACACGAGTAGAAATTTATGACTCCATATTTGTATGACCCGGAGCACGTGATTACAAGTTTTTAAAAAGGAAAAAACATTGTGGAGGAGGGGGTTGGATGTAGATAAAAATCTTACACTTCTGTCTATTTAAGTAATTAACTGCCAGTTTTTCCGATAATTGAAAACACACTGTATTTATTTAACCCACCATTTAAAATTAACGATATAGAGGAAAAAATTAGTAACACTACGCCCATTTTCGTTATTGTACTAATTATGATTTATTTAGTCATTTGTATTAATTATTATTATTTTGATATTAATTTATAAAGCCTGAAACAATCTGGAACCTACGAAATTCGATATCCTAATGTAATTGTATTATTGGACCTATAAACTTCTTTTTATGATAACATAAGTTTTTGACGTGGATAAATAAGTATTGTTATTTTCTTTATAAAAAGACAAGAAACAAAACAGAAAAGCAGAAATCATTTACTGTATGAAATAGATGGTAAAACTATTTATAAAACAAATTGATATTCATTAATTAAAAGGAAAAATAGTTTTTAGTGATATAATGTTTATTATTTCAATACATCGATTTGTTTATAACCGAGTCAGAAAATTTGAGCTCTTTTGTTCCACCTTTTAATAAAATAAATACCCATTTTAAAGAAAGACTATGCATAACATTGAATCGAGCATTTTATCAAAACGTTTGTTACAGTAACGAAAAACATGTTTGAATTGTTATTATGTTTCGACAAAACAACAATTTAAATTTTTTAAGAGAAATGTTTTACAAAATGTTAAATATAACATGTTATAAATATGATACATATAACATGAATAAAAATATCATTTTTCCTATCATGTATCTAATAAAATTAAAATTATTAATAATTTTTACTACGCTATTGTAATAAAATACACATAGTTTTCCTTACTACGTATGTAATTAAAATGGAACCTTCAAAATTATTTGATTCCTCCACTACAAATTAAGTATCTGCTTCGATCAATGTACCTGATTCTAATGAAATGTTAATAATTCACAAATAAAACGCTCACTATTTTGTTATCATTTTGAAAAAATCATTTATTGCATAATTCTTTGTGTTTTGAATAATTTAATTTTCAGTTACATATGTCATACAGGTAAATATACTTCATAAATATTCATGTAAATGTGGTGTTAATGACATTAAATGAAAATATTTTAAATATGTGTATATTATGGTGAGCCAGAAGCAGCCACAGGCTGACGTACATTATCCATTAACTTTAATTTTGTATTTAGTTTTAAGTTATAATGTTTTGTGGCAACAATGTTTTGTACAACATTTATATATAATTATTTAACTATGATTGTATATAAATGTTGTGCAAACCGAAACCTGAATGCCGATTGTTAACTGCCAATTTGATTTGTATTCCATCGGCACTCGTCGAAAAAACTGTGTTTCATGTTAATATATTTAATTTAGTATGTTTGGTTTATTTTGTTTCTCATCTAAAGTTTCACAAACTGGACAAACTAAATATTAGTTTGGGGAAAAAGAAATCCATTATTTTTACGTGAACTTTTGTAACTTCTTTCAGATTCGCTTTGTAAAAAGGTTTAAAACAGTTTTCATGTAGGTTTTTAGGTCTTGCGCGTTACGACTGCTGACATGCGGTTAACTTCGATCATTTTTGATATTTTATAGACATTTTCGACGATACTGTATCCACATGCGAGGTGAATCTCTAACATCAATCGATGAAACCAAAATTGTGCGTAACTGGTTGTTACAGTCATATATAGGACGATAAACACCTTTCACAATTTTAGCCACCCGAAAATGTATCGAATTTTCTGTTTGTTGTCTTCCATTTTTAAAACCTTGTACTCGTAATTGAATTAATCAAGCAAAAAACCGCAAGAGGATATTTTAGTGTCAAATGTCACCTTTCCAATGAGCATAAATCTGAAATTGTTTGATAGATACCTCACGAGATAGCGATCACTACAGACGTCTACCGAAAAAATAATGGATTACTTTTTCTCCAACCTAATATATTACAGTTATCGGAACAAAGTGCCGGGTAATTTGGGGGGAAAAGGAGATGTGCTTGTGTTCGAAAAGAAGTAGACTCAATATTTCACCGTTCCAAAAATCGTCGTCTTGAGAGGATTTAAGCACATTTAGAAGTCCTTAGGGTCTAATGTCCCTCCATTGGGGTGGTATCGAATACAAGAAGAGAGCTTAACTAACTATGAAAATTTGGAATCGGGGATCAATAACAAGATGGTTCTTTCTAGCGACTCCAATAGGAAGAAAAAGACAGCCGGAAGCGTATTGTCTAAAAGAGAAACTATAGAAGAGAAAACTATCTTTATCAATTGTAAAAGAATACTGAATACTAAGATTGTTAATAAAAATAAAAACGGATTTAAAGATAAAAATTTATAAGGATTTGTTAGTCGGTTCACAGTCATTTTCTCAACAGATATCTAAATGAATCAGATTTGACATCTGATTCAATTACACTTCCGTTGCTGAATCAGTTTAGAAAAAAAAAGATGAATATTAATCCTAACAATAATAATAAATTAAAAGAAAAGTAGTTTTTTAACTTCAAAATTCCGGTTTTCTTATAGTTCCATGGTGGTCCCTTTTTGCATCCATGCTTTAATTCAATAGACATACTGTTAAAAGCGAAGTTTGAGTCACTGCTAACAAATTCCGTCACTGTAAAAAAATCCGGTTCGCTCGTAGTTCCATGGTGATCACTTTATGCGTCCATGCTTTAATTCAAAAGCGACCTACCGTTAAAAGCGAATTTTAAGCCACTTTTAACATCACAGCCTAATGTGAGTGATGAACTCCCGAACTGTTCAACTGAAGGGCAATTGTGATTCGTTCATTGTATTATTATCTTTACTAAAGGCAAAAGGTAAATTAAATAAAAATAAATTGCAAATAAGTATTTAAAAATTACTTTTTTAGATTAAATACTAGAAACATGAGATGCGCCATTTTTTTATTAGCCATTTAAATAAAATGCATCAATAAAACATTTTTTTGAATAAAAAAGGAACTTAGCGAAAATACAAGAAATTGATTTAGATTATAAAAATTGTATTCTAAATTTATAATTTGGGGGATTTGTAAGAGTCATTCAAGAAGAAAAAGAAGAAGAAGAAGAAAAAAAAGTGGTAAATGATCACTGTACGAGTTTAAGATAAAGTTTAAGAAGAAATTGAGTTCTTTTTTAAATGTTCTTTTTTACATTTAGCACTCAAAATTTTTAGTCTTGTTTCAAACTTAAAACAACAATATATTAAAAATAATATAACAAACCTCTTATATATTAATTATATATTTTCAATAAATGAATTCATTGATTTATAATTATTTCACCATTTTTATCATATTGCATTTATTAGTTTTTTTTATAGATATTTCGTTATACACCTATTAAAAGATTAATCTTTTTGATTAACCACAGGTGTTTCCCTCTAGTTGATTATTTTCACTTTTAAGAAATTAATAGTTTTCCTGGAGTATGTAAATGCAATTCTTAAAAAAATAAATAAAAATATTTATTTTCTAAGAGTTATATAAAATTTTGATTGTTATGAAGTACAAAATTTCTTTTATATTTTTAAAATATTTACTTTCAGACCGTGTTTAAATTTTACCATCATAATAAGTCATTTAGTAAGTCATTAAAAGTATATAAATATCTTTAATAAATAATTATACAAAAGCGCACGCATTCAAGTTAAATAAAAGAGCTATTTAAAATATGTATTGTATTTTTTATTTAATAAACACTAAAAAGAGCAGACGATAATTACAATGTATGCTTCCGGACATTAACTGGATTTGTTTTTTTTTTTTTTTTTTTTTTTTTTTATCCTTCATAACTTACAACAAAGCAAAATGCCATTGTCTCACAAATTCTTTTCAAAGTGATAAGTTTTATTTAAAGAATTTTAATTAGACACTTTGAACAAAGAACTAAAATTATAGGAAAAGGTCTTCAAAACTGACGTATCAGCTTTTGATTAAAGTTTTGTTTCCTTTTAAATTAAAGCTGTAAATTAGTACGACTAAAATAAAGCTCAAGACAAAAGCTGAATTAAGCTCAACAACAAAAACTAGTTCTAGTTCTTTCGGCAAATGTGAATGCTGAAGTTTTTAAATATTTTTATGAATTCAATTATTTTTAATGATTTTAACTCAGTGATTTGACCAGTTTGGTAATTTTTTAAGAATTTATATTGAACGAGCGAAGAAATAAAAAAAAATGAGAACAATAAATAAACGGAAAAAATTGACATTGTTATGTTAAATTGATTTATCTATTTATAAACTCTTTCTTTTTCTGATTTTGAAGCAGATTTATGTCTTCTTTTATGAATCCTTCTGTTTATTTTTTCTCTTTTGATGTCTCGAAAGTTATGAAAATATTCCTCATTGATTCCTTGTTGAATTTAAATGATGTCGAATAGTCATAAGTAACCTTGAAAAAGCTGTTTAAAATTTTGGAGTGTAAACAATTTGATTGAATTCATGTTTGTTATGTTTAGATAGTGCAATACCTTTTAATATTTTTATAAAAATAATAAGGGGTCCTATTTGCTTTTGTAAATATATTTGTACTATGTATATCCTACTATAACAGGAAATTTCTTACCTTTGGTAGCAGGTAA
This sequence comes from Latrodectus geometricus, assembly GCA_026290005.1. Lineage (NCBI taxonomy): Eukaryota > Metazoa > Arthropoda > Arachnida > Araneae > Theridiidae > Latrodectus > Latrodectus geometricus. Next base: position 35,084 of record JAPDSC010027686.1, read on the forward strand.
CAAATGGATTAAGAATCTTTGCGAACTGGATACTTTTTTCTAAGAAATAATATTCAATTTTTTCTGCTCCAGAAATTTTTGTATGCATTTGTGTGTGTTTTGAATATAATTCCATTTTAGTTTTGAAGATATTTCAAAGATGAAAACTTTTATCTATAGAACAAATAAACAAGTGATTCTGTTGACTCTAGTTTATACAATAAATTGTATACCAATTAAATCACTTTTAAGGTTAAATGTATTTATGAATATTATTATTTTTGCTATGAAGCTATTTGTGTAGCGTAAAATATATTGAGAATTAATAAGACGAAACATTTTAAAAATCAGAATTAACAAATTTAAAAACTGTTAATATACACCCCATTTTTATGGGTTTCTTTTTACATTTTTTAAATATTAAAATCTCAAGTATATTGCATCCTAATTTAATCTATTCATTAATTTCAATATTAACCACTGACACACACAAACACAGTATTAAGGATTAACATTAAAACATGATATCAATTATTTCAGAAAATTTAAGTAAGATTACATAGTTTTTTTAACAACTGTATTACACAAGTTTGCAAAATTTGTTTATCTAATAAATTTCGAAATTTATTAATTATATTAATTTAAATTTATTATAATTAATTATCATGGTGTGATATCAATTATTTTTTGTTCTATCTTTGTATTGTGCACATCATTATGTTATGAGTTAATTCACAAGAGGTATTAATATAAACTTGAGCTTATTAACGAGATAAAATTTGTATTAAATAGTTACGTTATAGAAAAAGTTAAGAAAAAGCAACAAATTTACTAAATGGTAAATGAATTTTAAATAAATTTTGTTGCTTTATTCTTTTTTAATAACATTTTCAACACTTTATCTCATTTTATTCATATTGAAATTTATAAAACAAGTATTGACTTTAGATAAAATTTATAATCTATCAATTATAAGGATCTTTTGATCATGGTGGATTTGGTTTTATTGTTCCTTATTATCAATATTATAAATAATTATATATTGGAAAAAGTTAAGAAAAATAGTAAATTTATTAAATGGTAAATTAATTCCAAATAAATATTGTTGCCCTATTCTTTTTCATTAACACATCTTACGTTTCGTTTCATTTTATTCACATCGATAATAAAAAACGTGTCGATCTTTGATAAAAATTTATAATATATCAAGTATTGTTATTTTTTTTAATCACATTGGATTTCGTTTTTATCATTTCTAATTAACAATTAGATTGTTAAATTTACGCATTCCTCCATCAGCTAATGCGTAAACTGGGTATGAGTCAATGACAAAGTTAGTTGCTGATATTTAAGTTTGGAATGACTCACCATGACTCAAATGATTAAAATTAACGCAAAAAAAGCTTGATTATTTAAAAAAAAAGTACAATTAAAAAACAATGCAAAATATTTTCGATGTAAAGATAATAAATATATAATTTTTGTGAATTAAAAATAACAATTATGAATCATTATTATTAATTCTATACAAGCCGCGAAAAAATATGTCGACGCATTAACAATTCTCTTTAATATTAATGTGAATTCTCGTACGCTTGGTTGATTTCCGCCGCTGCTCGAGGTAACAATCGCGTCTAAAGACAGCCGAATCAGCCATTAAGTACCGATTTTATCTCATAATCCCAGATAGCGTTTATCAGGGGGGGCCCTCTTCTTACGATGCTCGTCTTATCCCGTTGCACTCACAATCGCAAACAAACTCCTCGACTTTTCATTCCGGACGGAGTGTCATTTTCATCAGAGCCATGGGATTTGATTTGTGGAGTGTCATTCCCGGCTGAAAATTGGTGGCCTTGTCTCTTCTTCGAAAACAAGTATGGCTGAAGCAGATGATTTCGTCTATTTGTGCGAGTCACCGTTCTGGGTGAATATGACTTTATTTTTCTTTCTGAATCAATACGATTGTGATAAGGAATAACTTCTTTTTCGTTTATTACATTTATTCAAATCTAAATGCAATGGGAAATGATACATGTACATAAGCCATTTATTTGAGTTATATCTGTTACTTTTATGCTAAAAATTTAAACAAATAACTCTTTTAGATATTGTTTTATAGTCTTATTTTATCATTTCCTTTTTCTATTTGATATCGCATATATTTTTAATTATTATATGATTAATTTTTTACAACCTAAATTAATTTTTGCATGGAATGTTTCAATTATTTCATAAGCATTCAAAGCTTTTAGGAATGTGTATGTATAACAATTTTAGTTATTTATTTATTTATATTATTAAGTTATTTATTACAATTTTAGTAATAATTTTAGTTATTTATTTAAAAAATTTCTATAGGGTCGTCCGGAAAGTTCGTGCCGATTTTCGGCAGGTAGCGCGAGAGACCTGACTGAGTATATCACAATTATTGAAAACAAATGATGTGTGTACATATTATTAAAGAGATAGCTTCAGCCATATTTGGAAAAAAGTTTGGTGACGATTCTTTAATTTTTATCAGTTTTGTAAGCCTTAGAATAGGGTGGCAAATAAAGTGCATTATAGGCATTTAATGCTTTTCTTTTTCCAAAAGAGCAAAAATGCCACACAAGCGGCAAATAAAATATGCGCTGTTTATGGCGAGGATGCTGAATGAAGGATTTCCCTTAAAGGGAAAAATTTCGTCACTTAGGTTGAGATCAAAACCCATTTGGACAAATTTTTTGCCGTGAAATCTGAAATGTTCTGGAAGGACGGAATTCTCAAGCTACATAAAGGATGGAGAAGGGCTGTGGAGCAGAATGGTACCTATATAATTTAATAAATGTGTATCAATATTTAAATGAGCTACGTTTTAATTGTCCTAAAATATCGGCACGAACTTTCCGGACAACCCACCCAATAATTCTACATTACGTTTTTCCATTTTCTTATTTTGATTTTAAATGATAAGGATATTTTAAGAGGTAATTTGGTATGTCCAACCTCACCTGTACTTTCCACATAATAAATTCATTTAGCATAACAAAATTTCTCAAATAACTTTAGTAACAATTAACTTTAGTAACATTAATATACAGTAGACTCACAGTAGTACAGTTGAAAACCATTTTAATATGTGAAAATTTTATCGATAGTCCAATTAAATTAATTGTAATTAGGTCTCTGACCAAAAAACTTTTCTCAAATATATTAATAAAAGTCTATGTTATTTTATAATGTATTTAATCAACTATCAACTATATCTGATAAATACTTAGAGCCATACTATCATATATATGATTATGTATTAAGTTAATATTAGTAATAAATAAAAAATGTAACAAAACAGGCAGTAGTGTATGTAGAAAATTTAAAATACAAAATATTAAGAAGAATTATTTTGAAAATACTTAAATATTTCTATCCTTAGGAATAAATTTTGCTGGAGTTTCTTTTTTCCTAATAGTTTTGTGTTTTAGTAAAGTGAAGTTTTGTGTTCTAATAAAGAAAAAAAAAAAAAAAAAAAAAAAAAAAAAAAAAAAAAAAAGTTAAAAAGTTATCAATAGGAAACGTTCTTTCTATGGCCGATTTCAAAAAGAATCCTCTTTTGGTAAATACTATGTAATTTTTTCATTCCTGTCATTGATAAGGTTCTTTATCTCCTTCGGCAAGAGACTTTAAATAACTCTTTTGATTGAAGACGAATAGTTTCGTCAGCTGAACGTCATTTACCTGATTGGCTGTTCTTCTTTTCCAGCAATCATCAGTCTTTATGAATAATTTATTTCATTTTGCGCATTATTTCATATGCCTAAAAGGCTAAAATAAAAATAAATTGCAGAAATCTCGTTTATGCAGAAGAAAAAAATGAGGCTGAATAAAACTGAAATCTATTTGTATGAGTCATACTAGTTCAAGAACAGCAAAATTGCAGAATTACAATAAAGAAAGAGCAAATCTTTTTAATGTTCTTGACACATATTTAATTATAAGATATGACATGAATAAAATAATCCAACATAAAATATGGCTTACTATCATCCTGATAAATTCTGTTATTGTTTGAGGCTTATCTTTATAAATAAATGCAAGTGTGGTCGTCTATGTACGTGAATAAAACGATTTCCATTAAATGATTAAGTTTGCGAAAATATTTATTTTATGACGTTTAAAAGTAACAGCACAATCAGGAAGATACTGTCACTTTCGAAGTGCCTTGTTGATAATTTTCTTCCATAACTACGTAATCTATGGCTTGTTAGAACTCTTTTACTAACTAATTTATTACTAACCTTTAAACGATTTTGCAATCCTCTTGGGCTTAATAGACTTATTCACGATTTTAGTAAAAGACTGTTATTGGTGGAATGTTTCTGCTTACAGTCACTAATGCCAAATTCTTTTGCACAATAGCCATATGTACGCATCTACCATATCTTCTTCAATGACTGTTGGTGTTATGTGACACAAAACTACGTATTTGACTGTTCTGTATATTTTTGCTTCGTCTGGGTCATTAAATAGACATAATCACTTATTATATTTCTCATAGTTGGAGTTAATGCCGAAAATTCTACAGTATTAATTACATTAAACTATTATCTTTACATTCAGCATATTCTTGATTCTATCTTCACATTCACCATATTCTCTTTGTCTATTGCCATCTCTTCATAATATTCAAGAAAAAAAAATTACGAAGTCTTTCATTTTAAATACAATACTTCTAATCGTAATATGTTTTCTATTGAGTAAAAAATTTGGATAATTTACATAATAGCATTAAAAATATACACTTTTTTAAAACGGATTAAGTTTAATTAAATACTTCTATTTTCATGCATATTAATTAAATATCAAAGATTAGATGAAATTCGCTTATTTGAAATCAATATACACAATTTTAAAATCTTTGTAAAACAAGGCTTTAATTTAATAATTTCTTTTCTTGTTTTTCATGAAAGTCGTGCGACTCTAAAACATTTCTCATAAAATCAACTTTAATATTTTAAGAAATAGGACAACATAGGAAAAAATATCTATAAAATTTATTATTCTATATATTCATTATATATATAAACAGCTTTTGAACAAATTTTGATAGAAATATTTTTCTCAAGATTTCTTGTGAATACTTGAAAATCAAACAATTCTCATTGATTGATTATACTGTATTTTTATATGCATTTTTATGTTACTCTTGATGTCATTAATGCTGTTGAAACTTATATAAACGCAATGCGTTTATATAAGTTTCAACAGCATTGATGGCATCAAGAGTATGAACTTTCCTGTAGATTAAACGGACAATATTTCTTTTAAAAATATAAAGCAATAATTATATAAGCCATATTTAAAAGATATGTTTAAAAAATTGTTAATAAGGCAAATTTCATTAAAAATATTATTGTTTTTAATAAAATGTCTTCCAATTCGTCACATTTTTAAATAGCACTGAATCTAAAAAGATTCTGTGTAGTTTGGTTATTGAATCTGGAAAGTAGTCGAGTCTATTTGGCACTTAGCCAAAAAAAAAAAAAAATCGAGTTAAGAGTAATGATGTCCATCATTTAGTCGCTGTTTAATGTTCATCAATAGAATAGAATAGAAAAAAAATCATTAAGCTAATGCTTAATCTTTCTGTGTGTTGCAAATTATAAGACTATTGTGAATTTTATGATATTTTATAGAAATAATAGAAATTTTTTAAGTTTGAATCAAATTTATGTTATTAAATATAATATAAAATGTATGCGCATTATTTTTGTCAGATATTGAATTATACTAAATATTTTTTTCAATAGTTTCTACTTTTTTTCATTTAAATAACTGTTACAAAATCATATGACCACTACTTTTTCCCACGAAATTAAGAAGAAGTTGGTTCACCATTTTTCTAGGTAATTTCATATGTGCGATTTTTCATTGAATTATTGAAGCTTATAAGTAAACGGAATCTAATTAAAGAGGAATCTATTTTGGAAAATGTATCCTACTTATCTATTTTCATAGAATTCGTACACAGAATGACATTAAAAATTATCTGCATAAATTTGATGAGTCTTAATTTTTTTTCCCATGGAGTTGAAATTTGGATCATGCATTTGGCAGCTTGATTCTTTCTTACTGAAACCTATTTTTAATTGATTTTAATTCATGACATGGCTCCACTGTCTTGTTGAAATTTCCGATTTGATTTTTCTGAGAGTCAATAAAAAAGCACAAAGTATAGTTACATCTGATAACAATTGAGTCTATATTTCCAGGAACTTGTTTCAGTATTCGTTTCCCATGGCATTCAAAACTTCATCACACCATCACAAACATGCTACCATCACTAACTACTTCGAACAGTCTACCGAAGAAATCTCGAATTTGTGCTCGTAAATCATGCCACAAGTGAACACCTAAATAGAGGGGTTTTTTTCCCTGCCAAGAAAATAATTGATCATTAAGTATTATTGAAGGTCATGACCTCTTATCCAATTTCATCTAATATTCTTTATGTTTTTTTAACAGTTTTGATTTCCTTTCAATTTCATTTAAATTTTTATCTTTGAGTGAGGCAATTTGCTGCACGTGAGATAATTTCAATTGTCTATGTTACTGTTTTACGAGTAGAAAGATAATTTATACTTAGTTACAATAGTGAAAATTTGTCTATTATTCAGATCTCTTAATTGACTCTGTCTCCTAAGTATATAGTATTTTCTATAAAATTCTTTTTTACTTTAAGAACTTTGAATAGCTGTTTTAGAACGCTTAAGAGATCTTCCTTATTTTTTGTTTAAATTTTCCAGAAACTTCATAGAACCAAAATTTTCAAAGCTCTAGCTCAGATAATTCTCTTACAACATTGTGAATTCCGTCATAGATAAACAAATTAAATTCAAAAGTCTTCTTTATATTATTGTTTGCCTTTTTTCTTCTATGAAAAATATAAGTTTTTAAATAGGTTTGAAAGAAAAAGTAACAAATTCGGAAACTCAATCGTGTTTGAATAAAAAATATAAGTAGTTTTATATTTATGAAATATAATTTTCAAAAAATTGTTTGTTATATGAAATAAGCTCCGATTTCTTCATTAGATGATTTATTGCGAAAAATATAATTTTGGTTTACTTAGTTTTTTTAAAGTGACTCATTTTATGTAGTAGACTATTTAAATGAATGATATTTCGGGTGGTCTTATAATTTTGAAGCACATTGTATAAGATGACAAATTAGTCTTTTATTTAAAATTGGCAGTTGTCTTATTCTCCCTAAATAAATAAATAAAACTTCATATTTAAATTAATAATTAAATCTAAAATTTATTTATTGATAAAATATTATGTTAATTTTAAAATAAATTATTTAGCAGTTTTTTCTACTTAATGTTGAATCTAAATAGTAATTTTATTTGCTAAGTAAATTATTATACCATATAATTATCCTTGTTGAATTTTTCATATGTTTTTCATGAATCACTCAGCAATAATAAAGCAATATACTAAATATTAGTCGCATAATTTTTAATATATTTAATATAAATATTGTATATACTCGTAATATCAATATGTTCTCTTTCCATCACGTGTTAAAAGATGGGAATGAGATTTATTGGAATAACATTCATATGCCTTGGTATAGTTGTTGCTTAGAAAACAAGAACATTGTAAGCAATACTAAATCGCGCTGTCATCATGCAGACTTTAACAATCTTATGAAAATGCATCTTTATGAAATAATTAATATTTCCAATTAAGCATCTTTCTGATTTGATTCCTGTCGTAATAAAAGGAAAATAAGGAGATTGTGTGCTTTCATAAAGATAATATTAATGCAGAAAACACAATATAAGGCAGTTTAAAACCGGAGATATTTTTTTGCAGAGAAAGTATTAATTCTCCATTTGAAAATTAAATGAAGAATTATTTTGTTTAATTTATATAATATTGAAGAAAAAATTAATTTTTCAGTTTGACAATTATTCGTTCTGATTAGCATCCTTGATTTTATAAGAAATTTGACTTTAAAAAACAGGAAGTTAGTATTTAGATATAAAATATTTTTTTAAGAAAAGTTATGCAAGTAAAATATTTTGGATTCATCATAAATTATCAAATTTTAATCTTTCAAAGAAAGCTGTTACAAATTTTTATGTTTTGGTAAAACATGAGCAATTTAAGATTTTAGGTACTAGAGAAGTAAATTTCTGTTTTTAAAAAGTACCTATAAATAACTTTAACATTTCTTATTCAATAAATTATATATATATATATATATATATATATATATATATATATATATATATATATATATATATATATATATTCTTTTCCAAAGACATGCATCGAATTAAATGTATGCAAAACTTTATTCAAGCACTTAAAAATAGCATTTTGTAAACAACACTTAATGAAAACCGCTGGATGGCCTGGTTGGTTAGGGCATCATTTTCATTATCGGAAGATGTTGAGTTTGAACACCACCTTAAATGAAGACCTGTTGTGTTAACTAAAGGAGACTTGGGAGTATTAAATATATGGTGGTACCAATGCTATTAAAATGAAATGATATGTCTGGGGATGGTAAGTCAAGTATTCTGGAGTCTTCTGCTTGATCCCTACTTCTAAATTACGAAGACTCCCACGCGTTTCCTTCTACTAACTGCGTCCAAATTAGGACTAAGTACAAGGAAGCTTGCTAGTGAACAACAATTAACGCATATCAGCAATAAGTTAGGTTCAGTATTTACTTTATGAAAGATGATTTTTCAAGTTTTTCAAAGAACAAATAATTATAACAAAACTTTTATTTTTAAACAATCAAAATAATTTAAAATTATGTGAAGAAGGCAAGAAATTCAGAATTACGTTTGTTATTTTTCTTTTTGATTTTATATTACACTGTTTATTACAATTATACAAAATATTATTAATTAAATTACAACAAAGAAATGAGAAAGATTGATAAATTTTCAGGTAGGAATCGGTATTAATAAATATTTAAAAATATTCGCTTTTAAGAAAATCTCTCCTTATCGGCGGAATTATCTACAACAAACCATTTCTCAAAATGATTTCTAAGACACCCTTGTGAAATCTCCTTAAAAGTTATTGTGCAATTCCATTGTCTTAGAGAAAGCAGTTTTGCCCTATGTATTTTTTGTTGCTAAATGATATTGCTCAATACAAAGTAAAGGAAATAAAAAAAAAACTTTTATTCACTTGGTTTACACATACCTTGAAGCAACTCTTCATTATATTGAAGACATAATCACATTCAATTATTATTTGTAAAGAAATTTAAAAAGTGGAATAATATTAAATTTAATAATTCCATTAAGGATTAAGTTGGGAAGATTAAATATTGACACCAATGATTGAAACAGAATGGAGCAATTG
>JAPDSC010027693.1:0-30691 GCA_026290005.1 Latrodectus geometricus
ATATATATATATATATATATATATATATATATATATATAAACTTTACCCATTTATAAATGTTATATTCACTCATGCTAGAAATTTTATTTTTAAAATAAGGGAATTAAGAAAAATATTCAAACGTTGGTTCTCTTGATAAGTATAAAATATTTTCAACACAGCATTTTACTTTCAGAAATGATTAATATCCAGACCTCATGTTGAAAATAATAGTGTTTAAAATGCTTTCCCGTATCAAATGCCTTCTTTTCAATTTTTAACACTTTTAATGCAAATATGCATGCTGTGTCAAATAATAACTTTTTAATATTTTTGTTCATTTTCAGTTTTTTACGATATTAAATTTATAGCAGGAGAATTCACGTAGTGTTTTTCTGCATCCTCTACAAAGTCAAACTAAACAGTGCTTAAAATAACAATTAAATAAGATAAAACTATGAAGCCATAAAATTATAAGTATTTAACTAACATTCTATCTTGGTAATGTAACAATAAATTGTTGAAAGTGTTAACGGTAATTCTACATATTTTCAAATTAACTTAAAAATTACCTGTCATGATTAAAAATGAGTTTAAGTTTATATATTAAACTAATATTTTATAGTTTAAGTTATTACATTTTCTTCTAAACACGTTATTAATTATACAAAATAATAAAAAATTTGAAAAAAATATTATACATAAAAGAAAAATTATTCACAGAAATTCGGATTTGCATTTTTAACAAACATTATCACAAAAATAAATTATATTATCTTCTGTTACATAAGAATAATACATATTTGTCTGTAAGATGGCAATATTAAACTAGATGTGTGGGACGAGAATGAGGAGACTGAGTGGAAGATATACAGATTATTGAGACGCCCTTAATTCAATAATTCAATAATCAACAAAATCAACATTCTTAAAGTAAGTCTAGTTGTACCAATTATTTAAATACATAATTTATTTGATTAAATTTAATGGTCGGGATTTCTAATTAAATTGTTTTGTTCTCCTCAAATATTACACTACAGAAGAGATTCTGAAGTAATGATGTCGAGAAGCTTATTTGCAACTACTTTTTAATTGTATTAATACCCTTCATGTAATGTAATTAAAGCAAAACACTTTGATTTATGTCGTAACTCTTAGGATTTAAACTATATTTTAATAAATTAACTTTATGATTAATTAATAATATATCATATTTACTTCCTTATTTATACATTTGTTTTTATGCATTTTGCTAAGGATGAAAAATATGACTAAAATTAAAAACACACAAAAGTTAATTAAATATTTTTGTACGCTTTCTGCAAGACATTTAGCAGAAAATCATGTTAAAGGTGAAGCACCAAGATAATGGAACCTTTAAAATGTTAACAAAACTACTGAACTTGTAAAAACGTATCTAACACAGGAAATACATTAATACAAGCTGTGAAAATATTTTTAGGAAAGCATTGTTAGCCAATAATGATTATTTTGAAACTTAACTATTTTTAGAGAGAACAAACTTAGTATATTAAAATATTTCTTAAATAATTTTGATGAATATAAATGTTGTTTGCTATTATAAAGTAAAAATGCCTCAATTCTTATCATTTATCACTAACTACTAAAAACAGAAAGAGACGTTGCGTTGTCTGGTATTTTCTGGGAAGGTGGTATGCTGAACGTTTTAACTGATCTTCAAGTTTTCATGAAAAGGTTGTAGCTGGAGATTGCTATTGCAAGAAAGAGGTTCTTCATCGTGTGATTTTGTTCAAAGATGCCAATTTAGAAGATTTCATTTTCATGGCAGTGAAAGGCCATGCCAGAATCCTGCTTTTCAGAAGCAACTTGAAAGAAAATATATCATTCGAATAGATTGGCTTAATCTCCTGATTTAAATGCCATAGAACAAGTTTGACATGCTTTGCAGAGACACCTTGTGCCACGATAATATCCTCCGGAAAACAGTCAGCAACTGTAATAGATGCTCATTGAAGAATTTATAAATCTTACGTCAAGAACTTTTGGACAATCTGCCGCTAACTATGGGGAGATGATGAGAAAAATATAGTACATTAAAAAGAGAAAGGAAGAGCATATCACATATAAAGGAATATCTGCTTGTTGTTTTTCATCTTAGAATGTCTATCATATGTAACGATACAATGTGTTTAATAAAACTTTTTTTCCTAACTCCATACTGTGCATTCATTTTTGTCATTTATTTTACATATTCATTTTTTGGGCAACTACGTTTCCTCATCTTTTAAGTAAAAATGCTGGCTCTTACTTCTGAATTCCATCTTCTTCGATGTGATTTCTCGTAAAGTTATGAAAAAAAATATCTGCTGCTTAATTTTTGTAGTTTTGAAAACTAAGTTATAACAAAGACAACAAATATTACTAATTTGATATCAAATATATGATTTCCGATTAACTTTAAATACATCTTTCTTAAATCTTTGTTAACAAAATGCGCTTTTTTCTTTTAAAATTAACACAATAGAAACAAGTAATAGAAACTAGTAAAATTTCTTTAATTTAAATTTTCTAATTTCTTTACAAATCACATTATAGGTGTGTGATTAATTATCAAAATTTATTTTAGAATGTGGAATAAATTGAAAAAATTCAGTTTGAAATTGATTTTTTGTTACACATTTTTGAAAAAATTTGATGAATATCAAAATTATAACACAATATGCTTTTGCAAGCAAATAAGAACTACTGATTGAATTTACAAATAATTTTCATTACATTAAGAATTTCTCGTTAAAGCTTGTATAATTTTTTGTGCTAAATATACATTATTTTCTACAGTAAATTTTGAATTTATTTTCTGTACAATTATCTGGACTTAAAATTATTGCTAATGTGAAATATTTATGTCTAAATAGGATTAACCTAATAAATTCAACACAATTTTGTGAAGAATAATGGACTTTAGATTTAAGAAAAATTATACATATAGGAATCTATTTTCAAATAAGTTTCCCTCACGATTTCTAACCAGATAGCTTTTATTATCATGCTTATGGAAATATTACATTGATTTAAATTTGTAGTATCAAATGAAATATAGGTAGTATGAACATTTTATTGTACTGCGCTTCGGGGTTCGTGTTGATTGAGAGTTGAATAAAACAACCCGTTAATGTACACAACTTTTATTTGTAAAAATTCCAGCTGTAACAATCACAATTAATACAGCACAATTCGTTAGATACGATAAGAAACAGCTCAAAGTTCTCAAATACCTCAGTCAGCTTCTCTAGCAGTCACGACTAATCGTCTTCACAAAACTGAAAAACTAACTAACTCACGTCTATGTCGGGCTGCGGTATTTATACCTGACTTGGTGGAGAAATGTACCAGTTTCGCCGAGGTTCTGGAAGCTTCTAGGCTATCTCGCTAAATATTGGTCCTAGAGCTTAGGTGATGGATGTTTCTAGAAGTATCTATTTCTCGCCAAGTCACCAAGTTTTTCGCCAAAACATCACCGTGTCACCAAATTATTAGAAAAACCGCTTTTAACGTACAACACTTCTTAATACCGCAATTTTTGCCCAAAATGTGAGTATTTCCGATCTGTCTGAGGTATTTTTATGACAAATACAATTATTATTTTTAAATTTGTAACATTATATATAATATTTTTAACACTTATATTTATGAGAATCCATATAAAAATGTTCGCTTTTAACGCTATTCCATGAATTAACTTCCTTCTTTTGCCATCCTTGTAAACATATTTTCATAACTTTTTAAAAAGGCATTGATTCATATTTATCACTAGGTAATTAATTGAATAAAATGTTGATAATAGTATTAAAAAATGTATATAGGAATAATTTTACTTCATGTTACATTGATCATTTTTACACTTTTGTAAAACATCCTTTTTTCTCAGTTAATTTTAAATTATTAAGTATAAAATAAATATTGCAATATTTCAATTTTTATGAAAGTCAGGCAATAAATACTCTTTGAAGATTTGTTAGTTTTAAACTAAAGCTATTTAATTTCAGTAAAATTGTAATTGAATCAAAAAATGATATTTTTGTAAAAACTGCTAACGAAACTATTATTAACCAAAAAGATAAGATAAATGGAAAGACCAAATTGTATAATTAATTTTGAAATAGTATACAAATAAATTAGAATACTTTCAAGAAAAACAATCAATTTTATAAAGAAAGATATTTTTTATAGTATGTTGAAAAATAATTATTATTTTTCACAAACTAAGAAAATATCTATATATGTCTTTGGAAGAATTTAATTGCATATTTTTTCAATTAAAAAAATGCTATTTATTTTTTAAATGAATACCTTTTTTCCTTTTTATATTTTTATCAGATCTGATGATTGTCTTTTTTGTTGATATTTATTGTATCATTTTGATTTTATTTGATTGATATTAGCATGCTAAGAATTGTAAATCGAAGGAAAAGATTTTAAGCGCATATTTTTTTTTTATCTTGACATTTTATATTTTCAAATAAATGTGAGAAAAAGAAAAGGTTTATATCCTTTTGGATGAAATTCGAAATAAAATTGGAAAGTATATTTCAGATTATTTCATAGAAGAATGATCATCATTTATATTTTTGTTCAATATTAATAGTTGAAATTCAAATTTTTGGATAAGATATCAAAAAATGCGCATAAATTTAGAATTAATGCGCATTTCTTGATATCTTAATACTTGTGTAAAAATTAAAAAAACAAAAAGACATTTAATGCTGATTGCTTAAATATTAAATTAAAATAAGGGGAACATATGAGTATCGATTATAAATTAGTTTGTTTTGATTTATTTTATATTGCACTTTATGTTTTCAAACATTAAAGGCTACAAATATGGTACATAAATTACCATAAGCAATTTTTTTAATGCTTGCTATGTAATTTAATCTTTTTTTAAGCAAGTGCTTTTTGATAAACCTATAATTTTCTCACATATTTTTCATTTAAAATGGTAGTATTTATAAGAAAATGTTATCTATTAAATTTTATGTCTTCGATTCATACTTACAAATTTACTTCTGAAAATAAAATTTAAAAATTTTATGAGGTAAGAAAAAGGGGGCAACCAATTGTAAATACAGACACATAATGAATTTGAGCCACTACGAATTCAAATAACTAATATGAAGAAATCTTTAAAAAAAATATGAAAGTAGTTTCAATTTTTCAGAGTTTATTGGAATGCTAAATGAGTTATCATTATCACAATAGTTAAGAACAAAATGTCCAAGTACATGACAAAAATGTACTATATTGTTTCAACTGAGTTCTTACAAACTTTGTACAGCTAGTCTAAAAATATCGTTATTGATTTTACGTTATACTTAACTTAGTGATTCACTAAAACGTATAATAAAATTATACACATTTCAATCTTTTTCCAGAATAAACCCTAAATGTTTTTAACAATTTAACTTCACGAAGTTCTCAGATTGTTTCATTCGTTGAAACTTCTTAATTTATCCAGATCTTACGTTGAGAGATCTCCTGATCTCAGAACTAGAAATGGTACATAAGAGTGGAAGCTAAATGTCTTATTTGAAAAATACAACCTAGTTGAAACAGTAGCTTACTAATTGATCAATATCCCCAAATAGACAAAAATCCAGACCAGATAGTTTTTGTTATTATTGTCAAATATGGACATAATACGCATGAATTAAAAACCAAAATTTCATTCAATAAATGCTTTTCTATAGAACAAGAATTTTTCACATGGCTTTTAAAACAGATAGCTATACAGTTATGAAATTCACACTAGATTTAAATGAGCCTCTAAGTTTTGAATTATCAGTATAAGTATTTATATTCTGTCTTTCCTATAGTCAGTATTGGTTGGGAAGTAAATTCTTAGTTCTTTAAGATACGCTTGTATCTAATAATAGTGTCTAGATTCATTAATAAACAAGTTTTTTGTAATTTTTAATGCGTAAAATTTGACTATTTCTATAAACTTTCAATGATCATGATGGTCCATCAAGTTGAAATTGTGAGAGTAAGTAATTAAAATAAAACCAAGGTTACTATTTACCTCTACATTCACCACTTCACTTCTGAGGATGTTTGTTCTCAGATTTTCTTATGTGATTATATTATTATCATTCAGCTTTTGCGGTTAACCTAGTTTGGCTTCAGCGTCCTTAGATACAATTTTATGTAACCTAGAAAAGTTAGACATGGTATTGATTTCACAACAAAAGAAGTATTAAGGTTTTATTTTAGATTTCCTGTTGTATTCTTAACACCTTCTGAGAAATATGTTTTACAATTTTCTATTATGTCAATACGCTTGAACATTTTTGCCTTATTAAATTTTCTCTTCTTCTTGTGAGTTTTCAAAAGGGAATTTCATCAAGAATCATACTTTCACTTTATGCAAACTATATCAGGGTATCTACTGTCATAAAATTTGACTACTGCTCTTTGAAGATATGTGTCACAACAAGCTCAGTCATGTTAAGAATTAAAATAGAAAAATCACACTTCTAAAGGGTTAGTTCCTTCTTAGTATTCTAAAATCAATGTACTTAGGGTTTAATAATAATAATAATAATAATGATGATGATGACATTAGTACATTAGTCTTATACGTTATACTAAACTATTATAGATTTGATCTTGATAGATTATTTTTAGAAACTCTAAAATAACTATATATATATATATATATATATATATATATTTATATAAGACAAACTTTGGCTGAAACACTGTAATGGCTGTGCCAGATTGTGTAAGACATATAAACATCTTATCCTAAAATAGGGATTTTATATCCCTTACAAAATAGAATGAGCTTTACAAATTATATGTGTAAGGAAGTATTGCCAAATCATGTTTCGCACACTGAAAGAAATACAATCTCCCATGAAAACTTTTTAATATGCATACAGTTTTCATAAAAAGTCATACAGCATTAAAGTCAAAATGATTAATAACAATATTTAAAATGAAATTCAAAAGTAATCTGTTATTTTTAATGATTCAAGTTACTTTAACCTTCTTGGCAACCTTTAGATAAAATTTTAATATAAATCTAGATAATAGCATAATTTAGAATTATTAAATATTTAGCAAAAATATTACTGTGTTTATTCATATAATTGATGATGCATTGAAGTTTTTTAAGTGATGCATTGAAGTTTTTTAAGAAGTTTATGCAGATTTGGAGTTACAGTTAATTAAGGAATCTCCACAATTTATAATATTTTATATTTAAGTTTAGTATGACACAATTTTTTGTCAATAATGTAGCTGTGGAATTTAAAAATTTATGTATATATTGGAATTGAATGTCTTAACACCCAAAAACTCTATATAAATGTTCATGCAAAAATAAAATAAATAATTAAACAAAAATTATAATGAGATTTAATGACAGCAGTAATAAAAAATATTTTTAACTTTTTTAATAGCAGATTTTAAAGGGCAAAATGTGTTGCCTGGAGAGAGAAACAATGTGTTATCAAATATAAAGTTTGTAGTTATGTTAACATATGTACATGTGTATTGGTATGTGCGTGTATGTTTAGAATAAAAGAGAAAGTAAGCCATATTAATTGAAATCTATTATAATTCTCTACTTTAGCACAATATATGCTGATTGCATTCATTATTGTATTAAATTATTTTTAATTTTTCTCCACCATTCTTAAACATAAATGTAAAAAAAAATGTATATTCAAACAGTTTACATCTGTTCAATTCTTGCAATTACCAATGAGTAAAATTCTAACTATAATTTGTGAAATAACTCCAAGGACATGGGCTGTCATTTGGGACTTTTAAGCTGATTGCGTTAATGACCTCTACTCCGAGAACCTCAACAGTTATGGAGTGACGAAGCTGACTTTTATTGAGTGCTTTGATACAAAGCACTTCAAATACAGTTGCTCTCTCTTGTGCCACAGAGAATGGATACATGCTCATTTCTTAAGAGAGCTAATTGTAATTTATATACTGGGTAGGAAATTCTCAACAAAGGACTTTTCACTTGTTAAGTCCAAGTGCAGTCTAATTACTTCCGATTTTGAATTTGACTACACATGACACTATGAGTTTGAAATAAATTTTACTGCTTTGGGGTTTCAACTGTATAAGGGGTAATCTGCATTACAGTGTGATTTTGTAAAGGGCTCTGAATTAATTAGATTTTGGAACAAACAGTTAAACCTTAATCATGATTAATACTTATCTGATTAATATTTATTAATAATTAATATTTATGATTAATACTTATTTATACCGTAATGATTGTATGATTATATGATTATACTTACATGATTAATATTTATTAATACTTTAAAATTTCCGACTAACTGTCAATAAATTAATTTGTAAAGGAAAATAAAGTTTTATATTTTAGAATGAAAACAAGTTTTTCTATTTCTTTATTATTCATTTCTTATTGAAAAAAATCGCATTTCTTTTGGGTAATCGTTGATTTTATATAGTATATACACAAAATGTGTTAGTAAATCATCTATGTATAAGCTTAATAGAAACTACTGCTATATTTATAACATTTATTCTCGATAATATTCTTTCGATTAACATTCTTTTCTGATGCATTTTCAGTATTTCTAGAATATAATTTAATTGTAATTATTTGAAAATTAAATTGAACTTAAAATATTTTAGGTTGTATTAGTGAAAATTATTTTATTCATATATTGTAAGCTAATAATTTTTATAAAATAGTATTGAAAAAACGCAGATATCATCAGACCAGTAGCATGTTCTTAAAAGTTTTGACTATTTATTTCACATTTATCATTATGTTTTCTATGAAAAATTAAGGTTTGCAGATTTTTTTTTTAATTTGTAAGAATGATTTTCAACTTTAAAGTATTTGGAAATTATTTTTTATAATGTATTTTTTTAATTTTTTTGAAGTTACAGGAAAATTTATACAGACATTGTCATAACATTTTTAATTGCATTTATTTAAAAAAATTTTTTTTTCTCATTTGTATAAAAATTACTGGTGATTAAAATAAGCTGAAAGGCCTTAAGACACTCTACATAGGCTGCATGATTTCAACATAACATAAGTAATTTTAATAAAAGATGAAAAATTTTAACATGTTACATATATATAGAGAAACTATGGAATAATTAACCTTAATACAAGGAAGTTATATTAGTAGAAAAATTTAATCTCAAAAATATTAAGTGTGTTATTTTTTATTGAATTTTTATTTTTCACTGTTATACTTTGTACCTTTCTTTCAAATTCATTGAAATTTTTAAATTTTCAATTTCATTAAAATTTTTCCAAGGAGTTATCTCTATTACAATATTTTCCAAACTCTCCAGATTTAATTTTAAATTCTTAAAACAATAAATGAGATTATTAAGGATAATTTTCTTCTGATACTCATCACATACTTAAAAAGTTATTTTAAATTGAAATTAGTGTGATGTATTTACATATATATTTTTTTATTTTCGCATAACTATTTTAATATTTACAGAAATGTAAATGTTTTGCAAACAGTAGAAATATTTTATTCTTAATATTTATTACTATTGCTTATTTATGTATGTTTATATTTTTTATTACTCTTAATGTTCCTAACTGTTATTTGCCTTATATTTACATCCTATACGAATGTTTGGTAAACTTATTAAATAACAGTGATTATTTTCAAATTTATCAGTTTAGAGAATTGAATATATAATTTAAAAAATGTTATTAAAATGATTTTATTTTTAATGAAAGAGTTTTCTAAACTTTACCAACTCAGCCAAATTAAATATTTCCGAAACAAATTAATAAAAAACTTATATAAAAGACATTTGTTAGAAAATAGTGATTTAAATATTAGAAATAATGACAATGAAAACCCATCATGTATGCTAAATGAACAACATCATGAACGTGGATGAATTAGCGTGCATAATAATGGAGCAAATATACAAGAGAAAACAATAGAGTTGGTGTATACAATAAACTCTTTTCCTAATGAACGATTGAACACTTCATACAAAATTATAAACAAGGAAGCCTAGTGATCTCAATATTTTTGGAAAACCTCAAGATAAGGACAATTATTTTTTTTGAAGCTGTTCTTCTTGTGGATTCTAAAGTCACCAACCAGACAATAGTTATAAATCAAGATACAGGTAACCAAAGTAAGGCAAAAATGAGGTAAGCATTTATCCTTCTTTGTAAATACAACAAAACAATCGTTTTTCAGTCCCTTTACACGTTGCATCGATGATAATAAAAAAAGATGAGTCATTTGTTAAGAGAGGAATATTTGAGCCTAAAGATTTAAAAATCTTTCTCCACAGTCATTTAAAAAGCACACTTTTGAGAAACTAAAAGTACTTTTAAATGTGACTAGTCCAAAAAATAACTGGCAAATCCTAATCAAACTTAGGCACTTAGGAATCATTTATCAAAAGCTTTATAGAGAGGCTGTGGTAAACTTCAGAGAAAAAACAGCCCATGCTTTCACGGAACATCATTTTTATAAAACAAATATCTTTTTATCTGGCATGTGACAAATATGTATTTGAGATAATAAATGCAAAAGGGGAGGATCTTCTTATATGCTCAGAACTCAAACTGGAACTCCAGATGTTCTATGAAGTTCTAAAAAGATTGTATTTTGTGTGTGTATGTTAATTTCCTACTCTTTAGTTTTTTTATGCTTATTATTATGTTTCTATGTTATTTTGCTCAAGTTCTTACTTTAAGTACTTGTTCTTTTTTATTATACATCTTTGTTCTCATTTGATACTTGAGCTGTTTCATATATTTGGATTGATCCTTACAATAAATTATTCTTCCAATAATTAACATATTAATAGTTTAAAAATGCTTCCGAATCAAATTAATGAAAAATTTAAATGACTGAAATTATTTACTAATTATGATTTCTACATTTCCTTTATTAAACAAGGTAATAAGTATTAAAAAACAAAAAAAATCACTCTTTTATCTATTACAATTAGAATCATTTTGGTTATCCGTAGAATAATTCATCTCAAGTTATGTGTCTGTTTTAATTTATGTGTCTAATATTTAATTTATGTGTCTGTTTTATAAGTATCAAATCTCCTATCACACAGATATTCTAATTATACAAATTATGTGTATATTAAGAAGGCAATCTTAAAAAAGCAGCTTGTAAAGTTGGAAGAAATTATCCCAATATTTTCGTGAAGACAGATGAAAGCTGGTTTTATGTCTGAAATAATTAATAACTCACAAAATGGGTTTGAAATATTTCATAATCTCGAATAAAAATTAAAAGGACTTAACAAACGTCTTAAGATTCCTTATTTTGTAAACATAAAAAACATACTTTTACACTTAATTTTTTGAAAAATCTCTTTCTTTAAGAAGTAGTTATATGTATTTCATTCATGCAATGGATCATTAATTGATGGAAATCATTATATTATTTAATAATTAGATGGCAAGATTTACAAAACCAAGTACTAACTAAAAAGAAAAATATTTACTTCAGTAGCTTACTGTCAATGTCCAAATTCACTTTTACTCTCTTACGTAATAAATAAATATTTTGTGTATTCTCTAATCATCTTAATTTAAAAAAATAAAACAAAATTTGAAATATTACAACAAGTAAAATATGCATTTAATGTCTGTGACTGTGTAAATAATTTATCTGAACATAATATAATTCTAAATAACCAGTAGTACATCTTTCTATTAAATTATGATTCAATAGGATATTTCCTTATTTTAAAACAATAACAAAAGGTTATAATTGTATCACAAATATCTCGCGAAGTTTATGTCACAGTCATGTAAATAATTTGTTGCTATTATCACAGGATTTCGTCATTTATACTTAAAAATCTGATTATTCTGCAATGACTTCGGTTACATGATTTTTAGTTTTATTTTAAAATTTCACGTTTAATGTAACTTTTTGGTTGCAATATATTTTAAAATTTACCCCTTTATTAAATGTTGTTTAATAGTTCTTATAGAACGTGTATATATTTTTTCCTGTGAAAAAATATTAGAAAACAAAAAAAATCATTTTGTGCGAAATCACAAAATCTTTTATGTAAAAAAATAAAAAAAACAAATAATGAGAAAAGATGCATATTATATTATGTATTGCATAATTTGAATTATCTAAAGAAAAATTATACAAAATATAACCAATATTACTTCACATATAATTATTTATATGCACTGTTGTAGTATAAAATGTAATTAATGAATATTGTTGCATTATATTATTTTCTTTCTCATTTTTTCAGAGATGTTCATTTAAAGTTATTAATAAGTACACAATTCACCATAATAGTATTAGAAATAGAATAAGCTTACATAGTAATAACAAAAATTATTTTTAATAAAAAAAAATGTAATCTTATAAGCTGTTTTTTTAAAATATATTCTTAAATCTCTTTAAATTGTTTCTTTACGATAATTTTTTTTCCACTGTTAAATATAATTTTCAGTTTTATTAATAAATTCTCACAGTTATGATTAACGAAACAGTGAAAATTCAGGAATTATCTATCCTTATAATTTCATGGTAATGAGGTAAATCTCAGCATAATTAAATAAAAGATAAATCTCTTTAAAAATAATTTTAATTAAAATGTACAATATCAACTCTTGGTATAATTTTGTTTTGTATAACATTGCAAGTAGACTCAGTTTAAATTTAACTAATCCTATGTAGAAATTGTTTTCTTGTATTTTCAATATTTTTTTTTAAATTTCTGTTCAAAATTTATATTAATCCATAAATTAAATTTTTTTTTATCTTTACCCCAAACTTAATTATAATAAAAAATGATTGAAATATACTTGTATTAAATTAAATGTTGCGCAGACCTACATATTTTGTGAAGGAATTAGCTTACACAAATTAAATTAAATGTTCCCTTTTTTTCCACAGAAATATGTTTTAAAACTTCAATTCAGTATTTGTTTATTTAATATGCTTTAACCAAATAAATAATCACACATCAAAGTTTTTTAAAATAAATTAATTTTATTTAACTTATTTAAATTCACTCTTCCTAAGAGATAGTTTGATTATAATATAAGAAATTTATATTATCTTCCATTGGTTTTGTCAAAAAATGTTTTTTCATAAACAATAGAATATAATATTAACTATATTAATAAATATCATAATTGTTTAATAAACGATTGTATTACAATTTTATTTAGATATTTAATTTTTTGCTTGATAAAATAATTATTCACCATATTTTATTTCAAATTAAGTAAAAGAAATAACAATGCTATTACTGTCATACCGCTACCATTTCTTATAATTATACATTTATTAAGTATATTAGATATAATATTAAAACTTGTAGACAGTTAAACATCCTTTACATTGGTAAATGGTTAAATACATTCAATATCATTTGTTTCTTTGTAAATCTATATAAGAATCATATTAAGACTCATATTGTAAGACTCATATTGTTTACAAAATATATAACTTAAATTAAAGCAGAGTAAATTACTTTTATTTAATTGCTATAGCTCCTTTAATAAATATTATATTAAGTATTTAATTTAATCATTTACTTAGCTTATTGGATTATTTTGCTTTCATTTTTGTTAAAACACTCAATATAAGTTTAATACTTTTTAATAAAGCATAAAGGGCCTAATTTTTATTACATTTAATGTATCACTCACTTAAGTTTTCACTTGAAAAATTTATGATGAATGAAAAATAAAGTGTAAAATAAATTGCAGATAGAAAGATCTTATAAAATGATAATAAAATTACTATTACTTTTAGATAAGAAATTATACCTCGATTCATACATTTTTTTTCTATTTTACGAATATTTCAGACAGTAATATCTACACAAATTTTTTGAAAAAATGTTTTGTTATTGGTTTTGTACATTTTCGCTTAGGGAACATTATTTCGATTACTAAGCATATGCACAATCTATTATTATACATTAAATAGGTATGTGTGAGTAATGGTCTATATAATTACTGTTATTTCAAAAAATACTTGCGAAATAAGTATTTTTTTAATTCTATATATATAACATGGTGAGAAATGAGGTTCCATTGTTATAACAATTATTTTTATTATTAAAATTACATTCAACCATTTAATATAGATTAGATGATTTAGCATGAAAATAATTGAGAGAAAGATTGTGAATAAATTTTCCGTTTTCAGAAAGTTATGAAATTATTTTGAAGGAATATTTTTTGAAATTAGAAATTTTTGAATTTTCTTCTACACAAGCTTTTGAAACACTAATATTTAAATTAACATTTAATTATGTCTAATTCATAAAAATACTTAAATAAATAAAACTTAAATAAGTCTAATATTACTGAACAAAATCAAACATGCTAGAAACTGCTAAATGATACAAAGATCACGTGAGTTTACATAGATTGACAAACACTTTATACATATAGGAGTGGTATATATTAACAAACACTTTATACACATAGACTTTATACAAAATAGATAGATAATAAAAGAAAAGAAGTTTAGAAAATTAGGGTGCCAAATTATTTGCTCATATTTATAAATAAATCTAACTTTGGTTTTTCTCCATTGTTTCTGAAACAAAGTTAAGGGTGCCCAAACTTTCAACTATGCGCTTTTACTTTTTTAAATCTAGCAATGAGGTTTCCAAATTTCCATTATCTTTTAAAAAATAGTTTTCGTTTTACGTGGTAAAATGTAAATAAATTTAAAATTTAAATATAGAAAAAAGTGTTTTTTTTTCATCCTGTGGTAGATTTGACTTATATAATATAATTTCAAAATATTTTATTTTCACTGAAATTTGTTAAATGGTTTGAGAATAAATTATTGTATTTTGCAAGAATACATATTAATTTAGTTAGAAAAATGATATCAAAAATGAATTGCAAACATTTTGAAATCTAGAAAAGCCTGTGTAAATGTCTGCTTTAGTATATCTGAGTTACAAATTAAGTTGACCGTTGAAATTGCAGACTTTTAAAAATAAACTAGTTGTACCATTTAATTAAATTTGAGTAAACTGAAATTGCTGTAAAATTTGATAATTTCAAAGAATTTAAATTTTTCATTCAAAATATCTTTAATTTTAAAAAGTTATATTTCGTCAATTGTAAGATCTCAGTCTTAATATTGACGGAATAAATATTACAGAAAATGAAAATACATTCTTCTTTAAACATTGATTTTTTGGATTCTAAAACAAATTACCACATTAATCTTTAATATAAAAATTTATAAAATTTTAGAAATTATTTTTAAATGGCTACATTAATTAAAAAATTTAATAAAAAATTAAACCATAACTTTTGTAATTTGGAAATCTGTTTGAATATGATATTATTTTGACTCAAAGTGATTTGACATCCCTATAAGAAATAATGTTTTTGTTTATTAATAACCTTTATATTTGTTAATTAAGTATTATGTTTTTTTTATTACATGAAGGAAATTCCATTGGTTCATATAGAGAAATATGATAAAATCTTTTTGAATTTCAGGAAGAGTTGAGTTATTTTGGTTGATGTTACGAAATGTATTTCAAATAAGCAAAAATAAGCATATTATTAACTATAATTTATTAAAGAGACTTGAGTGGTATTCATGATTTACGTGATTAATAAACTTCAACTCAATCCATTTAAAAGTCTCTTTTCGAGAATTTTTGATAAAAGAACAAATTAAAAAGATGGTAGTTGAAATTTAATTACATTTAAAAAATAAACTGAAAAAAGGACAATTAAATAATATAATGTGCAGAAGACTTGAAATCTTTATTCAATATATTTTTAAGCAAAATATCTAGAAATTTATGATATAATAAATATATTTTTAGTATATACTGTCAATATTTTCTGCTAATAAATTTATAAATATTAATCATATGTTAACTAATGTGATATAATGCTCTTATCTATTCATAAAGTTAAGAAACGTTATAGTTACGAAATATTATGATAGACATTTAATTAATATTGTAATAATTAATAGTATCCTTTCATGGAAGTTTTAGAATGCCGAGAGACTTAACACTTTTATTAGTGTCAGTAATAAGAAGGAATGTAGAAAAAATGAATATGAGGTTTATATGAAAAAGAAATAGAGAAAGTATGAGTTATAATAAAATAATTTATAAAAGAGAAAAAGTTTGGAAGTTAAATTTTAGAATAATTTTACTTTTAATTTTTCTGTTTCAAATTTTTATTGTAATTTGTTTCTTTGTAAGCAATTTATTAATGATTTTTGAAATGTACTTACTGATATTAGTATTAAGCTAAATGTGAGTTTCTTATAATTGTAATTTAATAAAAGTGAAAATGTCGATAGAAATATTTATGTAACAATTTTTTATGCGCTTGAATTTTTCCTCAAATGATGCTACACTTATGAGAAATTTGATAAATAATAATTAAAAAAAACAATTCGATAAAAAGTCATATAACATGTATATTTTATTTTACATTTTTCTGCAAAGAAGAAATTTTTTAATTGAAAATTTTTTTATGAAATGAGAATGCTTCGAATTTCTTATCTTGCATAAATATTGTTTGCGTTCTCTGTAAAACTTCATATTTATTTTATGAATTTCAATTTAAAAAAGTTTATATAATTATGGGCATTTTAATTATAAATTTCCTAATATATTACAAAATAAAATTTTTGCAGTAAATACTTAAGATATTTTTGCCTAAATAACTAGTACAGTTAGTCTGTCTATAATCAGTTGCCGTATAAAAAATATACTTAAGATGACTATTGATAAAATCATTCATATTATCTGAATTATAAATTATCCGCATTTTTTTATCAGTATGATACTTGCTTCATTGCGTTTTAGATGAAATAAAATGTTTCATTTAAATTTTATGTTTTGATAGTTACATATTTCAAGAAATTTGTTGCATAGAAACAAGTAATCAAGCTTTTTTTTGAAGAAAAAAATTCATTTTGAAACTTGTATTTTTGGAAATATGAAATAAATAATAGAATAAGTTTTTAAGTAAATATTATTTTTAAGAATATTAAAAAATCGTTTCTTTCTCAGATTATTGTTATAATATATATTATATATATTTATTATATATAATATGTATTATAACAATATATTTTTATAATTTATTGGATAGCATTGAATATTAAATTTCTCACTCATGGTAACTTTCTTCTCTTTTTAAAGTAGTACTCAAATCAAACTAAAAAATTCAATTTTATCCGTCAGATTTTTTTTAAAATTTAATATTCCAAATCATACAGCATATGAACAAAAAGAAATGTCTAAAAAGGGAAAGGACTGCAATTAAGCAGTTTTTTTTTTTTTTTTTTTTGCTTTTTGCGATGTAATTTTTCAAAGTACTAACACAGTAATCGCAAAAAAAACAAGTGTGAAAATAAATATAGCCTGCTTCACTTTTTTAACTTCTTCCAGAAACCTTAGAAAACTTAAAAATCAAGGTGAGAAACACTAAAAAGGCTGTGAGATTAAACTGATTTTTAATCAAATTACTTTAAAGTCAAAATTGATGAGAAATTTCAACATTCCTTAATAACATTATAATGTGCATTCAAGTAAATAAAAATTTGTTATAAAAATTTTTAGAAATTGATGTGCAATCATTTTCAGGAACACAGTATTTTTACAAATTTAACAAATATTTTTTGCAACTTTGATTTTTAAATTTTTTAGTGCAATCTATGAAAAGTTTAAATCTTATTTTATTTAATAATAAAAATAAAATAATTTAGTTTAACTTCAGTAAACCTGTCAATATTAAAATACACTTAACCTTCACCTTACAAGGATTCACCTAACAAGTTTTTCAAATTGAAAAAAGATGCTTTTAGTACAAGAGGTAATAATTTTGATGTTTTCTTATGTTCGGTAAATAATATTTTACCGAACATAAGAGAGTAACTGAATTTATAACAGTTTTTAGTAATTTTACAACAAATATTTAAGAAATTTCGAGAATAGTTCTTGATTTGAAAAAGTAGTTTGATTAAGATTCTAAGAATATTTAATTATCACTGTCAGAGAATTACATAAAACACATACTGCAGAACATTTATATTTATCCAATTTGCAAAATATCCTTTCTGTAAAAGTAGCATAACACTTTATATAATGTATAATTTACAATATAAAAGCCCTATATTAAGTGTCAATATCATTTTCTTTATGATCTTTATTATGTTAAGATTGAAAGCACACATGAAGCTTAGATTTGCTGTTCCTATTAAACCAATATTAGTTTCCATTATTACATCTAAACTGAGACTTCTAATATTGGATTAAGATTCGACGCCATAATAGAGTCTATATTGGCTGTTAATATCATTGCTAAGGTATTTATGTTCGAGGAAATCGTGTTGTAAATGTTGTCTCAATTTTGTCTTCCTTTATAAGAGTTCTTTTTATACCCATGTTGTATTCTCTTATCTACAATATATCAGAGTAAATTATCATTGAAAAGTTATTTTCTATGATAATTTTAGTTGTATTTATTTTAAACAGTTGTAGCTAAAATGCCGTTTTTTACTTTTTCATTATAATAAGGTTGAAATTAGCAAAATGCTCAAACTTTACTTATAGCATTCAAAATTATCTAAAACATAATAAACAATCATTTTATCTTTATTTCAAGCTTATATTGACATCATGCGGTGTTGATGAATGTTAAATATCATTGTAGTTAATTCTTATATATAAAACAGTCTTCCAGCCTGATAACGTAATTTTGAATTTGTCTTTAAAAATTTGTGAAAAATAAATACATTTTTATAATGAATATATAATTCTTTCTTAACATAAGCAAAAATACCTATGAGCACTATATAACAATTAATGTATTATGTATAAAATGTATAAAATTCTGATTAATATATAATTTTGACTATAATATACGTTGCAATATTTTGACAATTAAAAAACTATTACATTTCAATTTCGGCAATTGTGTTTTTCTTGTTGTTTTTCAAAAAAAAAATTAACATTTATGCCTTGTAGAAAAAAGTGATAATTTTTTGATTAAATATCCGAGTTTAACAGAGGAAGGTTAGTGGCTTACCAAGATTGTGGATTATATTTCAAGGAAATTGGTAGTCGTGTTTGTCGAAACCAAGCAACTTTAATGTGGATATGTGATCATTTAATGCAAGAGGCTACGACGTGTTCTATCGCAACCACCTCAGTGGACCATTTCAAGTGATGGTAGGCAAATTCTGCTCACAGCAGTTATGGATCGTGCAGCCACATCATGAACCATAGCACAGCGCATTCAGTATGTAACGTTTCGTCCAGTGTCAGTGGGTACCATTCGACGCCGTTTACAGACGATTGGTCTGTCCACAACATGTCAATTGCTTCATCCATTCTTGACGAAAAATTACAGATATCTCCACCGTTAAGGGGCAATACAAGAAAGATTTGGACGGCAGAATGGAATGAGATTGTCTTAATTGACGAGTCATGCTTCTGTCTCCAATACCAAGATGATCGCATTTGAGTGTGGAGACACCTTGGAGACAGGATGCTGAGCAGCTACATTATGCACCACCACACTTGTCTTGCACCGGGTATTATGATATGGGGCGGTATTGGATATCATTCTCGTACTTTTCGAGTATGCATTATCGGTACTTTAAATAGTTTGCGCTATATCTCCGAGGTATTGTAGTCAGTTGTCCTTCTTTAACTTCAGGGTTTGCATGACCAAACATGGCACGCATTGTCCAAGGGTTCTTCGTCAATCACCAGATTGAATTGCCTCAATTGCCAACTCGCAATCCTGATCTTATGCCGATAGAAAACACGTGGTCCATGGTAGCTCAACGATTGACCGAGATCTCAGCTGCCACACCAGATCAACTTTGGCAACCTGTGACAGCTGTTTGGTCTAATGTACTCCAAGAACACATGCAAAGTCTCTTTGATCAATAATAAGGCTTGTAGCAGCTGTGATCTCCAACGATGGCGGCTATTCAGCTTACTGATTTTGGCAGTAACCACATTTCACATAGGTTTAAATTTAATCATTTGATACTTGGTCAACATGTTATCTACAAAATAAATTGCGTTGTGATACCTCTTGTCTATCTTAGAGTTGCAATTTGGGTGGCCAGCAGTGTAAATCAACAATTCCTATGTAATTTTGCTAATAAATTTTTGTCTACCTTCCATGATTAGAAATTTGGGGTTTAAAAATTCTATTATTTTTTTCCCTCTAAACACTTGTGTGATACGCTGTCCTAGTATGCATGAATATGCATAGACATTTATAATAAAAAAATAGGAATGATTTAATAGCCCAAAACAATACCGTAAAAGAAATTTAATTTTTTAAAAGAACATATATACTATCAAGAATTTTCATTACAAAGCATGCTATTAATATATCATAACTTTTAAACTATTAGTATCTGACAATTGTGCTCTTAGACAATTGTCTCAGTAATTGTAGTTAAAATGCCATGTGGACAATTTTAATGAAAACATGGCTGCATAGATTGCTGAATGTAATAGTAAATAAAGAGAAATGAATTTGTTGTTTTGAAAAATTAAGGTTTTTTATTTATTGTTCTCTATCCTATTTCTTTAAATTCCACAGAATTTGATTAATTTAAAATATACATATTTTCTGTATTTGAACAAAATTCCATTGAATAAAAATTCTGAACATTGAGATTTGGAATTAAAATAAATTAGTTGTATTTTCATAACTATATGTCCTAATTCTAAATTTAATATTATTTTGTAATATTTGTAAATTTTCATGGAACGGAAGTGAAATAGAAAAGCTCATTTTAAGAAATTTAATACCTAATTTGTGAATAATTCAAACAGATATGAATTACTCCAAATACAATTCTGCTTTTTACTGTTAGTAATGATATTGAAAATTTGTTGCTATTTGTCTAAAAATGAACAATATTTCATATTTTCTATTACATATAAAAAGGATTCAATCATAATGTCTTTTGGACTTTTTTTACACAATTTTATTTTACCAGAAAAACATGAAAAGCGAAGTAAATTATATATCATTTATAAAAATATTTGAATAAATGTCCTCTTTTACATTTGAATAATTTATATGCCTCCCTTTTAAAAGTATATTATATTTCAAAAATAACTATTGTAATAATGAATAATATATTGCAAAACATTTTCTTTGTTTTTATTGGCAGTGAAATTTTAATTGAAGAACGTAAGTAAATAACATCTTTTATAATGGAAATTTTCAAATAAAAATTGAAATGATTTATTTTAAATATTTCATTTATTTATTAAATATTAGATGTATCATACTAAAAAAATTAGAAATGAAAAATTCCTGCAGGACAAAAAATCATATGTGTAAGGGTTTTAGATAAATTTAACTATATGAAACACAAATGAAATAAATATTTTTAAAAGAAATTTTTAAGCACAAATTGTACTTTATAAATTATTTTAGATTAAAATGATGCAAATTTAAATTGGAAATATATGTAAGATTCCTGTTAATGTAAAATTAAAATTTCTTATTTTTTGCTTCAGTTATTTTTAAAAATTTCATTAATATTAATGAATTCTTTACATTTTGATAACATATTTATAAATTCATATATTTAGTTTAGAAATTAGAGTTATTCCTGAGGTTAAAGAAAAATGGAAATATAATGGTCTTAATACATTGAAATATAAAAATAATGTAATGCATAATAATGAATGCATGGAATATTACTGAGTCCTTGATTGATCACTTATGCTAAGATGTTTTCTATGCATTTTGAAATTCTTTTCAAATTGAGCACAATAAATATTCCGAAACCATTTTTCACCAGTTAAGCTTACGAAGCTCTTGTATTGTTATCTGGTATACTTTATTTTTCTATAGTTTATATTAATTTATTTCACTTTAGATTACTGACATATTCCTTGAAATTTTTGTCATTTATATTCTATGAATGCAAAGTGTGAAATATAGGTGCTTATTATTTATCCAGCACTACTTATCTTAAAAACGTTGTTAAAAATAATTTTAAACATTGAAAGCTATAGTGAATGTTTTTACTAAAATATACATTTAGAAATAGAGTTTTCAACAGAAATAAATTTAGAAATAGTTTCAGCAACAGATTTTTCAATTAATAATAATTATAATTAATAAAATTAAGCATTATTTATATCTGTTTGTATCAAAATGCTTAAATTGAGTTATATAAACATATTATAAACAAAATTTTAAAGGGCAGAAAAGCTTTCATTCTGTTAATGATATAAAAGTTTTGAAGATTAGATATTTATAATTTATCAATGTGAGCAGTACATAAATACAAATCTTTCGTGACATCTGGAATCAAAATAAAGTAATGATCTATAAAATTAATCTGCTGATTTTCTTATTCTTAAATACATTTTCTCAATACCATGATAAACCATGAATAATTATTGTGCTTAAAAACAACAGACAGTAGAGTTTTTTTGCCAAAAATAAAATTCTAACAGACATATTAACTATTGTTTATGTAATTTTTTACTATCATCAGAAAACTCCTTTTACTTCAAGCAGTATAATTATTATTTATTTCAAAGTAGGATAAATTTTTTAAATTATTACAAACCATCAAAACTTTAATATATCCTTAAAAAAAATACATTTTTTTTTTACATTTTTTCTGATTTATGTAGATTTAAAGTAATTATAGAAAATTAATAATTCAGAGAAAAATTTTTTTATCCAGATGAAAAAAAAGTTCGTTTAATATAAAGAGCTCCAGAAAAAAAAGGGCAAACATTAAACTTTTCTAGAATGAAACACACAATTCTGTACTTAAATGATAACTTTTATTTAAACTTAAAGAAACCTAAAATTTAATTTAACTAAGAAAAATCAATGTATGAAAATTTTTGATTATAAAAATTGAAAACTCTCTGGGCCAATTTAACTTAAAACTTAAATGCAATTAAGTTAAAGCATAGGATACATTCAGAATTTTAGTACCTATAATCCTGAAGTTCATAATATAAGTGTATACTTATATTATTCATATCATTTATCATTATATACGCAAAAAATGTTATAACAGCATTATCACTTTTAATCCAACATTAATATTTATGCAACTGTATAATAAATAAAAACTTATAAATCAGTAAAATTTTGTCATTTAATTTAAAAGAAACATATACTGAAACAATGATGATTATATATTTTACAGTATTTGTTTAATACTAGGCAATTAGTACAATTTAAATTCTTGTTTGTAAATAATTTTCCATTAAGGCTACTTATATTCAATTTGCTTATAAATTCTACTATTAAAACTTATCTTGCATTAATGTAAAACTAAATCAGTAGGTTTGCAATAAAATTTTTTTTATTTTTGTTATAAATTCAGTAATTCAAGAGAAATATTTTAAGTGCATATAGTACAATATTGTATTTGAATAAAAATCTTTATGCATGTAAATTAATTTTGTATTACATTGTAAAAATGATGAAGTTGATAAACGTACCTTTTAAAGCTATAAAATAAGCCTAACATGCACATTTTCTCATTCATATTTGTGATGAAAGTTAGTTTGCAGATAGTTCTGATTCCGTAAATTATCCATTTATTTTTATTGGTCATACTTTAAAACATTTGGAATGTTTTTTGCTTATCTTCCAATTTTACATACTAAAAATTCAATAATAATATAAATAGTGATAATTAGATCACGGACATCTTAGCCAAAACAGAAGTAGTTGATCATTCATTTCCTTTTGCTCTGCTTACTCACTTGGAACTCTAACCAATCACTAAAAACAGAAATTATATCACTTCACTCCATTGATATCGCAGTTGTTGGCCGAGAAACTCTTGGATTCTTACTTGATGTCACAGGAATCAAACTATACTATACCTGTTTCCTCAGTGGGATTTCTCAATGACTATCCCTGATGGTTTTAAGCAGTATGAGATCTACTGCAAGCGCTTTTTTGAACAGGATTCTAATCTGGTCTGGCGTTTAACTCGCCTTCGTATAGGTCACACACGTTTCACACATAGACATTTGTTTCTTAGCGAATTAAATCCTTGGTGTGAAACGTGTGATGAACCATATTCAGTAAATCATATTTTAATTTCATGTAAAGATTTTAACAACGAACGTTTACTTTATTTTAAAACTAATTTTATTACTTTATTTGATTTGTTAGGGGAACCACCCCACAGAAATCTATTTGCCTTTTTAAGGGCAATAGGTTTTTTACATTTTATCTAATGTTTTACATTTTAGCATTGTAAATATATATACACTTTTAGATTTTATATATACACTTTTAGATACAAATTTTTAGACTATTATATACACGGATTTTTGTTTTTTAATATATTTTAATGTTGTTTGGGTTTTTTAAAAATTATATCTAAATAAAAAAAGGAAATAAAAATTTTAGTCTTGGCGCAGCATGTCCTCTTTTGGACCTTGTGCCATAAAACCCAACAAAACAAACAAACAAACATCTAATCTGGTCTGGGGTTATCCGGGTAAGTTGATATCCCATTGCTGGTTTTGAACATTTTTATTGTAAATAGATTCATGTACTTGATGCAGTACTGTTATTCTCGAGGACAATGTAGCATTATCATCATAAAGTTTGGTGGTATATCGAGTTATATATCGGTATACCGAGTTGGTATATCGAGTTATATAACTGAGTTTATTACTATATCATCATCAAATTTTTTTAATATTGATTAAAAAATTTTGATAACGATATAGTAATAAGAGAATACTTAATTTTTAAAAGTAATACAGAAAACGGGAAAGGGTTTTTGAAATTACAAATGATTTATTATTCTATAATGTTTTGCATAATTTCAGAACAGAATGTAATTGTAATTACATTAAATTATGTACATTAATCTTAATACAAAGTATAAATAAATTTTGATAAAATAAATCCAACCATAATATTCATTTCTATTAGACTTAGATGATTGTCATATTTATGATCAATCATTTAATATTTCTTACATTATATATTTGATATATTATATCTTAGTTTTCATAAATTAAATATTTTAACACTTACATCCATACAAACTTACAATCTCAAAGAGAATATCTCATTTAATTACATTAACAATTTTGAGTCCTTTTAAAAGTTTAGTATTCTTGTATAATGTAACGTGTACTTAAATGCTATGCATTGTTATATATAACTTTGTTAAATATCATTAAATATAAATAATTTAATATGTATTATTCATTTTTACCCGAACTTTAAAATATGCGTATCATTAAAACAATGAATTATTTCCTTTTTATCTACAACCCTTTAGCCTACGATTTATTCAGCAGCTTTATATCATAAAAAGTAAAATTATCCAATTTACTTAAATGTATAATGCAAATATTTACTGTTTAATTCTGTGCCTTGAATAAAACAGTCCCTTCTTTTTTAAGTTGTTAGAGCTTTGCTTCAAATACACTGTATGAGGTTCTAATATATTTAGATGTGTAAATGGTTACAGGTGATTATCAAATTAGTTTAAACCCATGCGAATAAAATCAATTTTTTTTCTTTTCCTAAGCATTATACTATAATTATAAATACCAATTTTGTTATAAATAGAAATATATACATTCTTAAGTACAATGTTGTAGCTTTCTTTGAAGATTTCTACAACTTGATTTTTTTGCAAATGCGTAAAGAGTAGGATTACTAAGATTTTCAGAGACAAAATTATAGGAACTCTTCTAGATTGAAATAGTATGGCAGAAATTTAAAACTTTCAAGTATTCCTAGAAGTATGGTCTTTAAAGTCATGAAAATATTCAAACAGCATGTAAAGTCAAGCTCAGCAAACAAAGTAAGAGAGGTATTGAAGCAGTTGGGAAAATAAATAACGGGTATTGAAGAATTAGTGACTAAAAACTCAAACATTATCAAAAGTGTCAACAGAGCTCATTTAGCGTCTACATTCTCCAGTGCAATTGATTTAGTTATAAGTAACTTCATAAACACAACATTAGATTTGAGAAGAAATTCGTATACTACTTGTCACAGATGTTAATTCCAAACATTGTCAACGATGTTAATGCAATTTAAAACCTGATCTATCTACAAGTAGAATACAAGTTTTAGATAGTCAATTATCTTTCCAATTTTTTCCTGTAGCAAGACAAGTGTACGACTGGAAGATAATTGCATAAGAATAGAATCACTGAAGTCATCTTTTAATTCTTAAATACGGAAGATGAGCTGTTGAAGCATGAATAGACATGTTGAGAATAACTAATGGTGAAATCCTTATTCTTAATTGAAAATTCACTGAAGAGAAGTATAGAGGTATTTTAGTTGACCAGGTCCACATTATGATATAAAAACTTTCCTGCATATGATGGATATATCCAGGATTAAGATATTTGTTAAATATGAACCATAACTTTTTAAGCTTAAATTGATGGATATAAAACTGAAGTAAAAAATTTATCTTGCTTTACTAAATCTAAATATTAGTATAGATGATAGATTTGACTTTAAATTTAATGGATATAGATTTGACTATCAATGACTATCAATATAGATTTGACTTTCAATTTAATGTGAAACAAAAGATTGGAATTCAGTAAGCGCGTTGTTTTGATGTGCGTGGTCTCTCAATGAAGTCATTTAAATGAATTGGAAGCTTTGTGTGACGTCTGTTGGTTATACGAGAACTAATCATGATAATAAGCAGCAGATGCTATATGAGTTTTCCGAAGTGGTATTTCATGGATCTGGAAAATATCTTTTGATACTGGAAATTGCCGATTATTTGGGGAAGGTCTTAGATAAGCAACAACTGCGAAAGAAGAGCATTATATAACGCTAATGTATTGGAGATGCCGAAATATGAATACCACACTTCTCCAACAATTCGTTGGTAACTGCCACAGTTTACAAATTGTCAATTATACATAAACCAACTTTACTGTATAAGGCGGTATGTCCACCTACCTCATGTGTGTTTGACGTTAAACACAAGGTACCTTCGCGCCCTCAGTCTCAGGCTGCAGAACATGCAAACTGAAGAATAAATGAATGACCCAATATTCTTTTCTCTGATGAGTCTTGTTTCTTCCTTCATTCTGATACTGAGTATATTTCATCAAGAAGGAACGTGACAGAGAAAATCCTGCATTCGTGCATTTCATTGTCAGATTTGGTGGTTGGAGAATTATGGTCTGTGTTGGCATCTGCATTTATAGCGCAACTATTTCTATATCATACGAATAAGAGCTCTGCCCAACCGCTGATATGGAGATATTTAAGGATCATTAAGTAAGATGACCTCAACTTACTTAATGATCCTTAAATTGCTGCAATTAGAGATGACTTTATGTTAATGGACGAAAATTTCAGACCTCATCTTGCTAGATAGTAGAATGATTTTATTTTGGAGAAAGGAGTCATACGAATGCAATTGCCAGTGTATTCATCAGACTTGATTCAATAGTGCACGTTCAGAACATTAGTATGGGACATGAGTCACAGGACGCTTACCAGATCCACAAAATCTCCACGAGCTAGAAACCTAGCTCTTTATATTACTCCATGCCTTAAAGTTTCTGAGCATTGTTGACTACTAGGAAAACCATATTGCCTACACGAAACAAATTTATTTAAGTAGACAACCTATACGTATTTTTTTAATATTAACAAACCATGTCTTTTTTCTTTTGCACTCAATTCTCAATAAATCTCATCTTTCTTTGCCAAACAAGCGCCATTTTTTCTCCTAAAACCTACTACGTTTGTAAATATTGTATCAATCAAACAATTCTCCAAGACCAAGATCTACAAAAAAGGTGAATTTCCTTCAATTGTATTAAGTAGTGCATTAAATACATAGTTTTCTAATACATTTTCTTAAGCAGAGGATTTATTAATATTATTTTAAAAAGCAACACGAATTTAAAGACGCATATTCATTTAAAACAACATTATCAATATTAATTCAAAACAACGTTATCAATATTAATTTAAAACAACGTTATCGATAATAATTTAAAGAATTCGAAATTTTCTAAATACTTGTCAAAGTTACTTCATTTGCTCTATATCAAGTCTTTTATTTTTCCTATATAAAGATTGATCACATACCTAGTGGTATCCTGATTGGGATAATGAATATTTATGGAAGCATATTAGAAAGATAGAGGAGAGAATAATATGTAAATTGAAATATGTATTCAAAGTATTGTATAGTAAATGAGAAATTCTTTGAAAAAATTAAAAATATATGAAAGGATTCTTTTATGCATATTATACAATAATCCATACTTAAATATTGCATTAGCTGAACAGAAAAACCAATGATATCTTTAAAAACATATTATCCAACCAACTAACTGTAAAGAGCAGTTATTTAAAATTTGTAAATAGAAAAATTAAGAAATATAAAATGGAATTTGTGCCTTTTGCTCTTTTTTTACTGTATCTCACAACATTTTCTTAAGGAGAAATTTCTGAATAATCCATTTAATATGATTTGCCTCATGACCATGTGCTTATTTGCATGACACTTTCCAATAAATCAGAATAGTCTACTTTCACTAACAAATTCAAATAAGATGGACATAACATAAGAAACGAATGGTATGTATATTATATAAATGTTTTATATACAATAAAGTGTTATCAATATATTTTATTTATTTTTTAAATAATATTGTAAAAATTAGAATTGAATTTTTACATATGATATTTGAATTTTTTTTAAGCTAGAATAAATAAAAATAACAATAAATATATGGGAAGCTAACCAGTGCAAAAAGAGCTAAAAATAGATGTGCTGAGACTAAAGATAATAATTTTAAAAGTGATCTATAAATAAGACAAACATTTTAAAATCAATAACAATGACAAAACCATACAAATAAAAATAAAACATGTTTTTTTTATCTTATAAAATGTTTTTATCATATTTATACACAGCATACCTGCGAACTTTGAGAAAAGTGCTTCAGTAAAACTTTTTGCTAGTTAAAATTTTACATGCTCACTAAACTTTACTTTGCTTGTCTCCTTCTCGTACTATAATTAAATTAATTTCTTATCATAAAAGAATTCAATAAATTTAATTGAAAATAAATCTTTACTTTCTCTAAGTATATAGAATCTGTATAGAATGCATTCATTAAACATTTAATGCTTTATGAAAATTAAAGATAACATTTATAAAGAAATGTTTTACATACCACAAGGAAACTAAATTACAACACCCAAAAATAATTATTCTTATCATTTCATCATAAAAAAGAATTAATAAAAGATAATTAAGTTACGTATTTATAGTAGCTTCTGTTTTTAAATTAATATTTTCATTTTCAATTTTTAACTGGCCTTCAATTTCTTATTAAAAAATTAAGTTGTTTAATTTATCTATGGGTACATCTTTTTAAATGTCAGCAAAAGTGGATATTAATAAATTTACCAGTTGAAATCAATAAATATACTAAACTAATATACGCTGTTTTTATTGATGTCTAAACTGTAAATGAAATTAACGCAATCATGGTCTGTTTCTTGTTTTTAAATAAGAATTCAGTTGAAGACAGACCTTCAAATATTAAGAAAATTGGCTATTGAATCAAGTGATCAACATGGTGCAATTACCTTATTTTTTGGACCTTTTTTGGTGTCTAAATCAGAGACTCCATTAGTAAATTATTTCACCTTTTATAAATTTATTCATTTCTAGAAGTCAGATATCCTGCCTCACATATTCTACATATGAGAATCATAATTGAAGTTATAATATTAATAAACCTGGGGTCAATTTGAAAATAGTTTGAGAAATAAAA
Source organism: Latrodectus geometricus (assembly GCA_026290005.1). Classification (NCBI taxonomy): domain Eukaryota; kingdom Metazoa; phylum Arthropoda; class Arachnida; order Araneae; family Theridiidae; genus Latrodectus; species Latrodectus geometricus. The sequence goes on from JAPDSC010027693.1 coordinate 29,822, forward strand.
AAAGAGTTCATATTTTGAAAACTAGAAGATAATTTTCGAAAATTGCTAAGGGAATTTAGAACAGTCTTAAAAGAAACTTGCAAATAGTGCTCGAAAATCATTCTGTGTGGTTTGTAATCATTAATAGTACTCTCACAGATAAAAAAAAAAAAAAATCGCGGTTTACTGGTAAAGCATTTTTATCAGAACAGCAACCATAGCTCAACTTTTTTGCGAAATCATGGTCATTTAAAGAAATAATGAAACGAGCCCATATCAATGAATGGTTTGAAAAAGATGGCCATGATATTTGAAAATAGTAAATACTTGTGTCTATGCTGCCAATAAGAGAACAAAAAGGGGGTGAGAATAAAACTCTCGAAGAAATTGCTACTACTGTGATTAAAAGAGCTTCTTGTCTTGCAATTATTAAATAAGTATTGGATCAAAGTCACATGATTTATTGCCAATTTCTAGATCGACAATATGAAATATTCTGAGTTCAAGTTTAAATATTATCCGCAATACTGTATATGATTAATATACAGTACATTACGCAATACCTGTAATATTATTTTAAATTATTGTTGTTTTAAATCAATTTCAGTGTTGCTGTTGATAAGTTATTGCAAATAATTTTCGCCAATGTAAGGAGTTATTTCACCATCATGTTCATTGTAACAATGTTCTCTTTGATGGATACAAATTTGGAATTTGACATTAAAAATAATTTTCTCTTTCATAGTTATATTTTCTGTTTATAAAATAATAAATTATTATATGATTAACTTTAGATTTAATTTTTCATTAGAAATGAGTGACATAAAAATTGTATAATTGAAAATATACAATTTTTATGTCACTCATTTCTAATGAAAAATTAAATCTAAA
>JAPDSC010027700.1:0-10019 GCA_026290005.1 Latrodectus geometricus
TAAAATGTGAAGAATTTCTTTGCATAAAATGTAGCTTTTGATAAGTACATAAATTCGTAATATACTTGCACTCAAAAAGCAGTCCTTAGTATCATAGCTCTTACAATTAAAGATATCTAAAAAGATTCAAGAAAAAAAACTTGTCTCTTTGGTTATAACTTTAATCGTCTGTGATAATATTTTTTTTAAATCTACTTTCAATTGATAGAAACTTGAAAAATCTTAACAAATCTTGCAAAAGAGAACTGAAACTTAAAACAAAAGGAGAATTACTTAGTTTTAAAATCCGGTAGAAATTGCTTAAGACTACGAGTTGATATATTTCTACATCTAAAAAAAGTATATATCAATCTTTGCAGATATAATCTGTAATTTATTCTGATTATTTTGCTTACATTTTTCAAAATTTTGTGTCCTAATAGCTTTAAATAACTTCCCAATACTTTGGTAATTGTTAAAAGAAAGTAAAATAATTTAAAAGTTTAAAATATTAATATTAATTAAGAATTTTAAAATATTATTATTATATTCAGCTACTGTTTAACTATTATCTGTTTTAATTTTTGAAAATTATTTTTATTTCAAAGTATGAATAAGATTTATAAGAAAAGAAAAAGTCACTTATACAGAAATTATTGCAGAATGTAAAATTTGATTAATTTACTTAAATGTCATCTAAATCAATAAAAATGATAATTAATACATATTGCATACCGATTTCTTATAAAATGTGAGATTATACATATATAATATCTTGTTATTAATCATTGTGGGAAAAAACTTATATTATAGTCTCCTTTGATTCTTTTCCCAAATATGATAAAATTTTGTCACTCAATGAATTAATGATGAAAAGTTTGTATAAATATGTGGAAAGTTAAGATATTTCATTAGATAGTCTAAGTCTTACATTTTTCTCTCTCAGACTTAATGTTTCTATTCATATTACAATTATGTGTAATAGTTTACAAATATTTCAAATTTTGCCAACTTTAAGCAACTTTCTTTTTTTTCTGAATAATACAAATTTTATAGTTTCTATAAGCATTCAAATTTTTTATAAGACTATTTATAGTCTCTGAATAAATATATTATATATTCGTTAAATATAACAATAAATTCATTAAATATTCGTTAAATATAACAATAACATTTTTAAATAATTTTTTTCAGACAATGAGTACATACGAAAGATTAAAAGCAGGGTGCTTGAAAAAGAAAGAACTCTTCGAAGATTCAGAGTTTCCTGCTGTACAGTCTTCTGTGTTTTATCATCAAACACCACCTTTTCAGTTTATATGGAAAAGACCGAAGGTATGTGTGAAAACTTTGCAACATAAATAATAGGAGATTTCTTGTAAATAATTTTTGCTAAAAAGAAAACACGTTATCTTCTAAATATTTATTAAAGTTATATTTATGAATGAATACATGAAATGACAGTTGCTTATAATTTTCTTGAAAATTCAAACAATAAAAATTGAGTTTTTGAATATTTTGTTGCCTTTGACACAGATTTACTTATATAATTCCATGTATTTGAGAAGGTAAAACAAATAAATAAAACACTTCATTCACCAATCAAGTTTTCTGAAAAATTTTATTTAAATGATGTATTGTATGAGGACAGAATTATGGTGAGAGCAATTGGAAAATTTTTTTATCATTGAATGTGTTCTTCTTTGATTATATTTTAAGGTTTAAGGTTGATTTAAAGAATGAATTTGTTAAGGTTGAGAATTAATTTTTCTTAATTGTTCAACCACAATAGCGAATATTGATGATTAGTGATGAGCTACTGAATTTGTTTCAATGATGTCACATTTATTTTCAGAAAAATTAAGAATGATTTGCATGCAAATAAAAAGTTTAAATATTTTATGAAATTTTTTTTACAGTTATTATACAATAATATGTAGATTTTTGAAAAATTAAATCCATAGAATATCATAAGGGATGAGAATGTTTGATAAAATAGCGAATATGACTGAACATCATTTAGGAGAAGAGACCAGTGCGATTACTTAGAAAGATTCCGAAACATTAATGTCAACATCTCCAAAATAATCTTTTTTAGATGATGTGGGATAAAGAACCACTTTTTTTCTTTCCATTAATAAGCTCGCTTTTCAGACTAAATCAGCTTTATTAGCTATTGAAATGTGACTCAACTTTAGGATCAGATTAAAATTACTTGGCACTACAGTCACTAATGTTCAAAATTGATGCCGATTATATAATTATGTCTGACATAATTAATGACGCATGCTGAGTAAATTGTTACTCATATACACCATTACTTTTGCGCAGTTTCTATTCCATGTTAAAAGCCTTTATCGGAAGTTCAATCTGTTATTATTAATACATATTTCAATTTTTGTTCGATAATTTATTATAAATTTCATCAAGCAGCCGCTTAAGCCATTTGAAATGCTCTCTAAGCTACAAAACAATGATGTGTGTATAAAACTCAAAGCTGCGTTAATCAGAATTTCAATCTTTTTCTAAATCGAGCTATTTTTTATTGAATAAAATCTCCAAAATAAAGTCTTCTGAACTGCTTGCTAATCATATCACATAACACAGCAACAAAAGAAATCTTTTATTAGAATTAATAAGATTTCGGTCATAATTCACCGTACATATAGTTGTGCCCATGAAATATATTCAAGAGCGCACTTTAAATTTTTATTATTTGTGTGTGTGAATCTATAAACATGAAATACATTAGCATGATTTGTATGAAGTATCTAAATAATACATTTTATCAACTTAGCTTGCTGATTACTGTATAAATATCTCTCAGGATGTCATTGAAAGTACCAGTTTATACATAACATAGATCAATGATATTTACGAAACATTTTTGCCAAACAAAAATTAGAGTAAATGTTTTTAAAATGATTAAAATCGAATAAATGATTATCTAAATTTTAGATTGACGTTCATTCTGAATAAATCACTGGACTTATCATCAACATTTAGAAAAATAAGTTTATTTCTTTTTGAATTATCCCTTTAAGGACATATGTTATGAATTTTAACCGTCTGGTTTAATGCTTTTTCGATTATCTTAATTCTTTTTTGATTATCAGCTAATTACGTTTAATACATAAAATAGTTCATTTGGAACATAAAAAAGTATTTTCAAAGAAAAAAAAAACGAAGCAATTACCAGATGCAATTTCTTTTTATTCTTATTTTTTTTGAATTTCAGAATCAACCTAAATTTAAAAATAAATTTATGAGATACTTACATCTCAGCTTATATATTAATTCTCAAATGTTAGCTGCTTATTTAAATACTTTTTATTAATGAATAATATATTTATGATTAAGGATGCATTTTAAAACTGATATATGATAAATGTTTCATACTTTATTTCCCGTCACGCTTTAGTCATACTGTTGAAATTATATTTTACCAGAAAAGTTCAATTTGAATGGAGAGATAGTTAAAAAAATGAACAATTTTTAATTACTGATTTCTTAAAATTTAAGAAATTTGAAAATGTTGAACTTATTAAATAAACAAGAATAAATAATCCCATATCAATATGCGTTACAACAACGTAAAGATGTAACATCATAAGATAAACTCCATATTTTAAAATTTTTGGTACGTGAATAAACTCGTTCAAGCTTTTAGAAATACAAATATTAATTTGTATTTCTAAATCTTTTTCAAGTGATGTGAAATTTTGTTAGCAATATTGTTGTAATTTAATCATTAACTGGGCCAGCATAAATTAAGTAGAGGGAATAAAATGATGATACCCATCTGAGAATATAGTGGATCTGTATCAAGTCAATGAATTTGTTCACCTTAAAGATAACCAAAAATAGCAATGGATTATCATTATTGGATAACCCTAGGCATGATAAAATATGGTCAATGGTATAAATATTTTGAGCTTATCATACTATACTATAAATAATAAAATAAAATGTATTATCATACTGTGTTGAAATGGTATTTAGCATGTATGAATTTTTAATAAGAAGTAATTATTGAAATATTAGAAACAGGATTATCAATTGCACCAGTGGTTGGAAATCCCTTTCGAATTATTAGCTCAAAATAAAAATAGTTGTAATTTCAGTCGGTAATTGTTGGCTTTTTTTTTTATTTATTTATTTTTTTTTTTTTATGGGCCGACCAACTTGTTTAGTGGTTAACGTAATGACTACGGATGGGGAGGACCTGGGTTCGAATCCCGGCTCGGGCATGAATGTACTTTCTCTCTCTCTCTGTTTCTTGTCCTTTCCTCAGATGATGGATTAATGTGGCCCGCCCTATAAACGGGTTTGTGGCGTGGGCGATGCAACACGTACCTCCGTGACTTGGTTCACAGGTGCCCACCGGGTAACGATAAAATGAGTAGCAGTTTCCGGTCTTGTTGCGGCAAATGGGCTAAAGTACTTACTTGCTCAAGCGTGCCCTCCATTAGAAATAAAAAAAATATTTTTAATAGATTCATAATTATTTTTGTTTATCATTAAATTGAACACATCTTCAAACTCATTTAGTGTCTCAGAGAATGTGTATTATTGATCCTCGTTTGGCTAAAATTTTTTTAATTAATTTAATAAATTTGTAAAGTATTTTTAGACTTGTGATATATAAGTAACAATCAAAGTAACTTTCGTTGCTAAGGTGCCAGAAAAAAATTGTGAGAAGAAAGACTGTTTGTAACACACCTAAAAAACGTTCACCCAATGTGATTATATTTCTCAAAAAGCATAGATTGATTTTTTTCTTTCACAATTAAAGCTGGAAAGGATTAAAAAAATAAGTTAATAATCAATTATAATTCTTGATTGAAAGAAGCGTGGAAAAAGTAAGTAATCCAACAAATCATCATTGAGATATTTCTTCATAAAAATCTGTATCCGGATCATCAGAAATCTATAAGCATTTTCTAAATCATTGTAAGAGACACACATTTTAGCAATGAGAATAATTTAAATTAATGTGCAATGCTGTAACATTGAACCGTATTATCACACTAGAAATAGAAAAAAATAGAAATAGTTGATTGAACATTTTAGTCAATTAGGATGCAAACATTGTTAAATTTTGAATGCAAGGTTTTCTAGGGCATTAACTTTTAAATCCCCATAACTATGCTTTACTCCCAAGACTTTACGATTAGGAAACGGAAGTAGAATATCTTCCTGGTGGCTTTAATTCTTCTATTTCTATATTATAGTCTGTATAATATTTTACATAACAAAATTTTTAAATGATATCTACCATTATCATGTTAGCCGGAAGTTTTATGGCTGCTAAAGAAAAACCTGTCTGTTGCTTTTCTCAAATACTTTTTTAAAAATCAGTTTCTATATTCGTTCAGACTACTTTACGAGCTAAGAGTAATTTAGCTTAAGGTAAATTAAACTTCAATGTAATGAAACTTCATTCCAATCTTTTATCATTGTTTTATAACTACTTGTACATAAACAAAAAAGCAAAATTTACAATCTTAAAAAATATCTCTATAATTGGCTGTTCTGATAATTTATAAGTTCTGTGAACTCGATTAACTATCAAAGTTTGAATTTATATATCTACTGCATTTATTTGGAGAGTAATATTTCAAATTAAATTTTTGCTTTAATCATTTTATTTATTTCTCATTTGTTATCGAAAGAGTAAATATATATTGTTTAACATGGGCACATTTTATATATTTGTATTCTGTATATTTCAGTATTTGTATATTTTTGATGAATATTAAAAGAAATCAATATAAGTAATATGATTGTTATTTCGAAAATAAAATTACTCTTGCATTTTGATGTGTTATGCTTTGTGTCTCTAATTTTTAAAAATAAATAATTTAAAATAAATTTGATATTTAATGAAATTAAAATTGGCAAATGCAATAAAAATTATCAAATAACAACTTATATGTAATCATAAAAATAGTAAGAAAGATGATTTTTATTTTACTAAATAAAATAAATGTTAAAAATTAGAATGTATTCCTTAAATACAATATTAATATTTATTACGTTTCTTTAATTTACAAATACTTTTAGAAAGAGTTAATATAAATAACGTAATACTGTATAAATAATGTATCTCAGTTTCTTTGATTTTTCAAACTCAGTAATTCAAAATTTCAGCAAAAAATAAAAAGATGGATTTAAGAACCATTATCGAACTTTTTTTGCCAACACTTGGTTTAAAATAAAGTTTAAAATTACATTAATTTCGTAAAGGCTGAATGAAAACCTATACTTCCCTTTAGTATTACCATAATTTTGAATTTAAATTTTCTTAAATATTAATTCTTTTAAAAATAGTTTAATCGATGATATGTAATATAATAGAATTAACATAATACCATTGTTCCAGTTACATCTATTATCTATCTTTTTTTTAAATATTTCATTGTAATGCAATTGTTCTAATTATTAACTATGTCATATATAAAGAGGAAAATTAAAGATAAAATAAAAATAACAACTAGTCTTTAGAACTATTATTTTGCTTTCTTGCAGGACATCTATCCTGACCCACTTTTTGTTGACGATGCTCCAGACAAACTTCCTCTTGTTGCCGGAAAACTAGGTATGCTTCCGATATATTCGGACAAACGTATTCAAATGATTATTAAATACTTTTAAAAAAAGCAGGATAACTCATTTAAATGAAAATATATCTCGCTTAAAAATGAAATATGGCATACATTCCATATGCTCCACTCATATATAGGAAGGTTATAAAGAAGACATAAATAAAAAGAATCCTGTGTGTTAGAATTTAAAAGGGCATAACAGCAAGATTAGCATATATCCTCATACATTTTTGAAAATAAAAATTATTTTCTTACCTTCTTTTTCCTGATGAACTCAATCGCTTATTTTCTGATCAACAAATATAAATAAAAATAAAATGATTATTTTTGATGAAAAAAAGTAAGAATATAAATAAATACGATAGGATGGTGAATGACAATATAGCTAAGTAATAGATATTTGTCAGTAAAGATTTGCAATCACAAAAAACAATTTTAGTATGTTAAGATTTTTTTTATTAATAAAGCTTTATAGAATAAAATAAATGCAATATGAAAAAATGTTTTATAATTTTTTTCATAAATAATTTACAGATTAATAATAGATTCCTAATTATCTTCAAAACTTTACATAGCAACGTTTAAGAAAAAAATGATAATAAATCGTAAATGTTTTCTGAATCATATTCCAAATTCCGAAATGTTTTCACATTTTCTACAAATCTTTTTTACTGTTGTATCATTTCAATATTTCATATTTTATTTTTAAAATTTCAAAATTTTAATACGAACTGTTTGTTAATACCAAAATGCTTTTATATTTTAAAAGCCTTGAAGTATAAACATTTTTTGGATAATGATTACATTTCAGTATACAGCATTTTTTTAAATTTATTATTAAAAAGAATTTTAAGAATAAATTTTAAAAATTTGATTTCTAATAATGTTTAAAATTGGAAAGGAAATCACACACTCTTACAAAATCTTAATACAAATGTTTAATAGCAATTTATGTCAAAATTATTTGGCTACATTCAAGAAAATTCTTATACTTTAAGAGTCTGACTACTTATAAAAATGTATGTCAATGAACTTATGCTTAAAAAGTATGACAATTCACGAAAATTTATGATATTATACCTATGCAAATATTATTATAGAAGGAAAAGGAAACTTAATTTGTAAATAAACTTTTATGGTTGGTAAATGATCTCGACATTATCAATTAATAGTTTCACTTACTGAATGCTAAGTTTATAAAAATTTTTTCTTATTTTAACAAATCACCGTTGAACCATCAATTTTAAAATTTTACATTTATTTGTCTTTCTTTTGAGGATTCAACACAGATGCTCAAATAACAACCAAAATTAAAAAATTTAGATAAAAATCAAAAATATTAAAAATTTTAAGAATTTAGATGAAGTTAAAAAAATATCTCGTTTAAAATTGAATATTTTTCCTAAATTTAATTTATAAAAACTGATCACACATACACACCTATTCAAAATGAAGGAAATGAATAATTTTTATTCATATAAGAATTACTGATTTCTTAATGTTAAAAAATGTGTAAAATATAAATGATGAATTTATTGTAACAAATATTTAGAAACAAAATTTAAAAATATAAATAAATATTGATACAATCACAAAAATGAACAAGTTACATTGAAGAGAAACTGACCGTAATTATTTACAAGAAACAATCTGATTTCTTAAGATGAGTTAATTTTGTAATATCGCTTAAAATATCCATAATTTAACATTAATATAAAAAGAAAGAACAATCTAACATTTTTCATTTTGGAATTATATCTAATTACTTTAATCAGAATTGTTTTCAACATTAATATCTTTTCTTAAATTTCTTGAAAATCATGATAAAACATAATTTGGTAAATTCCTGTTTAGTATATATGTTTTCCTCAACATATATAATGTTTTGCTATAGCATTGCAGCATTTTATAATATATACTTAAATACAATCATCTTGCTACTGACCTAAAATAAATTAAATTAATCTGTGTAAGAAAAACAAAAACTTCATTTATTCGGTATCAAAGAATAATATTTATTTTACTCAATAATCATTATAAAAGTCAGAAAAGATTAAAATGGAGCAATGTAAGTCAAATAAACTCAAAGTAACTTATTTAAAATTTGACATTTATATTTAGAAAAGGCTTAACATAAATAATAACGAAAGCAAATGAATTCTGAATATTAAAATTTCCTCAACATTATTTAAAAATTAATCAATATCAAAATTGTTTCTTCAGAAATTATAATAAATAATTTACGAAAACTGATATACATGTTTTGCAAATAACGTCAAAATTCATATTATTGTTGATGTTATGTCAATTTTATTTCTAAAACAAACAGGAAATATTATGAAATGTTTCAGTTCACGTCTTTTAATAGTGTGACCCTTAAAATTTACATAAACTATTGATGTAATAGGTAAAAACAAACTTATTTAAATGCAAAAAGTAAATCATTTTTGGCATTTATTCAAAAGAGAATATATCAAAAAGAGCTTAAACAAGACAGACTATAAAAATAGAATATTTTCATTGTATTTAAAAAGTAATTTAGCGAAGTTTTATAACATGAAAAATATTATGAGCTATGATAAAATATAAAAAGGAATTAAAATTCCTAAGAAGGAAAATACATAGATTAAAGAAAACAATCAGATTAAAAGCAGCTGTTATTAGTCGTAGTATAAAAATTTTTCTATTTCTCCAAAAGGTAAACAAAAACGTAAATTACGGTAATAAAAGAAATAAGAATATCAAATATTTGTTTCTAAATTTATTTTAAATTGTCAGTTAAGAAAAGATGTTAATTGTCTTGCTCTGAATATTTCACCGAATTATATAAATTCGAAATTATTTCACAAATTTTTGAGAAAAAATATACCTATTTTTAAAAGGATTTTAGCTAAATTTAAAAAAAGTTTAGAAAAAAATGAAATTGTATTTTCTTTCAAACTTTTTTAAAGACAAAAAAATACTTTTATTTAAAATTTAGTTCAATGTGTTCATACTTAGATTTTTGTGCAAAATAAGATATTATCTAAATGGGAAAAAATAAAAATTATTTGGAATGTGTAATGTATCAAGAGAATGAATCATTTTAAAGATGCGGTTGAAAAAGCTATAATTCTGTTGATATTATAACGTAAATGACTTGCTTGATAATGACGGTATAAATTTGTATAAAAAATAACACTATTTAAACATCAATTTATTTTTCTACTTGGATATTTATATATATATATATATATATATATATATATATATATATATATATATGAACTGTAAAAATAATTTTGTGATTCCATCTCTAATATGTCTATTTATAAATTTTTCATAGTTTATGAATTTTTATTTCCTTTTCCCGGATATGAACGTGTCTTGTCTGTTGAATGGAATTTAAGTTTTTTATTTGAAATTGACTAATGCTAAAAAACTTACAAATAT
>JAPDSC010027709.1:0-10298 GCA_026290005.1 Latrodectus geometricus
GAAAACTTAATACAGTTTTTAAATTTTATGCCATTTGTTTCTTGTTAACAGTATGTATTTAATTAATTGAATGAGTACATTTAGAAACGATTTGTAAAAAAAATCTTTTATGATCTCCTAAGGAGTTTTGAAATTTAGTTTCTATAATTTAATGTATTTCGTAATATTTTTGTACTAAATTTGCCAGATTGGTCCTTAATGTTATCTTCTTAATTATCTGTTAATAGTTTTGGGATTCAGCCGCCCAACCTGTCTAGTGGTTAGCGTAACTGACTACGGATGGAGAGAACCTGGGTTCGTAACCCGGCTCGGGCATGGATGTACTTTCTCTTCCTCTATCTGTGATTCTTGTCTTTTCCTCAGATGATGGATGATTGTGTTCCGACCTGTAAACGGGTTTCTGGTGGTGTGGCGTAGGCGATGCTACTCATACTTCCGTGACTTGGTTCACAGGTGCCCACCGGGATACGATAAAATGAGTAGCAGTTTCCCGCCTTGTTGCGGCATATGGGATAATGTGCTTACTTGCTCAAGGGTGCCCACCATTAGAAGTAAAAAAAAAGTTTTGGGAATCAATTTCTACTTGGGATAAGGATGTATATAGTATTTAGGAAATAACAACTATAATAATATGCTTTAGGTCCATAGCAAATTTTCCTTTGCGTGCAAAAATTTATTAAAGGATGATAAAAATAATTAAACCAATTCGGCTGGGAATACATGGTAAAAGGAAATTATTTTCAATTAGTAAACAAGTCTTTGAAATTTCCTTATACGTAAATGATTAAATTTTGTCTGCAATCTAAAATGAGGAAGTCTTAAGCTAGACAAACGTTTTATCTTTAATAAATTATAAATAAAAGAGGGAAGACAATGTTATACCATAACAGTAATAATTTTCTTAAAATAGTTTTTTCTGTACTCAATAAATACAATTAAACTAACTGCTTTGTTTTGAAATACAGAGATTTAAAATTATACTATAGGCAATAGTAACATTTTTATCAATTATGAAACATTCAGCTATTGATAATCAGATAAATTTACTTAAAAACAAAATTGATTTTATCAAATAGAAAAGTAAGAAAAACCTATTAAATAAAACAAGAATTTAAGTAAGTTGAGCATGGAATAGAATTTATATATTATAACACAGTATAAATACATTTTTCTGAATATTATTATTATAAATATAATAAATTTAAAATTAATCATATTTTTTTTTATATTTTCAGATTCATTTATAACTGTAGCAACAAAGTGAAGAAAAATGGCCCTTTAACCCTTGAAGTATGTGGAAATTGTTCTAGTTAAGCATGCTCAAAGGCCTTTGGTAATAAAATATAGATGTATAAATAATATTTCTAATTTGGTTCCCTTTGCAGATGATGAAGGCATAGTGTGAGTGGGTGGTAGATTAGAAAATGCTTCTATACCATAACATCAGAAGCATCTTTTTATTTTACAAAAAGGCTCTAAATTAAGTAACATTTATTTCAATAGTTAACATAGGAGATTCTTTCATGTAGGACCTCAAGGATTTCTAAATGCAGTGGAAGTGAAATTTCGGCCTATTGGTGGCCGCAGTCTTGCACGTCAAACTGTTCATCAGTGTGTTATATGTTTTAGCTCCAACCTATTCTTTCCTCCCAAATTATGAGTGATTTACCCAAAGAGCGAGTCAGTGTATCTCCCCCATTTACTATTACGGGTCTTGATTTATGTGGACCTTTCTTAGTTAAATACAAAAACCAACGAAAATGTATCTTGAAAAAAATTTATGTGTTTGCATTTGTTTTGCAACTTTATTGTATTATTTAATTTATATCTTTAATTTTAAAACTGTTCAAGTCAAGTTCTTGTATGTTCTATTGAATTTATGTCAAGATTTATTTCATGTTTATGTCAAGTTCTTGCATATGAACATTGCAAGGCTAGGCTTCACTCTTTAGAAACGCAAAATTAAATTCTTAAGAATATTTATTTTCAGAATTGAACGTAAAAGCATTAAATAATGTTATAATCTATTAAAAAAAATACAATATGTTTTGAAGTACGTAAGCAAAAAATTTATATTAGTGGACTTTTAGCATATATTTAATGTTTGAAATCTCTACGATAAATAAATTTGCCTAAAATACAAGAAAGGAATAATTTCTTTATTTTCAACCAACTTTCTAATTCACAGCCAAATTATAAAATTAAAATATATAATAAAAATAAAAATTGCATAGCTGAAACTATAGTTTTTATTATAATTTGCAATTGACAATAAAGTTAGTTTCATACACAGATGGCTAATCTTTTTAAAAAGAATACCACTATCTCTAGAAGGAACAAAAAATGTGCTTCCATTATTTCTCCAATATTCTAAAAATGTAAAACAATTGATGAATTGTTACTTTCTTAAGCTAATTATATAAGATTTTTAAGTAAATGGCGCATTTTTATCCAATAATTCTGATTGGGGAAGATAAAAAAATATTATAAAATAAGCAAAATTACAAACATAGTTTCGTCATTCTTAAAAATGATCGAATTGAAATATTTGAGATCAAAACCACTCTACAATAATTTGTAAAATTTTGATTAAATATGTTCGGCACTATTAAACAAATTTATTAAATTAAAGAAATAAGATTCGAAATATATTTCAATGTTTAAACAAAACATATATTCCCATGGGAATATATGTTTTGCTTTATATTCATGATTATAGAACTCACTGCAGTGAGTTCTATAATCATGAATTTTAATATATTTTTCTTATTTTATTTTCGATTTAATTTATTCGATATAATAAACTATTTTCAAAAAACAACCTTCGATGGTAAAATCTGAGAGCTTCTTAGAAAAAGTTTAATATCGTGACTTGCAGTTTTTAACTCAATTGGGCAACTTAACCAGACTGACTCCCAAGTAAAAGAGCTAATTAGCTACAGCCAAAGACAGCAGTGACATAGCAAAACATTTTAATGAATTCGCAGCATTTTCTCGAATAACATATTTTTTACCTCAATTTATTCTGATGTCTAACAGAGGCACTTTTTGGTATAATTTCATTCTTTTAGATCACGAAATTAGTTTTGTCATGTGAGTTAACGAAGATCGCTTCATTAAAGACACATGACAAAATCAACTGCTGCATTACAGTAATTCAATATGTGCAATAAACGTAATATTCTATCCCATATGTTAATGAAGAACTGATATTTTCCTTCTATTAACACATATCAATTCTTTCAGTTAATTAATGTATAAAAGGCCTCAATGTTTAACGCATTATCATATTAAAGAGAAAGCATTATATAATAAGAAAGGATTAAAAAAATCCAAGAGAAGATATCTCAAATAGCAGTCCGTAAACACGTGAGTAACAGTCTCGTGCTCCTTAACCTTAATTTAGATTTCAATCAATCAGAATCGGGAAACAATATGCATAAGCGAATATATTATATCACACGAGATGAATACATAATTTTGAATGTCATGCATAACGGATGAGAAATCTTTCTTCGGTCAATTTTCTGTTAAGTTACAAAGGAAGCTAAAAGAAGAAAATAAACAGAAAGAGTCTCCATAAATCATTCATGTGCGTATTTGCTTAGTAAGAGCCACTGCAATGCAGATGTGAGTGACTATGACCTTGAGTTTTCTTTTTAATACATATAAATCAATGAGATAAAAGGTTTATTTTCGTGAATCAAGCTTCTGAAAATCAAAGCTCTTGTACACGATTAAAATCTGAAGAAAAAAATTGGAGTTATGATATAAATAAACCAGATTTAGAACTTTATATAAGTAATTTAGGTTATTAAATAAATTATTTATTTGTAATGTCTTATGTTAAAGGTGTCTTATTAAATTTCAATTATGTTTTATAATAAAGTCACATGATATTTTTCATCTGAATATCTTTTTCCTCAACTAAGTCTGAATTTATCAAAGGTGTCAATATATTGTGTAGATGAAAATCACAAAAGGTAATTTTATATTTTTTTCAAATCCAAGTCTCAATATGATTTTAAGCTTTTTTATTCTATAAGTCAATTTTAATTTGGATATTGAGAAATTTAAGTTTTATTTGAAAATACCTTAATTTAAAATATTCTGTAGGTTGTCGAAATACATAATTTAGATTATTCATAGTGGCAGTCAAACAGTCTTAATGGCTCTTAATTCATTCTAAATGGAATAAAAAATTGTTTGGTAATGTAGAGAGCTGGAAAGTTAGAAAAGAAATTCTAAGAGAACTGGAAAGTTAGAAAAAGATTATTCTTATTTGGGTACCAAGACACATTGGGAATAGGAGAAAATGAAAACACAGAGATACTCTTTCAAACATAAGATTTTGTGCTATCATTTTGGAGACTGTACAAGAAGTCATCTTTAAGTGGGAAAGCAGGAAATGAACAAATTTTGGCTCAAAATTCCTAGAGAAAAACATACTAAAAGTATGATTAACAATTCTATAAAAATCGCATCGCCGATGAAATTCTCGGGCTCCAAAGATTGAAGATACAAACAGTTGTGGGTTTCATCACTGGGCATTATTATTTCAGAAAACACCTTCATAAAATGGGAATATTTCAACAAAATGTAGGAAATGCAACAATTATGTAGAATCAGAACACCATATTATTTAGGAGTGTATTACCCTTACCTTTATTAGATTTTTTACTTTAGGCAGTCCTTATTCAAAAGAGAGTTAAGCCTGAGTTCCAGTGAGGAATTGTCAGACTTTATAAACAGAGTAGGTGATCCCTAAAAGTGGGACTAGAATTAATTCTGTTTTGTGTACCTAATACAAAAGCCATTTAAGCAGAAGTGAATTGTATCAGACAAACCCAATGTAGAAGACGATGAATTGGTCAGACTTTGTGTTAAAATGTAGGTTTTTCAGCCTTTTCGAATAACTTTGATCATTACGGAATAACGTTAACATATGGAAGGATGCTATTAATTTTACGATAGTTGTATTTTTTGTTATATTTATGGTGAATTAGTTAGAAAAATCATTGAAGAAATGTGTGTGAATTAATTCATTAAAATTCTTTATAAAGATTATATATCATGGGAAACTGGTAAACTGGATAAGTCATGGACACCTCAATCTTGCTGTTTACGCTGTTTCTGAACTTTCAGTGTGGATCAAATGGGACAGGACTGTCATACTGTTCTCAGTAAAAATTACAGTAGGCACTCCTTTTTATGAACTCCTAAGTACTGGTAAAACAATTAGTAAAATAGAAAAATGATGTATAAGATTAAGACTTTTTTTTGCGAAACTACTTTTTTTATATAAATAAAATTATTTAAAATGCACTATAAGAAAACACATGCAAAATAAAATTTATTTTTAAAAATAATACTTTTAATAACGAAAAATCAAACAAAATATAATCATTTAACAATTTGTGTTCAAAAACTGCATTTTTGAAAACAAATTTTTCCATTTTTTCAATGTTTAAAAACATTATTTTTCTTTAAAAGTACCTTAGTTCTTCTAGTAATTCAGCAGCTTGTTTTGTAGATGGTCTTTACACTACATCTTTTTCTTCTTGTTCGATATATGAATGCTCTTACACATTCTCATTCATTCTATTTTCAATAATTGCATCAAATGATTTTTCTTCTGCACGTATTACACGTGATTCTATTTTCAAATATCCTAGAAATAAATTTCACAGAGCAAATTGATTCTTTATCGGAGTACCATGCTTGAGTGATTCATCTTTTGTAAAGTCGTCAGATAGATTACATTGGCTTTAAGCAGTTATGTGGCTTTATTAAAGAAGCCATGGTGGAAGAATCTGGATATTGTCTTCCCTTCAACACCATTCCAAGCATTAATTGGCAAATGTATTATTCCAAGAACTTCAATTACATAAAGCCAGTGCTTTTCTAACACCATAATCACTCTTTGCAAAAGAAATCTACGATGCTTACTCTTGAAGCTATTGATTATGATCTTGTCCATGGACATAATCAACAGCAACCTGATTTGGAATTCCTTATTTTTTTCGCAATTCTTTTTATAGAATTTTTAATTTTACTTCGGCTGATGAACACGTTGGTATTATCAACTGCGACATCATTCAACAGTGACAAATCCTCATTGGATCTATCTTAGAATCACTCTCAGCTAACGAAACAGCAAATGGAGCTGTTCAAATGAAACGAAACCAACAATAGAACTGAACTCAAGCTTTTGGAGATTTTCTTGCTATGTTCTCACGTACAAAGAGAAGAGCAATTTTCTTTCCTTTTTATTTTTTTACGTATGTTGAAGACAGGATTTCAATTCAGCACTACAGTTCTTTTCCATAATGTCTAGAATGCCTGCGGGTGCCAATCAGTTATTCAAGAATTAATCAATTTCACAGTTGTTAAGTAAAAAAGAATCAAATAAAAAAACTGAAAATTTATCAGTTCATGAAAATAAAAACAATAAAAAAAATGAAAAATAACTATTTGTCTGAAACAAAAGCTTGCAAAATAGAGATTGCTTCAAAGTTTCAGTTAGTAAATAGGAGTTAAAATTATCATTGCATCATTGGTGTCAGGGTAAGGCCTATCCACTTGTTCATAAAAGAGGGAGTGTTCGTAAATTAGAGTTTGTAATAAAAAGAGCGTCAACTGTATAAGGAAATAATCTCAGGATAATACAATGTGTTGCTGCTTTTATATAATTCCTCAGCGTAAGATATTATTTTAAAAAGCTGAATTATATTCAATATCAAAATACCGCCGCGGTTATCTAGTTGGTTAGGGCGCGTTCTCGTTACCAAAATGTGGTGAGTTCGAATCCCAACTTAGCCGAAGATCCGCCGTGTTCACTAATGGCGACTGGGGCACGTAAAATATGTCGAGTCGCAAAGTCCTCCATGTTCCAATTACAAATTAATACCTCTGGGGGTGGTTAGAGCCAAGCTTTGAGTCTTCACTGGCTTCAATCTCTACATTGGAAGATTCAGAGGGTGCTGGCAGCTATGAGCCAAAATTCATCCTTCCACCTTCGTTTGAAGGTGCTCTATTCAAAAACGGAAGATGCTCTCTCTCTGACTTCATTTGCCTAAGGCGGGTTTGGCGTTACCAAGTGTCCTTAGTAACAACAATAATATCAAAATACATTGACTCTGCATTAAGAGCAGTGCCTCTGAAATGTTTGTTTCCTATATTACATTTTTTCTAAATATATTCATTTGATGAAAAATTTCTATCTATTAGTTATAAAAAAGAAAGATATATTAATTGCATTCAGTTAGAGAAATTGTCTAAGCCCCAAATGCTCATGCTTGTACAAATGAATGACGTTATGCATAAGAAAGGTTTAAATAAGAATAAATCTGAATGCTAGGATTCAGGCTTCAAGAATGGTACGGCTATAGATATAAGTATTCCGATACATCGCGGGAGACATAAAGACATCATTAACTTTATGAAAAAGGTTTTTAAGTAAATTTGCAACAATATTCAAAGCATGTTGATACTTTAAAATCTTTGAAACAAGCTTGAAAAAAGGTATTTTTTTCATAGATATTTCTAAGCTTTGTGAACTTAAGAGCAGTACTTTCAAGTGAAAATTAATGTAACTTTCCTGTGGGACCTATTTCAGTTGGAAAATATAGTTTTCATATCTTAATGGAAGTGTTATTTATGATTTTAAATAGAAAATTAGTGAATAGTTAACTATTTCTATAGTATCATATTTTCCTGTGTATAATCCCCGGATTATGTGTTAAAAAAGTTCCGAATTTTGTTGTGCTGATAAAAAACATCCTCCACCAGAAAAGCTTACAAGAAAGTTTTGAAAGAAATACTGTTTATGTTTCATAAAATAAATGACAGGTTTTACCAAGCCAGACCTGAGTTATTTACGCTATAATCAGCTTTGTCCAATTACGTTCAAATACGAATTCGGTTCCTCGAAAAGATATTAGTTTCATGTTTCTAATGTCATTTTGCAATTGGTCTTTACGTCTGCTATTTCTTTTTAAAAATATTCAAATTCGTATATCGTCATATGGAAGCGTAAATTTTTATGTCAAGCAGAAGATTTTAAATTAAAAGTTATAGTGAAAGCAAATAAAGAAAAATAACGAGAAGCGTGTTAAAATGTGAAGTGAAAAACAAAGACTCGCGGTATAAAAGAAAAATGTATAAAATACGCAATTTGTAAATAAGTCATTTCTTTCATTTAAATATTAACGAAGAAAATATTTATCTTTTAAAATAAGTCTAAAATCATTTTAAATGTTAGTAGAAGCTAAATATCGATAAGTTTTACAAGAATCTTCTCGAAATTATTACTCTTGATCTATCTTGTGATTTCATCTCAAGTTTATCGCACTTTGCGATGAGGTGAATCCAGACAGATCTTTTTCATAATAAAAAGTTTTTTCTAAACAATTTATTATATATTTAATCATACTGTGCATTTTTCTATGTGACATCCTTATTATCAACCGTACATATTTTAGACTATTCGCCGGAAAAAAATTGCCACGGATTATGCAGTGCTGCAGACTTTTATAAACCATAAAGCAAACTTTTTGTACAATTTCGAAATTTACAAGCGTAATCATAGATTAAAAATCACCTTATTTAAAAGAATTAGAATCAAGGTAAGTATTTTATTATTAATTATGTACTCAAAAGTGCGTACAGCTAAAATATTATCTTTAATTTAAAAAAAAAAATTCTTAATTACATCTTTGTTTATCAGCATTATTATTGCATGCAAATCAAATTCGTAATCTTTTTCATATCAAATCAATCTTCTTAGAAAAATATAATGCCTGTTTATGGCATCTCTCAGTGATATCAAACAGGCCGTAAAACATGATTTTCTTCTTTTTTAGCTGGGTTCAACCATTAGTTTGATTTTACTAAGACAAAAACAAAGATATATTTTTAAATTTAACTTTTAAAATTGAAATAATAACTTTTATTGATTTAGATACCTCAAAGTATTTTTTCCTAATTTATTTCCTGCCAAATATGTAAGTTTGTATAAAAATTAAATATATATTGTGAACTTCCTGTGTCTTAGTAAGAAAAAATAAACAATCTAAAAAATGAATGAATGAAGTTATTTAAAAGTAATCATGCGGATGATTAATTTAAAATTGTCATTTTACATTATTGAATGGCAATACAATAAAAATAATTTTCGTCTGCAGACAGTGATGTACATATTTCAGTTTAGAAAATCTCAAGATAAATATTAAAAAAAAAATAGCATTAATATTTAATAGCTCAAAAAAATTGTAAATGCTGAAAAATATCTTTACTGATTGCATTTTTAATTTTAAATGAATATAACATGTCCAATGCAATTAATATAACTCATTATCAGGAATTGGTCTCCTATTTATTTTTTATTTTATTTCATAAATTTGCTTGTCAAAAATTAAAATTAACTTACAGAAACATATTTTCATTATAATTTATAAAAATATAGTCTATTTTTAAAAGCTTGTAATAGTTAGAAATAATCACTTATAAAAATATATTATATGTTTTGATATGTTTTGTCTACTATATAATCAACATCAAAATATTAGTAAGCGAGATAGATTTAAAAAGTAAAAAAATATAAAAAATAATAAACAAATATCATTTATGCGTCTGCACATGAAAATTTCGTATTTATTAGATTTCCTTTATGAATTTCTTGTAGAACAATCTTTCCTTCAAATATTTATAATTGCATGAAATGTCATGTCTTATTTTTCTTAGAAGAAAGGTAATTATAACGGTATTTGATATCAGAATGATAAAAACTTCATTATGATATTTTACGTGAGAATTTCAGCCGTTAACACTAAATAACGATTTTCCTTGGGTGTTGTCACCCGTCTACGACCTTGCCCTGGTCTTCGGCCTTCATTTCCAGTCTCCAAAAAACGGTTTCAGATCCTTAAAATCACACTTTGTGACATTCCAATGGCTTGCACTACTTCGGCTTGAGTTTGGCCCCTTTCTAACCTACCAACAACTGTAAAAGCTTCTGAATCGGTTAAATTACCTCACAGAGACATCGTACTCATCGAAACAAAACAGTCTTTGAATCATCCTTTTCTTCATTGTCTTTCATTCAGTTGAAAGTCAAATTTCATCCACTGCCGCTGAAGCGACGTTTTTGACATCGAACTCAAAATTAGTATACTCCACAGTTTGAAAATCAGAAAAAATTTTCATTTGTGATTCACTTCCCCCATTTTCAGCAAAAAAAGATTTCGCTTATATCTTTATTTTATATAATACTCACAATATCCATTAATTGTTTTGAG
>JAPDSC010027709.1:10398-45460 GCA_026290005.1 Latrodectus geometricus
TATATATATATATATATATATATATATATATATATAATTTTCACGAAAAGTTTCCATAATTTAGAAAATTTGGTAATAAGAGAGAAAGAATAATTAATTGAATGCGATAAATCTCTAAAAATTAAGCAAATTTAACAATTACTTTGAAAAATTAAGAATCTAAAAATAATTCATTCGCATTTCCTGTTGCATATTATTACATATTACGCTATTCATTTGGTGTAAACTGTCGGCTTTTATGGTCAAAGTAAACTATTTTAAGAAGTAGATTAACTATAAGATTATTATCGATTATTATGAGGTACAAGAAATAAATCGATTATTATGAGTTATAAAAAATAAAATTGATAAATCAAATTTTAAATTCTTCCCGAAATTTGAATTTCGGTGAAAAAGATTTGACTGCGTTTGTTATACTATCTTATATATTATTTTAAAATTTTCGCTAAAAATATTCCGATTCATTTTATTATATATGTTTTATTTAAGTCTTTTTACTATGAAACCAAAAACAAATTGTCAGAATACTTCAAAAGATAAAGATATAATTCTTTTTTTGATGAAGTTAAGGGGAAATAACACAAGAAAGGGAAGTAATCAAATTACCATTAAGGAATTGTCGTAATGCATTTGGCATAGTATACTCACTGATGTCATTATTTCTATGCATATTTCTAGAATTTCTATATTTGTCATAAAAAGACACGTGGAAGTTGTTTCCAATATATGCCAATTATTAACAAATACATCAACAATGATCCCATATAAAACGTCATGACAACACAATACGTGTTCAACAAACTCACATTCCCTAAGATGAAGTTTATAAAAGAATGTTAAATTTTGCTCAAAAACAGTGTATATTTGTATAATTAACGAAGAGAAATGTTTATTTAAAAAAATTGAATGCATTTGTAATGATTTCTTGTTTTATGCTAGCACGTTTGTACATAATTAGTTTAGCTTATCAATTATTAGCAATACAATTACTTTTATGATTCCTAATATTCTATTAAATCTTACTAACAATATTACTAAAACATTTAGTAAATCAAAAATTAATTTTGTTATATTTTTAACTTTCGTTAAAATTGCAAAAATTGCCGTGGTGGTCTAGTTGGTTAGGGTGTCATTCTCGTTGCAAAAGGTGATGAGTTCGAATCCCGGTTTAGCCGAAGATCCGTCGTGTTCACTAATGGCGACTGGGGCACATAAAATATAACGGGTGGCAATGTCCTCCATGTTCCCATTATAAATTATTACTTCTGGGGGTGGTTGGAGCCAGGCTATGGTTCTTCACTGGTTTCAATCTCTAAATTGGAAGTTTCAGATGGTGCTGCCGTCTATGAGCATAAAGTGTACTTCCACCCTCGTATGAGGGTGCTCTATTCAAAAATGGAAGGCGCTCTGACTTCATTCGTCTAGTCTCTAAAAAGGCGTGTTTGACGTTGCCAAGTGTCATCAGAAACAACCACTTTATATCCTTCATAATTTCTAATATTACCATAAAGATATAATATCATACAGAAGTTTAAACAAGACTAGTAAAATGTTCCATGTAAAAATGATGGGCTCTCTATGAAATAGTTTTATGCGATTTGGAATTTCAAGGAATACTAATTTTAATATTTTATTAATACATAGTTAAGTTGCTGAAGATGGAGAATCTATCTTGTGACCTAAAAATTAATTAAGGATTATAACATCAATATCTTAAAAAGAAATAATATTATAAAAATTAATTTAGGTATATTCATATTTGTAAATATTTCCTATACATCAAGATTTTCGTTTAAGTAATGTATTATCGGCCGAGCAAAGTTATCGTGTGTGAAGAACATGTTTAAATTACAAGAAATGGAATGTAAACCAATGAAGATAGATTAATTTTTCAAAAAAAATTACAGGATACTATTATTATCTGAAAATTCTTTAAATGTTTCCTATCATCATATTTCTTAAAAATAAATGTGAAATTGGCTGAGATTTCAAATAATTCATTTTATTCTCTCATTATTAGAAAATTGTTCGTTTTAAAGATTATAAAATAGAAACTTTATAGTGTAGTAAAAAATATATACGCTGTCTATCAATAAGTATTTAGACACCTATGCAAATGACAATATCAGTGATCCTGAGAACGTCACGGCCTCCGTGGCGACTGTCATAATGTTCCCTGAGACTGCAGAAAACAAAAATGGGAGATAGAGAGCGATGAGTTCTGTCCAGAGAAATTTGGAAGAACTGCCTACAACATATGGCCCTCATCTGAGAGAAGCTTCAACAGGCATCCTGGAGTATTGCTTCAATGAATATCATCCTTAATAAAGTACATCTAATTGGTTTGATAGTCGTGCTGCTGCCCATAAGCCTTTGATCATAATGTCCAACCGCGTTGCTCGGTTGATGTGGTGCAAAGCGCATCGAAATTGGACAGTAGATCAGTGGAAACGGGTTCCTTGGAGCGACGAATCAAGGTTCACCCTTCACCATTCGGAAGGCCGGGTCTGGGTTTGGCGTCTGCCTGGAGAACGTCTCCTGCCAGAATGCATTGTGCTGTTATGGTCTGAGACTGTTTCTCCTAGTATGGACTGGGACCCTTGGTTCCCATTCATGGGGAAC
The DNA here is from genome assembly GCA_026290005.1 of Latrodectus geometricus. NCBI lineage: Eukaryota > Metazoa > Arthropoda > Arachnida > Araneae > Theridiidae > Latrodectus > Latrodectus geometricus. Next base: position 13,021 of record JAPDSC010027709.1, read on the forward strand.
TCAAAGCTGATGCCTACTGCATCATTTTGGATGACAATGTACTTCCTACGTTGTAGCAGTTTTACGGGTTGAACCCCTGTTACTTTCAGGACGATAATGCCAATTGTCGTGTTTCAAGGTTAACGAAGGCTTGGTATTGTGCCAATAGAGTTCATCAAATGGAGTAACCTACCAAGAGCCCAGACCTGAACCCTATCGAGAACCTCTGGGACGTGTTGCATCTCACACGGGTGCACTACTCGTCAAAAATCGGTGGAGGAACTTGTATTTCTACTCCAAGTCAAGTGGAAGACAATACCACTAGATGTAATACAAAGACTCGTCGAAAGTATGCCCAGGAGGGTTCACGCTGTAACTGCCTCTCGTCTAGGCTCTAACAACTATTGATTTTGAATAAAGTTAGTTTTTCTTTTCTATCACAGAGGTCCAAATACTTATTGGTAGACAGTGTAGAAGAAAATCATGTTAAAATTTTTTTATGTAATTAAAAATCAACGCAAGTGTTTAAAGTCACTAAATTTTCACATTATATCATTATAGAAAAAATTGAATTACTTATTTAAAGGGATGAATTTTCTGATGAATGTAATTCTAGAAATCTTATATAATGTATAAAAAAATATGACTTTGCATACTGGTATTTTAAATAATAAATATTTTTACTTTACTTAAAAATATAAAGTGTTAAAAATTAAAGATGTCAGAAATATTTATTCAAATTTCAAGTAATTTTTAAATGTATTTCTCACAAATATATATGAAAAGAACACTTTTTACACATAAGATGCACTAAGTTCTGTTTACCTCAACACATAATTAAATTTTTATCGTCACAAGATTTTAGTAATTATTGTAAATTGTGATATTCTTCTTTATATTAAGAAAAAAAATAAATTAAAGGAAACTTGATTCTCTTACTTAGTTAATCAGATATTAAAAACAAAATTGTTCTAAGATTAGATAATATTGAAAGACAAACAATAACGCCTAATGTCAAAAAAAATAATTTTTCCTACCTTTCGTTATGTCTGAGAAAAATAAAAATTTGAAGACCACAATTGTATGCATATTCAGATAAGAATCAAGTAAAATAAAATAAAGAGGAAAAATCTTATAAAATCGCAAAGCAACACTAACGCTTGTGAAAGTATAATAAATTGTGATAGTGAAGAATTAGTGCAAGAATTAAGAAAATGCAATGGAAATTAATTTATTAGTGAAGAATTGCATTGATTTTGGTTGTATTTATATTGTAGATTAGACAGTCAGATTTTTATATGTAAATATATTGATTTCAAATACAATTTGTAATTTCTGTATTTATTAATTTTTCAAGAAATGTTCAACGATTTTGGTATCAAATTTAATGCAAAGTTATCTGTTACTTATTTTAATTTTATACATTTAACTAATGTTTTTTTTAAATTGCTTATAATTGCACCCTTTTTAATTTACAATTGTATTTTGAGATTATTTATGGTATACAATGTTATATATCACAATCTCATAGCATTATTTGAGTATATTAAATTGTTTACCTGTATTATCAGTTCAGATCAGATTAAACATACTTTTCCTATTGAGAAATTAGAATTAATTCCTATAATTATAATGAATTCTCCTACATTTTCAACTTAAATGACTTTTTTCTTTTTGTAATTAAGCTTAAAGTTTTGTAAGGATTTATGATTTTCAGAAATATTGTAACAATACTAAAATTGATTAAAATTTTAAAATGCAATAACCATGTTCATTTATATTAGCATAGCAACTAAAGATAAATTGTAAATTAAAGATTAATTGTAATTAATGATGAATTGTAAATTAAATATTTTCTTTATAACTTTGTGTCCATGAAAAATTACAAAGCATAGCATCTAAAATAATAATTTTTATAACATTTAAACATGTTTGGATATATTACAATTTCATACTTTGTATGTAAATTATGCAAGTAATTTTTGAATTGAAAGAAATTAGATGAAAGCACAAAAATCTTAAAAGCAGAAATACTGAATCTATTATTTCAGTATTATTATTATATGCAGCTAAAAAAGAAATTTTTACAACAATTATTTAATTTTTATTTAATATCGAAAGTTTCATCCATCAAATAATACTTAAAATTAAAACTTAATTAGTTTGCACCTAATTTTAGTGTGATTCATTCAACGTTTGTGATCTTTTTTTTTTCTTTTTCATTTGTAATACACTACTGGCTATTAAAATTGCTACACCAAGAAGGCGACATGCTACAGATGTGAAATTTATACGAAAGGAAGAAGGTGCTGTGATATGCAAATGATTAGCTTTTCAGCGCATTCAGACAAAGCAGGCGCCAGTAGCGACACCTACATTGTGTTTAAATGAGAAAATTGTTCAGCCGGTTCCTCATACACAAATTGCATTTGAACGTTGTGGCCTGGTGAAAGGCTGTTGTGATGCCTCGTGTAAGAAGGAGAAATGCGTACCAGCACGATTCTGACTCTGATAAAGGTCGAATTGAAGCGTACCGGGATTGCGGTTTATCTTATCGCAGTATTGCTGCTCGCGTCGGTCGAGATCCAATGACTGTTAGCAGAATATGGAATCGATGGGTTCAGGACGGTAATACGGAAAGCCATGCGGTATCTCAACGGCCACCTATCACTAGCAGCCGAGAAGAAAGGCTTATTATCCGCATGGCTGTAATGGATCGTGCAACCACGTCACGAGTCGTGAGTCAAGAAACGGGGTCGTTTGGAAGACAACAAGTGTCTGCACGAACAGTTCGACGACGTTTGCAGTAGCATGGACTCTCAGCTCGGAGAAAATGGCTGCGGCTTCCCTTGATGCTGCGTCATAGACAAGAGTGCCTTCAATGGTGTGATCAACGACGAACCTGGGCGCACGAATGGCGAGACGTCATTTTTTCAGATGAATCCAGGTTCTGTGTACAGCATCATGATGGTCGCATCCGTGTTTGGCGGCATCGTGGTGAACGCACACTGGCAGCGTGTATTCGTCATCGTCATATTGGCCCATCACCTGGCGTGATGGTATGGGGTGCCATTGGATACACGTCTCGGTCACCTCTTGTTCGCATTGACGGTGCTTTGAACAGTGCACGTTACATTTCTGGTGTGTTACGACCCGTGGCTCTAACCTTTATTCGAGCTCTGCGAAACCCTACGTTTCAGCAGGATAATGCCCGAGCACATGTTGCCGGTTTTGTACGGACCTTCCTTGATACGGAACATGCTTGGCTGTTGCCCTGGCCAGCACGTTCTCCAGATCTTTCACCAATAGAAAACGTCTGGTGAATGGTTGCCGAGCGACTGGCTCGTCACCAAACGCTAGTCACTACGGTTGCTGAACTGTGGCATCGTGTTGAAGCTGCATGGGCATCTGTACCTGTACATGCAATCCAATCTTTGTTTGACTCAATGCCCAGGCGTATAACTGCTGTTATTACTTCCAGAGGTGGTTGTTCTGGGTACTGATTTCTCAGGATCTATCCAACCAAATCTTTTGAAAATTTAATCACTTGTTATTTGTAGTATAATATAATATATTTGTCCAATAAATATCATTTTGTTATCTGCATTTCTTCCTGATATATATATTTATATATCTATATATGTATATATATATATATAATAGCAAAAATTGTATTATTTTGCTTATTTTTCAATGTATTATTTTGATTCCATTTATTTCAATTTTGATATAGTTGTATTTTCTTCTTACAGAGACACTCTTCGGGGAAATAACACGAATATTTTTAGACCTTTGTATTTCGTGTTTGTCAGAAACGGGTGTCTGTTTTGCATAGCTGACCATCTCCCTCCTGATGAAGAGGTGGTTCCTATGCTCTTTCCTTAATTGTATTATATTACATTGTTTTTCTTGATTTTTTCCTGATTTTGTCTTATCGATATTAAATTGTATAGTTTCTTCTTTGTTTTATCTTTATCTATTAAATTTTTCTTACTAAAGATATATCTATTCAGGAGCACAATAATGCAAATAATGCACGATAATGCCTGCTCGGTTGTTAAAATTTAAAAAAACGAAACAAATTTATTTAATTAAAGTTCTAAAAATATATATTGTTAAAGCATTTATTATCAATGAATTTTAAACCTTTAGTTGAAATGTAAAATTAAAAGTAAATGAAATAAAATGTAAAATGGGTTTACAAATCATCGTTCTCGAAACTAATTTAACACTGACGAATTCTACTAAGAAGTAATATATTATCTGGCTTATATATTATGAAGCTTCATAATAAGGATATATTTGAAAGGTCTATGAATAATATTGAATTCATATTATTCATGACATTATTTCTTTAATTTGAAGTATATTCTCTTTTAATACCAAAACTCATATTCCTAAAATTAATATTCAATTTATATTTCATTTGTCAAAAATCCTCTCTCTATGTATTTCAATATCCTGAACATAATTTAGATTAAGGTATTTGTCATTTATTTTTACATTTCATTCGTTAATTATTTTCAGTTATGATTTCTTAAGTTACAGTTTTTATCTGCGTCCAAATTTAGATTTTACATTGGATGTTGTAATAGACATCATAATAGAATTTTAGAATAAACTGTTATTAATATTTGATCTGTTTTCATTTCTATTGGCAAAACAAGATACAGCAACGTTAGTTAGATATAACAAAAAAATTGTATAACTAAAATACTAGAAAATGATAGGATACAAAGAAACGAAAAACCACCGAAGTCAGCTAATAGCAGGAGATTTCGGAGTCGTAACCAAGAAGTTCTCGATTGCGACGAAGATAGGTGGTGTTCATATCTTCTGAATATTCATATCTTCTGTAAAAAGTTTGGACAAAAATTAAAATGCTATGAAGATCCTCACCGGGAAAATCATAACCAGTGATTAACCTGAGTGAAATTTGTCTAGATTTATGTTTATATGGCACATTTGGGTATTTTGGTTTACAAGCGTTTTGCTTTTTCATGCTAGGAAGTTCTGCTCATTTCTATAGATCTTAATATAACCACAGATCTATTTTATTACAGTTATTTAAGTTTTTCTGCTGTAGGCAGGGAATATATTCCCTATACATCAGAAGAACCTCTCATTAGGAACATTTCATCTTGATTTTAAATAATGGTTTAAAAAAAAGTTAGTAACTGAAGTTTTTCCAAATTTATACGATATCCTTTCAAAAAGTTTCAGCGTTAATTTTTCTCTGACAAAGCCACGTAAGAGTCCTCTTCCACACATAAAAATGAATTTATATTGATAAATAGCAATATATTTGTTATAAATACATTAAAACATGTGTAAAATTGTATAAATGTCTATAATACATTAAAACTAATTTGTTAAAAATAATTAATTGAATAAATAAATACATGAGAAATAATAATGTTTATATATATTATATTTATTATTAGTTTATAAAAACAATTCTACTATAATATTCTATATATTCATACAATATATGTGTAATGAAAGCTTATGCTGACATACAAAACTGCTCACTATTCAAAAGATCTTATGTACAACGTCTTTTTGTTTAATATAAGAAGAAGGTTTGAAACATGTCAAATGAGGGTTATAAATTTTGTATAAATTACATTCGATGTGATCCTGGAAAAGAGTAAGAACTTTATGCTTAATATATTAAAAATGTTTGATACATGTCAAACGAGATTTTGCAAACTTTGCATGTATTAATATAGATGACAGCAGCAGTCTGACGTTTGAAAAGAGTAAAAATTGTCTTGTCTCTAAGGTTTCAAATATTAATCCACAATTTCTTTCGTTTGAATTGAGCTCTCAATCATAAAAATAACTTGCACCTGTTTTGTGTAATACATTGTTTCATTTTATGTTGTGGAACTTTATGCAAGGTAACTTTTAAATTTTCTAAATTTTGAATATTTAAAAAGTAAGTGACTAAAAATTCATGAGAATAATTTTAATTTAGATGAGGAATATTGAGAGGAAATGTTGCAGTAAATTTCATTAACGAGAAACTATCAATTAACTCAGATAGCTCATTTCAAGTGTTCGTATTTATTCTGATTTCTTTCCTTGACTTATTGGAGAATACAGTAACGTAATTCATGAAAAGTAATTCTTCTTCTTAGGTCTCCGTAATGAGTTTTCATAAAAAAAGTAATTAATATTTCTACCATAAATTTTAGAGAAAACTTTTACTTATAAAATAGTTACATATAAATTAATAATGATTTATTTTAAGCAAAATAAGTCCTTTTCACTTAATATGTAGTTCTGCATCGTAAAGAAAGCTATAAATGTTATGTATTGAAAAAGTAATAATCAAAATACTAAAAAGGAAACACAGATTTTAATCACATAGTAGAAACCAGGAACACTAAATATATAAATAGGTTGTTAAATTATTTTGTTAATAAATATTTTTTAATATTTGCTATACAAATATTGTTTTAATAAAATATTAAAAAATAGAGTTTGTATTTAATCTCTCGCATTTTTTATTTTTATATTTATTTATTTATTTTTTGTTTTTTTGTATAAACTACTTAAATAATGAGTACTATAAAATTTAAGCTTTTAGTCAAAATATAAATACTGAGAACATGAAAATTTTGACTGTGAAATATCCCCTCATATTCCCTTTAAAGAAAAATGTAACTTATAAAAATTGATGATTTAATAGCATACAAAATTTAAAACTGTATAAGAAATTGTTAAAAGTGTCATAAATAAATCATAACAATAATGATATGAAAGAAGGATGAATTAACAAAAAAATACATTTTCTAATTAAATAACTTCTAATTTGAACGTATACTTCTGAAAAAGTTAGTTGTTCTAAGCAATGACATACTTCACATTTATTTTTCATATAAAATAGCCCTTTTGTCATAAAAATAAGGAAAATAAGTACCTCCAAGATTTTTCCAGAATATAAAAAGGATAAAAAAGCTATTTTTCTGTGACACATGATTTTTAACATGTAATTTAAAGCACGGATAAAAGAATAGTGAGCGGTATTTCTAGCAGAACTTTAGCTTATAAGTAAATTACTCATTGTTAAACATTGTTTAAACAAATTTTTACTCTCGTGAATTTTATTACACGTATTCAATTGAATGTTGAATGAGAATCACAGAAGCTTGTAGGAAATTCATTATTATGAATTAGAAAGTCTTATCTCTGTTTTTATCTACAGCATTAGCTCAGGATAAGGAAAATAATTAGTCACGTGTGTAAGAGAATAAAAATGCAATGCGTTTCTTAATAATAATGGATTATTCATATACTTTTCTTATGATGAATTGTTATTTAGGCTTAACTTCATACCGATGGGAATAGATATTTCAATGATCTCAATGATTTTAGTTTATTTTAATGAATTTTTGCATTCATTATGATAATTACTTTAAATTTAAGACTTTAGAATTCTACAGTTATATCTCTTAAATATAGTAGATTTTTTATGATAATTTTCTTAACATTTAAGACCTTGATGTTGAACATGTATCTACAACAAATGTATGAACTAATTAGACTTTCAGCGAGCTGTATTTTGAGATTTCAAAATAAAACAACTCCATTTACCTTAAGCCAGAATATAAAAACAGAATATTTATATTACGAATATCAAGTAAAGTTTAAATAAATTTTTGATGCTAAGTAATCTAATTAAGATTTTAAAAACAAATATATTTCAGAAAAATATTTTAATGGTAAAAAAATTATTTAGGTTATAGAAATGTTATTATTGTCAGTGCACTTAAAATAGTATTTCTTTTTTAATAGGATAAGTTATGAAATAATTTAACATTGAATTTCAAAATTAATAGTATCAAACATATTTTAAAATTATTATATTTTCCCATTTTGAAACGTGCTGATTTACACATAGAAACAGTAAATTGGAATTAATCATACATTGGGTTGTTCGGAAAGTTATTTCGATTTATATGAAAATGAAAAACGTATAGCGAGTAAATATTTTATTGAATTGTATATTGTCAATTCTAGTCCAATACCTTTTACCATGTTTCTGGTCGTAGCATGATTTCATAATCATAAAGTGGTTGGTTTTCACCAGAAAAAATCTGTTTGAAGTGGGAAAAACGAAATGACTTTCCGAACAACCCAATAGTTATAGAAAAAACTTCTGCATTAATGAACAATGAAAACATCGCAAATAAAAACTGTGTTTACTAGCAATTATTTGCCTTGGTTATAATATTTGGATGTTAATTTTATTTATACGGAGACAGTAAACTAATAAATATTGATTTGCTTTATAATTCGTAAATTAAAATTTTTATTAGTGATTTTGGTAAATAACTGGAAGTTTATGTGGTGAATAAACTTTCATGATAATTTTATGGTAATTTAATTGTAATTTTCTTAAATAACTGGAAGCTAATTCTTAGAAAAGGTGAAATTAATGATAGAAAAAATGATATTTTCAAAGCAAAATTTTAAAAATAAGAAATATAAGCAATAATAATATATAATTGAAGAAATAATATATAAGAATCAATAATAAGAAAACATCAATCAGGGTGTTGATTTTTTCACGGCTTCAGTAATGAATCAAAATGATTGATCTTGTAAAAATTCCAGTTTTTTTCCACTTCCTTTTAAAATTTGGTCACCTGTTATAATAAGTGGTTTTCCTCAACAAGCAAAGGTAAGATGAACATCTCGTAAAGTAATATTTAAATTTAATCAATCAAATCCTCTTTTCGAAAACTACAGCTGTAAGGGTTTTAAAACAGTCACTCTCAGAAGACAATTGGACACTGATTCGTTTTGTGACTTCCAGACCTGTGAAAAGTCCCACGTAAAAGCTAAATTTTCTGGTACTGGTAAAACAGCATCTCAGATTTGAAAGGATTGTTTGATGAGATAGTGAAAATAATTAATCAGTTTACCCACACACACACACACAAATTTAAAATCACACTATTTTCTACGAATTTTTCTTACAAAATATTAAGACACCATCTGATTTTATTTAATGTCTGTAATTTCTCATTTCTCTTTAACACCAATATCCATGTCACAAGCTCTATGAACATAAAAACAACTAACATTTTTTTAGTATTTAAAACGGAATATAAGTGATTGTGTGATAAGGAAATTGAGTAACTTGTAATTTTTCACTGTATCCTGATACATATCTATTGTTGGATTTAAATATTTATGGAGATCGTTATCGTATCTAATACGTTGACTGATAAATAATATTGTTCATATGAACATATTCCTAAAATTCCTACTAATATTAGTTTGGGTAAAAAGAAATCCATTATTTTTATGTGAACTTTATGTAACTTCTTTCGGATTCACTTTGTAAAAAAGTTTTAAACTGTTTTCATGTCGATTTTTAGGTCTTGCGAGAAGCTGCGACTGCTTACATGCGGTAAATTCGATAATTTTTGATATTTTATAGACATTCTCGACGATGTTGTATCCATGCGAGGTGCATCTTTAACATCAAAAATACCCGAACGGAATCGATGAAACCATAATTTTACGTAACTGGTTGTTACAGTCTTATATAGGACGATAAACACCTTTCACAATTTTAGCCACCTGGTTAGTATTTTCGCATTATAAAAGAAAAACTAAAATGTATTGAATTTTCTATCTTTTATTTTTAAAACCTTGTACTCATAACTGAATTAATCAAAAAAAAACGCAAAAAAATATTTTAATATCGAGTGTCACCTTTTCAACGAGCATAAATCTAAAATTGTTTGATAAATACCTCACGCGATATCGATCACTACAGACATCTACCAAAAAAATAATGGATTACTTTTTCCACAAACTAATATTTTTGTTTATGCATGAAACTAAGTAATATATGATTTTAAAGTAAACAGTCTACGAATATTTATACTCTCCAAAACATGCTTTAAAATTTACAGAGATAAGTAACCTGATTTGTCATTGGAAGAGATTTCTGAAAACTAACTGTGTTCATTAGCTATAAATATTCCTCTTCCAGATACCAAACTAATATGCTCAGGATTATTACATTCTTTATTGTGAAAGTAATTAACTAATAATTACTAAGTTTTTTTTAACTGCTTCACTTATATGTGTAAAAAATTAATTATGGGTGTTATTCGTTCATCAAGATTTTTTACTCTTTGCCATTCAAACCTAAATCTCAATTCTGCTGAAATAAAAAAAAAGCTTTAAGGATTCTATATCACATGATTTGTTCAAACTTTATTCCATTTATTTAATTAGTTTTTAATTTTTCAAAAATACTTTTAGATTAAATAACATTTTTTATAGACCTTGATATAAATTTTCCTGAAAGCATGAGTCCTAGATTATTCTGAAGTTAAAATTTTACCATTAAATAAAATTAATTACGTTTATAGAAAACAGTCACTTGCTTTGTAACATTTACATTTAGTTATAAATATCACAAATGTTAAAAATAAAATTATTAAATTACTTTTAATCGGCTACCAAGACCACTTTATCAAATAAAACATAAAACACTTGTTTTTTTAGAACATTATGTCACTCTTCTTTATGGCCATTTCCAATTTTCTTCTGCAATGGTGATTTTCTTTAAATGTATTCAGTTTCATTGGCCTAAAGTATTAATAAACCTTTATTTTTTGTATTCATTTGCTTTCGCATGTTACAATAGCCCAATCTAATATGATATAATATGACTAGGATCTAAAGAGAAGTCAAGGATCTTAATAAGTAAATTTTCCTTGAAATAGTTTTAAAAAACCTCCTAATTCGTGTTTTAAAACTCTACTTATTACATTAAAAGGTGTGTCATGCAATATTAGTACCTGACGAATATTAAGTCACACAACTTTAAGAAATTAGTTGCAGCAATAAGCTTTCTACAATCAAACCCTAAATCATCGACCAAAGATTATATTCCCATCCAAGGTTATATTAGATATGCAACAATTTCCATTCTAATATGTATACATTGGTGTCAGTATGGAACCAATGGCTCTTAATTCTGCAGAAAATTGTAGGAATAAAATGATTTAGTCCACTTACAATTTGGAAAGGAAAGAAAACTTGAATTCCATTCTGTGATGACGGAAGTTAGTTTTTAAAGATCACATTTAATAGCAGCTTTGAATTTCCCAAATTAATTTCTTTTAAAATAACGAAATCTTGTATCAGAAATGAATGTAAATGAGAACTGATCATAATCATCAAATTTAGTTACTGGTAGTTACAATTTTCCTTCGTCATCATTTATAAAAATGGAAACACTTATACACTTAGATGTAAGAACAATCACATTAAATTTAATCTGGACTATTTTTGCATTTATAACATTGCTTAATGTTAAATTCAAAACTTTTTAAGAACTTTAAAGGAAATTAATTTTTTAAGACTGCTTTTTTAAATGTTATTCTTCAAAAGAGAACTAATCGTGAGCTTAATACTATTTCAAAGGATAATTAAATTTTAAAATTTTCATTAACGGTGTGGAATAATTAATTTAATCCATGCAATTTAGTTATTTGACATTTTTTTCTGTTTTTCTATGATTCGCTTTCGTGAATCCATAACTAAAAATACATTTATATTTAAGTTTAATAAGGTTTTTATTTTAAACGAATCCATACTCATAATGAGCCGATTACCAAACCGATTACAATGAATCAAACTAAAATAGCCATTTAAGTTTGATTATTTAAATATTAAGTTTAAATTTTTAAACAAATTTTGTATATGTTTAAATAATTATTCAGTATTAAAATGCAAATAAACTTCAATAGGTTTTTGTTTTTTGTTATATGTAAAATTTACTTCCAAAATATCAACACTCTATTTTGTCTTAAGATATTTTTGACAAAAAGACATTTTGATAAAAAAGTTAGCCAGTTTAAGCCTTACATTACAAGAAAATATTTTATATAAATTAAGACATTCAACGCTTAAAGCTATTTTCCATAGGAAATGAAATGCCTAAATCCACATTATACAACATTTTGGTAAAACGTTTTACATTTATGGAAGTATCAAATTAAGAGTTATCCATAAACTGAAGATGGACGTATCAGGATTGCTTTTATAATCCCAGTATTTTAAGATATGTGAGTGAGAAAATTAAACAAAATTACTTAAAGGATTGAAATATTAAATATAGATAACCTAGTAGATAAGCTGACAAAAGCTGAGAAAAAGAGAGAAAATTAGGAAATAAAAATTTTGATTACTCTAGCATCAACAACTAAAGTTGATGTAAGAATTTGAGAGGTTTTAATTCAAATCGTAAATTGCTATTAATTTTCCTTAACAAATCATTTAAAGCTAACTAACAACGATATATGTTTGATTTACCTTGAAGTGATATAAATAAAAATAGTTTAAAAGTATCAGCAATTAAAAAAATATATTGATGTAACTAAAAAGCAAAAGAGCTTTTCAATTAAATATCAAAGAAGTTTATAGAAATAAAATATCTTTTAAAAACGAAAATATATTTCACAAAATAATTATATATATCCATGATCATTAACTGAATGAACTGAAAATTCTGTGAAAACAAGTGAATTTTTCTCTTATAATATAACTAGATGTGAAGCCCAAAATTATGAGATTTTTCGGACAATAAAAACAATTTTTTAAAAATTGTTTTGGGGAATTTTATTGATCGATTAATGTTGAGGGCTTAAGAACATTAACCTCAATAAGTACTTTATGAATTAAGACTGTATGATCAATATAATGGTAAATATTATAAAAAACAAGTTTTGTTTGGGTATGTTGTAAAAATTGCGTATGATGTATTATGCATTTTAAAAAATATAGCAGTCGCAATTGATTATATTTATTTAATTTATAATTTAAAATATATTCATTAGTATTTTAACTGGTTCAGTAAATTTGTACGGAGAATATCAGTTTCAATTTATGAAAAACAGAAAAAAAACTCAAGGAAAAGCCTTTTTAATTTATGCATGTGAACTTGAAATGTTTTTGATAAATTACGCAACAGGTAATTTTTTTAAGCTTACAATTGTGTTTGTATCACTTATTTTTCTTCCTTCTGTTAATTTAACATGGAACGGAATTGAAAGAGCAAATATGTAGACATAATCGGGTAATTTTTTAGTCTTAGTAGAGATGATAATTCCATCATTATTGATGGTATTTTGAATTAAAAAAATAACCATTTTTTAAAATTATAATCCATATCTTTGTTTGCTGGAAGAATATGTATGAACTGATTAAATTTGCTAATTTACTGGTTGTTATTACGGAAATTGTTTTTCCTTAAAATGTTTATATTTTCAAAAGTGATCATGATTTTTTCTGTGAATGATTAGAATGATTGCATTTCGTGATTTTCACTAATGTGTCTTTTATCATTATAAGTCTCCATTTCCATAAAATTATACAAAAAAATATGCTTTCTCGCTTTTAAAAAATAATGCATGTCAAATTTACAATAAAAAAGGGAAAATTTGAGCTATCCATCTTATAATACGATATGCAATTATTTTTATAAAGTACTTTATTATAAGACAAGTAAAAAATATTTAACTTGAAAAGAAATTTAAAAGAAAACTTTCCTCTCTTTTAGTTGATTTTAATTTTAAAAAATTAAAAATTCTACTTTTGCAATGTTTTTTTTAAAAATAAGCCATTGTGAAATGTATTTTTCGTAATGATGAATACATTTGAAAAATTATAAATTTTATGTTTCTAGATAAGTCACTTATGGTACTCGTATATAGGAAAGATAGCTTGTTATAGAATGAAAATTCCATTTTCTTAGAAAAACAGCAAATATATTTTTATTTTTTCATTTTAATACATTTATTTATTAAGCAATATTAAATAAAAAATTAAATTTTTATTGGATACTGTTAATAATTTTCTTTTGTAGCAATGATATAGTAAAAGATAATTGTATCATTATTTATTTAAAATGCATTACAATTATTTTTTAAATCTTTGTATTTTCGATATTTAATATAATATATTCACTGATTTTAAAAAATGCCTAGTTTAATAATTATTTCTTTAATCTTAGTTCTATATAAATATTTCATTATTTATTCTGCTATTTCATATTTTAGTTTGTGCAATAAATTAAAAAAAATTTTTGTTCGAATAAATAATGTACTTAAATTTAATAAACAAAAACAATTCGTAGAATTAATATTGCCAAATTAACAATAGTTGAAACATTTTAACTGTCGGTAAGTATATATTTGTGTTATTTTATCAAATAAGTTCTAAATTTTACATATTATAATTTGAAAAATTTATAATTTTATGAAATTAAGTACCAACTGTTTGTATTTAACACAAAAATAATTTTATGTAATTAATATTTGCAAATAAATTATTTTTTAATTTTCTTAAGAAAAGCAACTTTTGCAGTATTTAGATATTTTTTGTTTCCATATTGTTCTTTAATGACTTTATTATGCAAATAGATTATCTTAAAAGCTATTTTTTTAATAAACAAAAACAAATGTAATTAATGGTATTTTGTTAAAAACTCTTATATACACAAAACAAAATCGATATTTCTATATAAAATTGCCTTTTATGAATAACATCGTAGAAAACATCCTGCAAATGTATCACGTATATATTTGGCTATCGTGTAATAGAAATAAATCCCCAAAAAATAATAGGATTTTTTTTATAATTTGCTTAACGAATGCGTTTGAAATTTTAATATTTTCAAGTATTTATTCTGTTTTATTATTATACGTTTAAATCTTTAGAATATTAAATTTTAAGTGAAAAATTTAACTTTTTCGCTCAATATTATTGAGCACAAAAGAACATGATCATTTACAAAATACAACAATTTTAATGATTTAAATTAGGATTCTGCATCAATCAAAAATATCTTTGACACTTATTTACAAAATCTTTTGATAGTTAATGACATTTGTTAGCCTTAACAATGTATTACGTAAGTTTCAAATCAGGATAAATTTTTCAGCCAGCATCAAGTTTAGATATTGTTACTCATTTTAACATTGCTTATTATATATGAAAAATCTAAAGTAAAAGGATAGGATTTAAAATAAAAGAAAACGATTATAAAAGAAATTTTCCTTAATGTAAGGAAAAATTTATATTTGCGTTAAGTAGACAATTTTGACCCTAAGATTTGAAATTATTATCAATGAATAATAATTAGTTCTTTATAATGAAAGAATTAGTACCATGTGACATAAATAATAATTCAATAAACATGTTTTGCAATTTCTCAGGCACTGTGATTGAAAAAATTTTTCGTAATTCTATTCTCTTTACCAATTACACACTTCTTTTCCAGTTTTGTAATAATGTTGTTTTCTCCTCTTTAATTGAAAACAAATCTCTATTATGCATAACATTTTCTAAATTATGTAAATGTTGAATAATGTACTTAATAAATATAATACATTTATCTTGATATTTTTTATGTTTATGTTAAATATTCATGTATTTAATTTAATATAGTCATATGTAACATTTTCTACATTCCTTAAAAATTGTGTCTTTCACTTTGTCATAACAATGAAATTTATTTATCCTGTTTAGGGCTATATATTTAATTAAGTTCGCTAAACCTAATTTAAAGTGTCTCATTTGAATAATCTGTTAAAATGCAATATGATTATATTCAATATTAAAAAATTGAGAATAACTGTGTTGTTGAATGATTGAATTAATTAAAATTTCTGGTTGACAAAAGATTTTATACCTCATTAATTAATATACAATACTAAACAATATTTAAAAAATAAAGTATGTATTTATGGATTTTACTAATTTTTGTTTTCCATAAATGTTTTCTTACTTAAAAATTAGATAAAATTATTAATTGAAAATTTTTCATTAAAGCAAACATACAATTTTTGAAACTATAAACTAGTTTTCTAATGATATTATAATTATTATAACAATATTATAATATTATTAATGTTAATTTATAAATGGAAAGTAGATAATAAATACAATAGTAATAAAAAATTAATAATAAATAACTTATTTATATATGAAAACATTTTATAAGCATTCACGTATCTATGAAAACAAGCAGTTATTCATAAGAACTATGATGTTATATTTACAAGTTTGAACTCAAAATGATTCTTTATAAGCAACTGAAACATTGATAGTTATAATACAATCCCCTGCTGGATGAAATTTTGCATAACATTTTATTAATTATAAAATTTACGAACAGTTCCAACTTAATGGAAGAAATCTCATAAATATGTAAGACATATTTATGAGATTGATTCCATTTTTGATTGAGAGTAATATTAGAGAGTTGGGAATCATTAATTAAATAAAATTTATCATGGTATTTAAATTATTACCATGTAATAGTTAAAAACTCTGTGTCATCTATCAACTAGGTGGAAATTTTTCATAAACTTTTAAGATACAATACAATGTAATTTTTCATTTTATAATTCTGATAAACAATAATTTGAAAACATTACTTATAATATATGACGATAAAATACAGTTTTGAGAGATCTTCTAAAAAATAATGAAGATCATCAGTATATTATATTCCATCATATTGTTTGGCTGCATTTATGAAAGCTATCACGTTTAATTATTAGTGTTCTAAAGATGTGCTTTTTGAAAATAATATTTAAATTATATAGTGATTTTAACATGATATTAAGCTAAACAAGAGGAAGAATAAAAAAAATTGTAAACAAACGATATTTGTTCCAGTCAAAGAAATATCTTGTTCTCATATTACTTTGAAATTCACAAATATTAATAAAACAAGTAAATGACATATTTTTGCATTACATTTGTATCAATACTTAACATTTCAAAACCTTTTCTTGAATTTACTGATATACAAATGCCGTTGTTGAATTGATGTTATAGAATTCCTGTATGCAGTATAAAGAGCATAAAAATCACATTGTAGAGAAACTGCTTAAAGAATTTCAGCTACATTAATCGTTTGTAGGTGTTATTGTTAAATTTTTTTGTACAAGAAGTTATGAAGTTTAGCAGCCTAAAAAAAATTTTAATATTATAAAACTAGTATTTTTTGCTTGGTTTGATGGCATAGACTTTTCTTAATTGTTATATTATAATAGGGAAATAACAAGGTATTTATGGGTTTTTTATTTGCTTAACTTTAATTTAAAAGTAAAATGTGAGTAATATAGTTATTATATAAAAAAAACTATTAACTTTGTAAAGTTCGTGAAGCTTTTTATTGTATACTTTAGTTTGATACACTTGCCAGCTATCTAATAGTCAATAAATGTTGTAAATTAAGTTGGTAACACGTGTTGCTTCTGGAGACAAATTTTCTTTAATAGTGATTCATATTGTCATATGACAAAGGAGTTAATTTGGAAAATTTCAGAACACAATACCAAAAAATGCGTTGTTAAAAAAGAAACGCAATGGTGTTGTTTAATTGTGGTTTACACCTGATTATTTTCGATATCGGGACCTTGCATTCCTAGAACCGTGGTCCTACTAGATAATAGTGGGATCGTTTTTAACATATATGTAGCACCAGGATTTACAGTTAATATTTTTATCATTCCAAAGTACAAATAACGTCTAAGTGTATTACGAAACTTGCTAAACTATATTTATCTTCTAATTTTATTAGAACATTTCCTAATAATGCTAAAACATTTAATATAATTGAATATGAACATATGTTTATATAAATTTATTCTTTCAACTATATCCCTCTAACAAATTTAGAGAACAAATGAAAAGAGTAAAAAATTTATTTGGGCTAATGACATGTAATATAAAGAATAAAATAAGCAATTAAAAAAAGCAATACAAAAGCAAAAAACAAAAAATAAATAAATAAATAAATAAATAAAAATAAATTAAAAATTTAAAAAAAACAACTGCGAAAAAGCATTTATTCTGGACTTTTAACTTTTTAAAATGTAATCGTGAAAGATTATTTCGGCGATGACTTGGTTTCATGTAAATGACTATATGTATAATGTTTTTTACGGTGTGATTTAAAATGGTTTGAAGTTTTCTAAAATACTGTTTTGCATGGATATGCTATGATTATTGATTTAGAATTTGAGAATTGAATTGAGAAGTACAGATTTCAATCTACAAAATGAATTTACCTTGCATTTAAACTGATAACTCCCGAATAAATGAGCAATTATTTAGTACGTTTCTTTCTTTCTGTACTAATATACGTCTAATTTCACTTTATCATTAGAATAGTAGCCTTTGGTTAATGCCATCCAATCACTTTGAATACATAACATGAAATAAGAAGCTACATTGATAAAATCTACTCTGATTTGTTTGGTGTTTTCTTGCAACCTCAAATAAAAAATTTGCTCGAGACTTTTTTATGAAATAAATAAATTTATTCTTAAGAAAAATATTTTATATCTGCTTTCTATTTTTAAATAAAAGTAATATTTTCAATCCGGAAAATAATTATATAGTCACAAATCTTTTTACTCCAAAATATGAAATTTGAGGCTATATACCTTAAATAATATTAACATTATTTAAGCGATTAAATTCCTTAATACCATTAAGAGTAAATCTGAAATATTGAATAAAACTTATATTGTTTTCTTAAAAAAAGCATAATTTTATTCTTATCATAAAACAATTTATTCAAAAAGTTTACTCCTATTTTCAATTGTATCTTGATTTCTCCCTCTTTTTTTTTTTTTCGTTTTTGATTTTGCATCTCATGTTTTATCTTTAAGTTGTTATGTAGTGCTTTTGTTGTACCTTCGAGTCTGTGATATTACTATGCGCTCAAGGATATATTTTTGGTTTTTCAAATAAAAAAAATTATATGAGAAAAATTGATAACGAAATTCAAGAGGAAAAAAAACGAATTACGTAACTATGTCCCTCAATACGACGATTCATAATTTTCAACTTTAAGTCATGCGATTTTTTAACAAATAATTTTCAGTACATCTATTCATAAAAACTCCCAAATTTTTATTTTCACAATTTCTCCAAGGCCACTAAAAAGACTGGTATTTTGAAAATACACACCATTGCACATTTTATTCCAATTAAACACCGACTTTTCAAACCTTCTTATAATAGTATTTAGTTTCATAAGAAAAAAAGAAGTTTAAATAACATATAAAATATTTATAATAATTAAAATTTAATATAAACATCAACGGTTTTCAAAAAAAGAATACTAAGTTCTGAATGTTGTAGTTTGAAAAAAAAATTTTAATATTCCATAAATTTAATTTTTAACATTACATTCGCTTTTAATGCAAAACATTGGAACTAGCCGTGTAAGTCTAATTTTTTGGTCAGCAAATGCCATATAATTACTGAAAATTTACTTTTGAATTACCATGAAAAGAATTTTATAAATTTTGAGAATCAAAAACACAGAATGTATGTGTATTAATTGCAAATGTTCCTAGGAGTAAATGTGTGACTATACAATGAGAAAGATAATATAGTAGATATATAAAGATATGAAAAGAGATTGATATTATTATGTTAAATTCGCATTTCTAAAAATAACATCCGTTAAAATTGCTTTAACAATAATAATATATACTACAATAAATTACATCCGATTTGTAATTGCTAATATAGTAATTTGCTAGAAGGTCAAACTTTTACTTCCATCAACTCATTAGTTTACAAACATCTTTGAAATAAAAATATTTTGTTAAGAAAAATAGAAATCAATATGAGGGAAAGAAAGAATGAGTTTAAAGCAGTATTTAATATAATAAATACAATATACATTTATATATACTTTAAATATTTCTCAAGACTGGAAGTTATCACGTGTTACTTAGGCATGTTTTACTCTTCCTACATGTTAATGTTAAGCATTTTCTTTAAAAAAAATTTCTTGTTGTTTTCAAAGTTACAACTGAAACAGCTTCCAAGTTGTTTTATTTGGCAATTGCATATGAAAGGTTAACTTTCCTGGTTAATGGTAGGTACATCGAAAATACATATAATTAATGACAGAATATGATAAATACTTATACCATTGTTTAATATTGATAATCCAAAACATAGTTATTTTTCCAATAGGTTATGTAATTAGCTAATTGTCTTGTTATTATCTTTGATCCTCATCATGACAAGGGAGTTATTTCCTTCAACATCAAACATTATTTATTCATTACAATAAAAAATAACATGTTATGATTGCAATAACATGTTATGATTGCAAACACGTATTTAATTACTATCTTCAAATCTTCAATATTTTTATACTTGAAGATAATATCTTGAGAAAATTAGTTATTTTTACAAAATGTTTTTTATATTTTTTTTCAGTTATTCTGTAAATTGATCTATAAGATATAAATTTGTAAAATATTTTTATTAACCCTCTGACTGAGTATCCAGCGATTTTCACGGGTAACTCAAATACAGCAAATTTTGCTCATCCCGCGATTTCGGGGATATGATTTTCTTGCGTTATTGAAGAGCGTATCTTAAGTTTTCATAATTTTCCTATCTTCAAAATTTTACTTTATTATATGCCCCTCAACCTGTCAAGTTATTAGCGTAACTGACTACGGATGGGGAGGACCTGGATTCGAATCCCGGCTCAGGCATGGATGTACTTTCTCTTTCTCTCTCTCTCTCTCTCTCTCTCTTTGTTTCTTGTCCTTTCCTCAGATGGTGGATGAATGTGGCCCGCCCTATAACGAGTTTATGGTGGTGTGGCGTAGGCGATGCTACTCGTACCTCCGTGACTTGGTTCACAGGAGACCACCGGGTAACGATAAAATGAGTAGCAGTTTCCGGCCTTGTTGCGGCTAATGTACTATACTTGCTCAAGGGTGCTCACCATTAGAAATAAAAAAACTTTATTATATTATGTAATAAATAGAAATTAACTTTTATTCATTTGAAATTTATTAATAAATTTTTGTGATAACATTTGAAATTGATTTTTTAACAGCTTAGATTTTCATGATGAAAATCAATATGAAAAATATTTTCTGAGAAAAAAATACACATATTTCATTCCTCTAATATTTATATTCAAATTATGTATAAAAAAATTTACACATTTTTGAAGCCATTTCGGTTTACAAATCGAGCAATCAGAGGGTTAAAGTAGTATGTTAATAATAATCTTATTCAAAGTAAAATTTTAACATAGTCTAATTAAAAATAAGAAATTAAATGTTTCTAAAAGAATATAATTGCATTGTGTTTTTCATCATTCTAAACATAAAACACTTATACTTAAAAAGAATGATCACTTGATCACAAATTCAATAATCCAATAAATATTAGAAAATATTCAAAAGACTTGAAAATTGAATTCTTTGTATTCTCCCTTACTGTCAATTTATTTATATTTTATAATCGAAATTACATTAATATTAAACTCAAAATTTGAAATGAAAAACTTTATGAACTTCAAAAAAATACTTTATCAACAATATTTATATTTAATTATACTTATAATTAATTACATAAGAACTAACGTATATTAATATTTTGAGACTCAGATCAATAAGATAGCTTTTATGTTAATCACAGATAATTTCTATAAACAAATTAAAATGTTAGTTAATATATTTTATTTTTTCTCTAAAGTCTTTTTGATCTGCTGAATGAAAATCCTTATAATCCTTATAACATTTTTTAATCAAATATCTTGAATATATTTTTTGAAATATTCGATATATACACTAAAGGAATATTAATGAATATTCAAGTTTATATTCATAATTTATACTTTTAATTGAAAAAAGCGTAAGATGTGAGCCACTTCAATGTAATTTATAAATATGAGTAGTTTAATATTCTAAAATAATACACTATAATAATTTATGAAATGTTGTCTGTACAGAAAATACAATAATTGTATATTTTTAGTAATATACTTTACAAAATACTTTTATTATAACTAACGAAACAATTAAATATTTCTTTGCAACCAAAATAATAAATATAGTCCATTTATAATATTTGTTACATATTTTCTGTACTTGATAAACTTAACACACTCTGTGATTCTATAATGCAAATATATAAAGCGTTATGTTTGAATAAAATTTTTAAATTTGCCTCAATTATTGTAAATCAAGAGTGCATTTTTATTCTTTTGCATATTATAATGAAATCTAATAGATATTTAATTTTTAGAAGCTCTTGTATTCTAAAGCATGCTTTATATCAACAATTTAAATATGTATTTAAAAATATTTACAATATTTTAAGCATAAGACTTAAAATCAGGAAAAATATTATGCTTGAATTGCAACTAATTTTCCATTTTAATAAAAATTTCCGAAATAAATTTTTCCAGAGAAAAAAAAGTAATTCAAATTTCATTAAATAAATTAAAGCGTTGAACTAAAATTTTTATTATCGTTTATGCAACAAGCATTGTTCAAGCATTGCAACAGCATTAATTCCTGGCATACAATCGGTGTGTGTGTAGAAACAAAGATAAAAATTTTATCCATAAATTCTCTGAATTTTTTCTTGTTTAAATGCATAAGCAAGTAAAATATTTGACTTGCAAATGTGCAAACATTGTGAAAGTTTAAAGTGCTGCCATCTATCATTTATCATAAAAACCAAATTTCTTAAAAAAATTTCTACTTAATTCTATGAATAATAAAACTTTATTTTACTTTCAAAAATTGCGTAAATTGTTTTAATGATAGGAAATATATTTATAAATATAAAATAAAATTATATAAAAAGAGGAATAATTATAAAATATTTTAAGGAATATGAATTATTATAGAAGTAACTAACGAAAAATGTTACAATATCATCCAATTTTCCCCCTAGTTTACTTCTCAGATACGAATAAAATATACGAATAAAATTTTTTTTTTAAAAAATTCATGTATTATTAAATTTCTCCTATTTATTTACAGTAATATGATATGTTATTAAATCTTAAGATTTAGATATTTTTTTCCATACATTACGAAAGATTTAGAAAACCTGTAATAAATAAAGTTAAATAATTATTCGAGAAAATTATGTTGTGTTAATTGCAAATTGCATTCTATACCATGATTTTCTACTACATACATGAAATGTACATAGTTTAGCTGTGTTTAGAAGTGTTTCAAATTTTAAAGCATTTATAAAATATTTAAAATCATTTAGCGCAATATGGAATGATTTTGAAAACAAACTTTTACTTTGTAATATTAATCAAAATTGAAAAATTTTCAGTTTTGTTAGGAAACAAGTTTATTAAGAGTTTGATGCAATTTATATAAATAAGCAAACGCATATTAGTGTAAACTTGTGAATAAGAATTTAAAATAAAAATTAAAAATGCAGTGGGAAACATCAAAAAAGAAAGATCGCATTATGGAATAATGAATAAAAATGTCAAAAAGAGAAAAAAATTATTTTTCATCTTTACATTTATTACACATATAATTTAACAGCACTACATTACTCATAAATTGGTAAAATTAACACTAACTGTTTATTTACCTAACTTTTTAAATTATTTTTGAAACGATCAAAATAGTATTATATCCGTATTGAAAGGGCTTGTAAAGAGAATGTTTTTACGAAGTATTTGAAGTATTGAAAGGTTCTATGGAATATGCTAATTTGCTGACACTCGAGCTTTTAGGCCAGTAATTGACTTCTAAGTATGTATAATATAAGGGAATATATTTAAATTAAATATAGATTTTATTTCACATTTGTTCTATTACCAATCTGTAATCATGCAGGCAAAGGTAACAGTCCAATATTTTCTGTGTCAAATAAAGGAAAACATGACGTGAAATATATACTTTTGCGTTTTCTCGTTAAAGGATGGCATTTCTCTAAGATTTGTCCTATTCATTGGCCTTAAGATGTCAGAAATATACAGTTCCCAATTTCAATTACCATTGATCTGAACTAGGGATGTGCATGTTGCCTATCCACTGTTGGTCCATATCATCACAGCAAAAACGATATCGTAAGTAATCATGCGATGAGAGATCTCATCTGATCAACTAAGCACATATACTATTATCCGGAATGCTTTACATAGAACTTATGTAAAAATGATATTATATCACTCTCATATCCAATTTGTCTTTGGGTATACCAGAATCACTTCTGTCTTAATGCAATATTAACAAAGGAAATCATTAGTATAGATCACCCTGCTCACAATTTGTGCTGTTTCAAACGGCTTCCAATTCTACTTATAGATACTTGACAGTAGACACTTGAAGTGTTGAGAGTGTATTGTGTTACAATGTCTACCTTATAATAATTTTCTCAGGCATTGATGTAAGAGACCCTGATTGCCGTTAAGCACGACTCTCAACAAATGATTTAAGTGTTAATCTTTAATATATTTATTGATATTTAATATTGTATTAATGTTAAATGATTTCAGTATTAATGTTTAATTATTCTATATTTACGTCATATTTTTAATTCAGTCTTATATTTTTGATTGATCTATGGGGATGCTGCAACTCTTTTATTATCCTCATATTATTGAAAATTTAATTTGTTTGCAATTTAAAAACTGGTTCTAGCTTCATTTCGTAGCTAGTAAAGTTAGACTGCACATTATATTCGAGAAATGTTTAATCTTTTAGAAATAATTTTTTTAATTATTTTATTTGCTGTATAATTCTTACGCTATTCCTTATTATAGGTTATAGAAATTAATAAATATAAAAGATATAGATTATTCTTAAATATTTCTATACAAATGTAAAAGTAGTAAATGAGTAATCGTCTTTATAAGGTGATTGATTTGATATTTTGAAAATCCCGTATTTTTTATGATATTACACCTCACAAATATTTCTTCTTTCAAAATATCGAGAGTAACTTTCAATAATCACTACATTTTTTTATAGAACTGAATTAGTTTCATCAGTGTCTGAAAGGGTTCAAAATAAAGATATTATGGGGCAAATATTACGTTTCGTAAAAAAAATAATAATAATTTGTTTAATTTTTTAAAAATATATTTCGTATGCTTTATTGACTTTTGTTCAACCTAGGTCAGGAATTGTTTCTTGCTTTGGTATTTATATGTATTCCACTTTATTCTTGTGTATTACTTGAAGGATTTTAAGTATTACCTGATGAAACTTTTTCATTAACGTATAAATTTTAATTATGTTCATAACTTATAGTTATTGCATTTAAATAATTAGAAGTTTCAACGGGCTTAGTAAAGCATTCATTTGAAATGCTGTACTAAGCCGGAGAACAACATAAAATGCAAACAAAATGTATACTTTTAACATTGTTCAAAATAAATGTAATCAACTTGTTGATGAATGAGCGTATCTTATCTTTCATATATTATAACACATTTTAAACATTGATACAAATAAATGATATAAATGTGTTGAAGAATGGGTCAGTTTCATCATTCACTTATTCACGCTCATCATGGAAATTTCTTATGTCTATTTTATAATTTAATATAGAAAAATTAGAAACTGAAAATCACACAAAAATCATATAGTCATATCCGTTCAAATTACAGTGCTTTTTTGTGTTGCATGATATTTTCATTTCTAGTTTCTATTGTTCACATTACGCTTTGCATCATTAAATATAATTCATTTCAGAAGTTAATACAAAATTTAAGATGATTAATATACATAATTTAAGTGATCATTTTCATAATAATATAAGACAAAACATTTTTAAATTACTATTATACAATTTAATTTTGATTTGAAAATATGTACGAAAACTACTGTATGCATAATCTTATAGGGTGCATACAAATCTATTTGTATGGAAATGGAATTGAAATTAATATACTGAATGGCATTTAACACAAATGATTTCTCTCACAAATGCAACATAAATAAGTATTAATATAATTTAAAAAAGTCATAAATGGCTTTTATTAATTATTTAATAATATTTTAAATTTTGAATCATTTAGTTCTAGTTTGATACAGCAAGATATTTTAGTTATCTTAAGCTCTTTAAATGGTGATGCTGTGATACTAGTTGCGGAAATTCAATTCTTGTGATTTTTCAATGCTTTCATATATGCCAATATAATTAATTTCACTAATAGATTCATTATACATAAATTAAAAAATTATGAAAATATTTGAATCAAATACTGTTTTATACTCAACTTCATTTGCACATTTTATTTATTTATTCGATAATTACATACTCTATTTACTTTTATTTATTCAATAATTACATATCAATTACTAAGTTTTATATATATATATATATACAAATAAAACTTAGTAATTGAAAGAAAAATATTGTTTTTGATTGTTGAAAAATATTAAACTACTCTAAATGTGGGAAATAAATTTATTTGACCCTGTAATTTGATGTTGTTTCTTAACATTATCAAAATAATAGCAGTTAAATACAGAAAACATTTATTTATTTATTTATTCTATTCATACATATACTGTTAAAATTATTATACCTTTAAATGTACTTGTGATGAACAAAGGAAAAATAAAATACAGATAATATGGATTCATAAATTACATAACAATAAAATACAATGGAGAGCATTAATTTACAAGAATTGACAAAGCTAAACAAAGAAAGAAAATGCAGTATTTTATAAATTATTTTAGTAACACATTTTACATACAATAAATCTTACAAACTTGTCTATGTTGAACTTTTAAATCCAAAACAGGAAAAGAACAAAGATCTAAACAATAAAAGAAAGTATAGTATTCTATAAATTGCTAATGTAATACATTTTACACATTTAAAATCTCACAGATATGTATATATTATGAAACCTTGAACTTGAAAAAAAAATGTGTAAATGCATTATTTTTCATTTCTAAATCACATATTTTTAAGAAACAAAAGAATACAATAGATGAAATTTTAAAAAAAGTCTTATCAAAACACATTAACACTGATTAAAATTTCTCACATATTTTTTAATCATCTTAACCCTATTTTTTAAAGTGACTAACAGAAACTTCACAGTTCACTATCCAATTTTGGAAAAATTCCTATCCCTTAACTTGCATTTCAAATCAATATTTTTAAAATTATCATACATGAAAATTAAATTAAATAATGAGTTGGATGAAATAAAGTTTGGTTGAACTACTTTGCTGCTATTCCATATTTATTTATTTTAGCAATATAGTCTTCTTGGTCATAGAAATAGGTCGCAAATTCTTTGTTATTATTAGGTCCTTGGGTACCACCTAATTCTTCAGGAAGTATTTCCTTTGGAATATATTTATGCAAACTCTCCAAATCATCGCCATGGAAGTGAAGCTAAAATAAGAAAAAAATTCTAAAATTAAAAATAAATTGAGATAAAGTAATTTTATTTATAACCTAAAAATATAAAATGAAATATATCTGTAAAATAGTAGAGTAAGTTAATTTCGATTTGAAATTTCATATTATTTGCTTCTTATTTTCCTAAGAAATAAATTTAATTTCTGAGTTAAAAAATTTAAATTATTTTTAAGAGCATTTTATAGTAGATTTTTTAAGAAAAATGTATTATTTTTTATTGTTAATAAGATGACAGGTGATGTATTTAATCAAAAGGAAAGATTTAAAAACAAACTTAATTAGGAATTTTACTATAAATTTTTTAACAATCATTATATAAATAAAGTTTGTCTAGAGGCATCAAAAAGGATTTAGTTTTTCAGATTTGAATCAATAAAGTATAACTTTTGTTGTAAAAATACTTCTATACAATTTACAGTTTAAAGTCACCTTTTGTAGAAAAATACTTCTTTACAATTTATTTTTTGAATGTTTAACACTAGTTGTCATTTTAGCATACTAAATTTGCATTAAAATTAATTTACGTATAAGTTTTAACTTATCAAATTCAATACATATGTTTCCGTTTGCTATACACAAGAATTTTGTATTTTACTATTTTATAAACATTAATAAAACATATTTTTGCAGAAACAAATTAAATTTAATTAAATATACAAGGAAGACGAATCAAATCATGAATCAATAATAAAACAAATAATTATTAAAATTGAATCTTGATAAATTTAATAAGATTTAATTTTTATAATATATTTAACTCTTTCGTTTAATGTTCAATCAACATTTTTCTAAGAATTTTACTTTAACCGAAATAGTTTCTTACGGAACTCGTATTAACAAAAGAAGATTTCATCACCATATTAAGCAAAACAAGTTTGTCTATTAACATTTTTCATTATTTTTCAATAAAATGGTAATAATAAGGAATTCATTGTTTTAAAACTTATACATTTTTTTAATATTTTTTCATATTTTTATGTAATTGAAAGAAAAATGAATCAATAAATATGTACAACATATATTGTTCGATTTTTCTATGCCTGTGTATATACATCAAAATGAAATCAGAAATGACTAATTTTAACTGTTGCAAGTTTTCACATTCTATTTTTTTGTAAACTATTGTTATAGAAATTGACATAAATATTATAACAAAGAAAGAAACATTTTATCTTCTATTTTAATTAATAATTATCTCTAATAGCTATTATAGGAAACTATAGAATTTTAAAACTGTGCCACCTTTCTTGAATTTAGTCTACATTTTCTTCAAATTTATTTCCCCTCTCTATAGTATTTCGTCCAAAATGATATTATTCAAGATGTGAAATATTTCTGTTAATGAGATTTTGTAATGATTTGACCAATTCGATATATATGTTACATCAGATTGTTGCCTAGAATTTCATTTATTCAATTTATCATCTTTGCTGTGTAAAAAGTTTTGAAAAGCACTTGAAATTGGTTTTCTATCATTAGCATAAAGAAAACACTGTAGTTTAAACATGCCATATAGTGTATTTAGTTGTTCTAATGTATGATTTTGCAAAAATGCATTTATTGTGAAATTATTAAGAGAAATAATTCAGTGCCGCATAGGAAAGGAAATTTGATACGGTAACAATCTTCTCACTAAAAGTTTAAGGTTGAAACTGAATACTATTGATTGTTTCTTTATTTTTAAAATAATGTTCGTATACCTATTCATTGGACTTCCTCGCTTATAATTATTATTTCGAATGCAGCCCATAGAGGCAGTACCTTTGTGGGACTATATATCAGTCTGTAGAAACGCAAGACTCTTGGCTGAAGGATTTTTAAAATTGCAAAGCCCAATACGTGCATTGACATTGACAGCTACTCACCTTCGCTCTGTTTGAAATGGTGTCGTGCTCAAGAATTCTGTCGACATAATTATATATTCTATTCCATTTTGGAATCAGAACTTGTTCACCATTGAGCCTTCACACACCGTCAGAATATTATCACTGTCCTTAATGAATCTGAAATTATCGCTAAAAATAGCATGATTCCATACGTATTCTATTCCATTCTGGGATCAGAATTAAGGACAGTGATAATATTCTGATGGTGTGTGAAGTATCAATGCTGAACAAATTTCTTTCTGACTTTTGTTAAAAGGGACAATAGCTCCAATAACTATTTATGATATAGGTTGCCACTGTATATGACACCTGATCACCATGAATATTCACCTATGGCACCATGGCAGCCAACTTTAACATCTTTCTTTTAAAAAAAGCTTCATTTTTCATAGAAATCATATAATGATTCACAGACTAAAACATTAAAAAAGTAATATATTTTAGAATGATTAATTCCTTTAATTTTGTCGCATAATTAATTTCAAGTTGATTTCTGTTTCGACAATATTGTTTTTTCTAACATGCAATCAGTATTCAGAATACTGACTTTTCTAAAGTGTGATTTCATAACTTCATTATAATGTTAATTTCCAAAGCATTATGAAGAATTGTTTTTCCCCTTTTAAAAGACAATTTACTGGAGATATATAAAGCCATATGTTTTTCAGCCGTTTGAAAGAAAAAAATTGGCTTTAAAACTTACTTAATTAAAATGCGCGTTAAAATTTTCAAATATTAAATGATTTTAATATTGAGTTAAAACGAGAAAAGAGGCTATGACGAAAATTTGACATTATTTCTATATTAAGGTTAATCGTGTTTATTTCATGTAAATACTGACAAACATCTAATGTGTTTTCTTCAATCAAACTTCAAATCAAAACTTGTGTAAAAATAGGTGAAAATAAAAACAATGTAAATTTATAAATGTAAGATACTTATTTCAATTATGAAAATATCTTTCATCTATTCTATTGATAGTGAGAACGTTTATGGTTTTTGGATACTTTGTTTTTTTTTAAGTTAGCAAATCACATTTCAATTAATTCCCTATTTACATAGAAATTATAAATATAAGTAATTTATTATTAATTTCAAGTAATATATATATTTGGGATATGATGGTATACTGTCAGTTTTATTATTCTTACGGGCAACATGACTGTTTTAATAGCATTATCAAATGTACTCAGATTCAGGTGATATGCTTTATATGTATGTGTAGCATAAAATTTTATACTCTTGATTTCATCATAACTTAAAGGTAAATATTTTTATTCCTTAACTTCATAAGGATTATGATTTGTTCTCATTCAATCGAAATTCGATGGTTAAGATAAAGAATATTTGATAATTAAAAAATTAAAGTACATTTTAATTTGCTTTAATCCTTTCAGAGTTTTCTTAGTTTATAAAATTTGTATGGATAATTGTAATCGTGCTTAATATTTTTCTGATCATACAGTATATAGCTTAAGCAAATAAGTTGCATCTTATGCTTTGACATTATGATTTAATAGCAATTCAAAACTGCAATAAGGATGAACTATCAGTCCTCCTTCCAAGTGTCACCTATTGCCGGCTTCTCATGAACATATGTTCGATTATTTAGAGTTAGCTTTGGAAGATATTCATACGAGTCCACTTCTAGAGCTGAATTATCAGTCCTCCTTCCAAGTGTCACCTATTGCCGACTTTTCATGAACATATGTTGAACATTATTTAGAGTTAGCTTTGGAAGATATCTATACGAGTCCACTTCTAGTGCTGGACTTTGCTAGGATTAATTGATCTGATCTAGCTGCCTCTAGATCCTGAAGGATTGAACACAACAACAACTTAATATTAAAATAGATTGATGTAGTATTCTTTAAGCAAATTTTCGATGATAAAGTGAATTGATAAAACTGGGTACTGAACATACTTGGGAACTAAACCCTGGATGTTACACATTAATCTGACCATTTAATTGGAATATATGCTTCGCACTCCAAGATCCAGAAAACGGGCTCAGTAGATCTTTGCTCCAAAGAGATATCACACAATTAAATTTAGATTTTAGTAACATAATGCAATTAGTCAATACTTTTTTAAACCTTATAATTTATTTTTCCAGAATAGTTCGTTCTCCAGTCACATTTCAAGGAAAAAAAATATTTCTAAACGAATGTTACTATGAAAAAAAAAACCAAAATCAAATCTGGTTGATTCTTTTATTGTTAGTTTTTACAATAATCTCAAACTAACTTATAATTAAAGAAAATTTAATCGTCATTTCAAAAGCTAAATATCAGGAACAGAAGGTACAATTTTATGATTTAAAATAGATTTCATATATTTGATATAAAAAAATTTGAGAATTTGAATACACATATGCTATAAAAAAGAATAGTGGAATAGACTATAACGAGACGCAACATAGTAACGGAATAGTAAATCAAAAACTCAAATAACATATAAAGCAAAAATTATCACAATGCCTTCATATTTTTCAGAATTTAAAATAAGTAAAATTCAATTTTGATATTTATTTACCCTTTCTAAAAGCTTCTTCCTTAAGAATGGTTTCATTAAATGATACAAACTGGTTATCGCTCTTGATTGGTGAACAAAATGAAACCCCTTAGTGCGTTCTGGAAAGGAATCCTGAAGAAATAAAAAATGTTTCTTTTAAGTAGAGGAATATTGGTAGATTTATTTATAAAAAAAATTTAATAATTCAATATAAAATGTTATAATAAGTATTATGTTCTAAAAACTCCTTAGTGATGAAGTTAGCAAGATCCACAAAAAAGAAAATAAATAAATTTTCTAAATTGTTAAACACTTAGAAGATCTGTAAATGACCCAAAATGAAAGTTAAATGCTGGACCTTTTTAATATTCGTGGAGTGTGACAACAATTGTTCTTAAGCTATTAAGTACAATGACAGCAGAATAAATGATCGTTTCTTATGCGAAGTCTTTAACGGGTTATATATTATTTATATAATTTTTTTTAAAAAATAACTATAAAGACCTCTTCCAATAGTTGTTTACCAATATTTCAATCATTTTCAAAGTAATAAAAATATAGATATAAAATACTTTAAAGTGACACAAGGAAGGAATCTAAAATATTTTGCAATCAATAAAATAAAAAATACCTTCATTAGAATTTTTTGTAATATAAATAATTAAATGTCTTGTGTGTGTGTGAAAAATTGATGAACAATCAGCTAATTGACTAAGCAAATCCTTAAATGGATTTGTTTCTGGAACAGAAACATACAAATCAATTAGAAATGTCTGCCTTGCATAATATATATATAT
>JAPDSC010027709.1:45560-57583 GCA_026290005.1 Latrodectus geometricus
TTTTTGTAACTTCTTTCAGATTCGCTTTGTAAAAAGGTTTAAAACAGTTTTCATGAAGATTTTTAGGTCTTGTGCGAAGCTACGACTGCTGACATGCTGTCAAGTTTGATAATTTTTGATATTTTATAGACATTCTCGACGATGTTGTATCCATGCGAGGTGCATCTTTAGCATCCAAATACCCAAACGGAATCGACGAAACAAAAGTTGTACGTAACTGGTTGTTACAGCCTTATATAGGACGATAAATACCTTCCACAATTTTAGCTACCCGGCTATCTTTTTCGCCGTTACATGAGAAAAACGAAAATGTATCGATTTTTCTGTTTGTTGTCTTCTATTTTTAAAACCTTGTACTCATAACTGAATTAATCAAACAAAAAACCGCAAGAGAATAATTTAGTGTCAAATGTCACCTTTCCAATAAGCATAAATTTGAAATTGTTTGATAGATACCGCACTAGATAGTGATCACTACAGACGTCTACCGAAAAAATAAAAAAATAATGGATAACTTTTTCCCCAAACTAATATATATATATATATAATATATATATATATATATATATATATATATATATATATATATATATACAGATAGATAGATGTAAATCTTCTCATATATCATTACTCTAAGAATATGTCCTGAATGATGCTCTGAAATAAAATTTCATGTTAATCTCTGTACA
This sequence comes from Latrodectus geometricus, assembly GCA_026290005.1. NCBI lineage: Eukaryota > Metazoa > Arthropoda > Arachnida > Araneae > Theridiidae > Latrodectus > Latrodectus geometricus. The sequence continues at coordinate 46,250 of JAPDSC010027709.1, forward strand.
AATATCTGACCATTGTAAAATATAAAATCAGATCTACATTGTATTTCCTATTATTGTTCAATCGAGCAAAACAATGACTTATTTTAATACCGAGGAAACGAAAGCATTTGGTTAGCTGGCTTAAAAACTAAAATAACATTTTTATCATTATTTCTAATAATACAATTTGTTGTGAAAAGCGAATTTGTTTTTTTGCAAAAAGGTAAAATTTTAATTATTTTCTTTCTTAACATACTTATTTTAAAATAACACATAATTTATTTTTATTAACTAAAAAATGAATAATAAGTTTGAGTATAATTAAAAAAATAATTACTACTAACATTAAATCAAGAATAAAAAATTCATAATTTCCTTAATGTGAGAAATGGAAAGAAAATATTAGATGAAAATAAATTTTATATAGATGTAATGGTTAATTTAACAACAGACCTATTCATTATTTTCATGATTATTCAGCAGTATTTATTAGACCAAGCTTTCAAAACAGAGGTTCCTTTATAAATGTTTTTTCACGATAATAATAGGACTAATACATAAGTACAGAGTTTATTAATATTCTTGCCTGGAAGTTTCGAATGGCAAACTTTACTAGAGGAACATTTAAAAGCATTGCACAATGCTGAAACGTCATTCCTTTGCAATCAAATATCATGATGCCTCCTGCAACTTGTGTCGCTTCACACTCGAATACCATTTCACCAATCATGATTATGGTAGCCACTAGGTCATCAATTTTGACGCGTTTCGTATCAAGGTTTTCTGAAAATAAAATTATGTTATTTCTTCGTAATTTGCATTCAGTTCGATTAATCTTACCTCTTTCAATTCAGTATTACAATTTTTTTAAACAAAAAATCCATTATTATACAAGAATAATAATACATATTTATGTACAGCATTTATTAAATTTAATTATGAGTTTAATGCTTTTCCTCCAATAACCATATATTTGAAATAATTAAATGAGCTTTTCAGTCTGCAATAATGTGGAGTTGACATATTATAGCCGCTTATAAATTTGATATTTGAAGAATAAAAGATTTTATTTAATTAGTATAAATAAAAACTTTACATACGTAAACATTTTTATTTAAGAATCTGACAACAGTATGTTTACTGTCTAATCAGGTGTTCTTTTGATTGTATTACTTAGACTGTGATTGATAATAGGTACAACATTTATAAACGAGATATGCTTTTCATGATTATGCAAAGTATTTAGTTACAGTATTTATTGGCTTATGCAAAGTATATAGTTACAAGAAAAGCTTGCTTTTCTAATGTTCTATTTCGAAATAAGCAATTTTTGCAAGAGAACACAATTAATTTTATTGTTGGAAAATTTATGTTTAATAAAACGATTGCCGGATTAGATTTATTCACTTGCAAATTATACAACATGAGGAAATGAAAATTTCTGTTGAGTTACATGAAATTTAGATTATAATTCTTATAAAGTTGATGGCAAAAAATAAAATTGTGATAAAAAATTCTTCCCATGTTCAGTTTTTCCTATAAATTACTTTAAAAAGTAAAATGATTGAAACTTACTGAAAATATGTTGTTTAATAATGAAAAAGATAATAGAGAATCGGTTACACAAATGAACAGCCTCTTATTATCAAAAGAAAAAATTCCGACTTAATGACTTTAAAAGCAAATTGATAATGAAGTAAACAGGTAAGAAAAAATAGCATAACCGCATTAGTTCACAAAGTATATATTAAATATATTTTTTACGGTTATTTTAAGATTTCTTTTCAATTTCATATACTCTAATCTATCATAGCTAGTAAATTTTATCATTTACTAGTCCAAAACAAAGTACTTGCTAACTGATAAGTTAATTTTCACTAAAATATGTGTTCTAAGTTGATGTGGCATGTATTTTGAAGAGAATGATACCAGTTCTGGAAGTAAATTCAAATAAGGAGAGAAGAAAAGAATTGGTATAAATACAAAACTGACACTGATATTGAAATCATTGTTGGCACTATGAAATTCAAAGGTGTGTCCAAAATGATTTGAGACATCAAAGTGTATAGAGAAGCTATTAATTTGGCAGTTATAGATAACAATATTTATTGTGTTCCAAATATTCAAATGAGCTTGAAAATTTTAAAAGTATAGGTGAACAAACTAAATTTACAAAGTTTTTTCAGAATTACATTGGTCTAAAAATATACAAGACTCGTAGTTAAGGAATCGTTAGCATTCATAAATTTATACATCATTCTTATCAAATTGTTATGCGATAATTCTAAGCTTCTTAAATCAAATTTAAGTAATGAAAATTTTTGTAATGATTTTCAAAATGCTGAAAGGAAGAAAAAAGAAAATTGAAATTAGGAATATTACAAAAAAAAAAAAAAAAAAAAAAAAAAAAAAAAAAAAAAAAAAAAAAAACAACACTAAAAGTTTGAAATGTTTTAAAATTGTTAAAATAAAAAATACACCATCGACTGCTATAATTAGAAATTAATGTTATTCATGTCCGTCTACTAAAACTGTGAACGATGAGAAAATGCATTCTTTAGCAAATTGCGCATTAATTGTACTATGAGATAATTCAATTTTATGTTTTTCAATGTTATACACTAATTATTTTAAACATAATTTTGATAATCGGTGGCATTTTTAATCTCTCGAGCATTTCATTTGTACATTGTATTAATATTGTCTTTTTTTAACTTTCTTAAATGACAAAAATGTTACTTTCAGTAACGTTGAAAGTTTTTGAAAGTCAACGTTACTTTCAGTAACGAGAGAGTATTAAAAGATATGATTTTGATGTTTTATACACAATTATCTGCTAAGAAAGTCATAGAAATAGTAAAATATTTATTTAATAATATGCTTTTTAATACAAATTGAAAGGTAATTACAACTTCCGGTTTACATTAAGTGGCAGCGAATATGATTATTTCGACAAAATGATCACATTGTATGGCAAAATAATTATGTTGAGAAAGAGATTGTTTTTTCTACTCTCAAATTCTTTGTTTAAAACCTATATTTTATGATTAAAGAGAATGAACTTTGAATATAAATAAATTAAGCTCAGATGATTTTTACATCGTTAGAGTATTTTTATTTGGTAACCTCATAATTAATGTTATTTCATTTAATAAGGAAAGTGTATGAGAGTTATGCTAAGGATGTAAATATAATTTGCAATTATGATGCCAGGAAAATGATTGAATGATTGATGACGGTATCATGATCATTGTTTGAAAAGATCTGTGATTGGTTTAAATTGGTCTTAAAAAGCAACACGCATATATTGTTAAAATTCATAGATCGAATAGCATCTATGAATTTTAAAGTTATAATGAATCTTTATAATATTAATTCCAGAAATTTCGATAAAATTTAAACCGAATTATTATAATGAAATAAGAACAAAACTAGTAAAATATACAAATAAGAGAAATTTATAGCTCAAAAAATAATTTGAAAGTTTTCTGATATCAACTGTTATCTTGAAGAATAAAATTTCATAAAACTTTTTGAACAAGGAAAATAATTTTGTACGAAGTGGAATGAATCCAGTGAAAAACTGCACATTTAGTCATTGAATTAATGCTAAGAGAAAATCATATTTTTCAATTTATCATTTTCATTCCATGATATTGAGCTCATTCATTGAAACCTAATTTTCTGAAACTTATTCTATACACCTTAATGATATTTCGAATAATAAACAATGATTGAATAGAATTTCTAGCACATTTTTCAGTAGTATTTGAGACATATTTGTATTCGAAAATTTTTTGAAAGTTTTCCCAAACAGTTAATATAATGCTAAGAATATGAAATCATCTGTCCCAAAATTGCAAGTTCTTTTTAAATGCAGTTTTGGGCCAATGTTTCATCACCCTAACATAGAAATATTTCAACGCTATTTATTCAGTCTATAATGATAGTCATTAACAAACTCATTATAGACTGAATTAATTTGAATCCATGAATTAATTACAAAAATATTTTTATGTTCTTTTTTATCCTATCTTCACATATATTCAATTATTTAATGCAATTTTTCCATATTATTTTCAAGTTTTGATTTTAAAAATAAAGTAAAAATGTAATTAATTTGAATTTAATTTATATTTCCAGTGTAAAAATTATTTGTATTTGTTGGACATTTTGTCACTAGTTACATTTTTTGGTAATACAAAATATGTAAATATGCAAAACATGATTATCAAATCGCTTACTACCTTTTTATAATTAAGATTGATTATTGTAATTTAAATTGATTCTTAACTTAAGATTAATCATCCGCGATTAAAGATTGATCATTAACAATCTACCAAATGTAAGTCTTTAACTACGATATTTATTTTTGTTGTATTATTAAGCCTTAATTTACAAATACATTACAGCATAAAGTTATTTCTCCATACATTATCCATATCTTAATATATAATATAGAACATAGCTCTAAAATTCCTATTTTCATATGTCAAAAGTATTTTGAAATAGTTATTTATGCTACACGATCAATCACATGCAAAGATAAAGAATAAAAATTTATCACAAATAAGCACAAATTTTAAAAAATGTTATTTTTGAAGTAAAAACTAGCACATGTTGAAATAAATAAAACAAATTAAGTCATCTACTATTCAACAAGAGATTTTATATAATATGTAAGCAGAAGATTTTCATAACATAAATAAAATATAAAAAATAATTTATATATAAACATATATTTCAATATAATTAAGATTTTCACTTGATGTTAGACAAGTTCATGGAATTTTATGGTAGTAGATATTTTTTGCTCTTACCTACTCGGAAGACGGCCACATGGCAACCTTCAGGTGTCCTACGTGGAAGATAATTTATTACTTGCATATCAATGAAATGTCTCACATCAGAAGGCATCATGTTACAGTAGATCGCCGATCTCATGTTGTAGTAGTTGAGCAAAGTGGCAAACGCTCTCTTAACATCGTATTTCTTTGCTCTTAGAAATCGCAAAAGGAATACATCATCCGTTCTCGAATGGATATTCTTTTGTCCTGCTAAAATGAATAAATATTAAAAAGAATGAAATAAAAAGGAAAAAAAGATTAATGAAAAATTATAATTGTATCTATCCCCAGCAAAATATCTAGTTTAGTGACTTTCCTTAAATAAGGAGTCCTACCCTAACAAGTTGAAAGCTTTATGTGGGAATAACTATCCTCTACTGTATAAAATTTTCAATTCAAGAACTTCAAAATGGTGAAAAACCTGTCTTATTCTACTCATGAAAGTTGAAATTGAAAAGAACCTTTGAATTTCTAAATGGCTACTAAGACATTACCACACATACGCACCTTATTTAAAGATAGTGCACTGAATTCATATATTTATACATAATGTCTAGGAAATCTAAGAAATCAAATGACTGGGTCATGGTATTGTGCACAAAAAATTAAAGAATCTATTACAGCTGTCAAGACAAAAAACTTATCAATATGGTGTAGTTATCGTTGAAGGCCAAAGATTAAGAAACACAAATATTATTTTTTAAGGCTATAAGTATGAGGCTGTGTAAAATTGGATTAAGAGGAATTTACTACATACTTCTTGATTTGTGATCACGCCAACCGAGGAAAAGAACTGTTTAGTTAAATACCTATTTAACTACTTATTGATGAAGAGTTGCAATTCTCGCCATAAATTGTTTGTGGAACATTTCAGTGTACAATTAATTAGATCCATGTAGACAAAATATCATAAGTATAATTACATTGTTTGGTTCCCACTGAACGGTTTTCTAAGAGCAATAATTGAATTTTCAAAGTTAAGTTATTAATTATAGTTTAGAAAACTTTTATATCATTCAGTTGGTTATGAATTTATTCATTATATTTATTAGATAAATTCCTAAATTTAAAATGACTCCTCCGATTTTGGAATAAAGCAATTTGAATTTTAAAAATCTGAATAATTTGATCCAAACCCTTGTAAAAGTAAATTTTAGCAACGATTAAAAATTTGCATGCTCAAAATATTATGTCTATAGTGACTCAATTATAAAACTAACAAATACTTCATTTTTTTATTAATCAATTCATTGAAGATTTTTTATGTAGATTTGTCAAAATATCTGAGAGCAGAAGAATATTTCCTGGAAATTACTTTTAAGAAATAAATAATGAAACATTTCTGATCATAAAAGTTGTAAAAAAGCAAAAAATAAGTTTGTATAAAAAATATTTAACTTTTCAATGTGTTTTGATCAATAAAATTGCTATATTATATTAACACTTAAATATTTATACTTAAAAATCAAAATAATAATGTCTAGTTTTGAAAAATAACTATGTCATGCCACAGAAAAAATCTTTACTTTAAGATCTATGTACAACCGTAAAATAATAGAAAAGTGATAAAAATGATTTAAATAAAATTTTAGAAACTTTGTTTCAAAATATTTAAATTAAATTTTAAATAAAAAAGACAAATAGTAAATGTTTATTATGATATTTTAATATAGATCATTTGTAAAACAAATCATTGTAACAATAAACTCATACGATAAGGAAAATATGAAAACATATTTATTAGTTTCTTCCTTTTTAAAGGATAAATATAAATAAAATAAATTAAAATTATGAGAGACAAGATCTCATAATCATATGCGAAACAACATTTTTCATTTAAGGATTCTATATTAAATTTGCATAAATGTAATACATGTAAAAAATGAGTCAATACTCGTATAATTTTTTCTTCGCTAGGATAAATCTTCTGAAAATAACTTCTACACATTTTCTATCCTTAAATATCAAAATTAAATTGTTTCGTAAAATGTGTTTCCCTGTAATAATAAGCTTCGTTTATCACATGAAATGCATCACATATTATATAACATATGAAAACACACAGAATATTTGGATTAAATATGCAACTCATTCACATTTATATGTGTATACGTCTGTGCGAATTTTGAGAGATCTTGTTAAATAAATAAAAAATGAACGTTAAAAAATATAAAGAAATAATAAATATTTTAATTGCATAATTTTCTAAAATCATTTATATTTTAATAAATTTCTCTTGAGAAAATGCTGAAGAGATTAAAAAAAAATCAGAATATTCTTACATTTTTTAGTTTTAGAAATTGTTAAATATAAACAAAGAGTTAAATTATATACTTATATAATATTTATGTCAATAAGCAGAAAAGTAACTACGAATTTTATTAAAAAATGGTTGTATTAATAAAAACTTAAAAATACTCTGATTTTGTCACACCCAATTTATGAAAGGATACCCAAAACTTTTTAAAAAATAAGCTTTGATAAATACGCGACGTCAAATACAAATAACTATTTTGTTTAACCAAAAAAAATTCAAACATCAGCAGATCTTCAAATCTCAAAGGCAAATAAAATGTTTTGGAAAATAATTTATATAAATTCTACTTAATTAAATCACAAAAATAGACTTATTAATTTTTTTTTGAGATTCATTTAAAGTTGTAACTATTAATAAACAGATTATATCAATCAGCAAACAGACACCAACAGTTAATCATTGAATATTTACTTAGTTAAAATATTTAAAAACAAACTAACTTTTACTTCAAAACTTTTTTGATTCTTTATAAGCTAGTTGTTTTTAGCTCAATGAAAGTTTAATTTAATTTACATAGTTCAATGAAAATTTTCAATATCTAAATTAATTTCCATAGAACATTTTCTGAACTTTAAAAGTGATGATTTTATCCATGCATTCGCAAAGTTTTGAAGTTTCTATAAATTAAAACTTTCCATTTTTATTGGAATTTAGTATTAATTGTACCGTGAATAAAAAAATAAGATTACTATAAATAGCAATGTACAATTTTGTAGAATAATTGTAAGGAAATTAAATAAAGAAGTTTTTATATTTAAAACGCTGTATTGACATATTGATTTATAATATTTGTTGGGTATTTTTATACTTATGAAATATTTAATAGTTCAAATGTTGTCTTTATTTTCTAAAAGATAAATTTTAATTCTACTAAAATTTAAATACAAATCTAAGAGCAAAAATTTCTATAGCATTTTACAATCTTTTAAATAGAAGTGAATTGAAAATGTTTATTTTAATTTAATGAATAAATTAAAAAATAAAAAAATGTGAATAATATGAATAAGAATATTATTAAAAATAACATTTATAAGCATTCAACTAATTATCAGAGGTTAACTATTTTGAGAAATATTTTTATAATACAATAAGAGTATTTACATTATAAAATATAATAAGCCATTTTTAATACTCCCTTTTTCCTACCATCGTAACGAATGGCTGCAAAAATCCATTTAAATTTTTTTTCAAAAACTGCAGGAACTGTGTTTATATTGTTGAAACATTTTTCACCGTACACTATGACAATTTCTTAGCATAGAATTCCAGAAACATACCATTTAGTAAAGTGACTGAGAGTATTCAGTGAAAAATAAAGCTAGAGTTAACTGACCTGCGATGAGTTCTCTGAACTTCGATAAAGAATTCTTTCTAATTTCAAATGTCTCTCCAAGTTCTATCTCGGCTTTCTGCTTGAGTTCAGGGGTCATCCCTTTAAACCATAGAGGTAAGAGGGCCATAATGTTCTATTTCTCTCAAAAGTTTTAGCTATGATACCAAGACTGTGAAACCAACCAGCAAACAATAATATACCAATAAGAAAATAAAAGAAAGAGAAGAAAAACAAGTTTTTATGTTTCAAGGCTGCTCCAACTGTTTCTTAACTGTGAACTGTTTCACCCTTTCTAAATTTTTTTATGTGAAGTGCAGTTAGGAATCAGATATTACTAAAACAATAAGAAGGAAAAAATAAGGAAACAATTTCATTTCATTGTAGGCCAAAGAAAACAATACTGTTCCAAAGATTTTCTAGAGAATAAGAGTAAGTTCGAATAATAGAATTAGATGTCTATTTTTTTTTCCTGTATCAGTTTTTTTTTTCGTTATTAGAGGCTGTAAGATAAAAAGTGGTAGTTTAAAACAAAGAGTTATTTAAATTTTATTTAAAATTCGCTGCCCTATATTTATTAAATGCAAAGAGATATTACTATTTTCGCAGTCTGAAACCATTGAGTAACCAAATAAAAGGAAGAAAATAAAAGCTATAATTTAAATCGAGTGAATTTAATTTAAAGATATCATACAATTCTTCTGCCTAATGTCACGGAATAATAAAAAAATGCTTAAATAATATATTTAATTCTGAAAAACTTTTCTAAGTTAAACATAAAATGTATTAATATAAATTAAATGTAATTATATAATAATTATAAATAATTAATAAAATGTAATATAAATTATATTACATTACTAATACTTAATTTGATCACTTTAAGGAAACAAAATTTACTAATAATAATTTACTTATGTACATAATTATTTTTAATCTCAATATGAATTTAAATATAGATATTCCATGCATAAAAACATTGCATTGGAACTCCGGTTTTATACTTAATATAAGATTGTTTTCTGAATGTGAATGAATGTGAATGAATTCTAAATGTGTAATACTAAAAATGTAAAATGTAGAAATTTATTTGTGTTTGCATTAAAATTTTTACCAATGAATTAATCTCACCTGTTTTTCTTATAAATAACAAAATATAAGAGAATAAATGTTAAAAAACTTATGAAATTTAAATAAAATTAATAAATGAAGTAGTTAAAATAACAGTTTTACAACTAGAAATCAGTATTTAGTTCCTTAACTTACGAAATATTTTATCTTTAATTTGTTACATTTTTCCATTAAGTTAATACCTAAGCATTTTTAAAAAGTTTAGGTAAAGTGTTTCAGATATGAAAGTAAACAAATAAAATAGTGTCAATAATAGAGTAAATAAGCATACTTAAGGTATGAATCAAAATATTATAAAAAATGAGTAAAGTATTTTGTTACTAAAAGTAAGCAACAGTGACCATTCATAAAAAAAATATTATGTAGCAATTTAAAAAATAAGATTTTGGTTACAAAGTTTTAAAATAATGATAAATGAATTCTTAGGTTTATTTTTTCTCACAATATCGATATGAACAAACATCCAGTTACACAGAATTTAAGTCATTACAGTACTATCACTTAATGCTAAATAATCAAAAAATAGAACAAAACTTCCATTATTTATAAAAATATGAATAAAATTGGAAGTTAAATTTATAAATTCACAGTAAAAAATTTAAAAAGAATCGAAAACTATTCTAAACTAGTTTTAATCTACATACACAAAAATTATGTTTATAATTTTCTAATAAATAACGTACACCCATGACAAAGAAAAATAAATTTAAGGAGTAAATTGTCAATTAATTTTTTCCGCTTTACTAATGGTATAAAAAATAATTCTGATAAAATTTTTATTGATAAAATTCTAGATCTCTTTAATCAATAAATAAGAAATTCACTTTAAAATTTTTGACATAGAAACAAACAAGAAGTCGTAGAAAATATTAACGGTTAAATTTGAAAATGTTTACTACTTTATCCAAGAAGATAAATTTTTATCAGCTAATAGTCAGTAATAAACTACTTGGCTGACGATTTAGATAATATTTTCGATTGATAAAAAATGGATTTGGCACAAAAGTATTATTGTATATGAATTTAATATATGATTAAATCAAAATATGCATACAACTTCCTCAGTTAACAATTGCAAATGAAGGTCATCCCGAGTTATTGTATTCAAATTGCTTACAGAATTTCACAGAGTGTGCAATCCTCTTGAAGGTGAATATTGCACAAGATGGCTGCTGTCATCTGAAATTATGGTGAATCCATCAGCCATAAGAAAATATATTAATACATTATAATCTCAGGGCTTGTCAAATAAAAATCTCATTATTAAATCCACCCCCATACGTAAAATCATACGTAAGGAATTACATAAAAAATAGTATTTTTTTGTAAAATATCACATAGTTTAACATTAATTCCAAGAGAATTCCCCTCTGTTAGCATCAACTTTTTAACTACTTAAAAATGTTCAATGAAATCATTTCTAAATTCCTAACTAGTGAGGAAACTTCTTTTGGCGTATCAGTATATGATCCATATGGGTCATTGAAAATGATCCCATGACTACAATGTTGAAAAAACAATAAATCAGATGTATATATATATATATTAAGTAAGATGTATTTAAAAATTTAAAATATAAAACAAAGAAGAAACAATAGAACTTAATATCAATAAGCCAAAAATCAAGGAAAAAATCAAGAAAAACAATGTAATATAATATAATTAAGGAAAAAGCATAGGGACCACGTTTTCATCAGGAGGAGGATGGCCAACTATGCAAAACAGACACC
>JAPDSC010027711.1:0-19041 GCA_026290005.1 Latrodectus geometricus
CTTTTCAGAAAACCTTTTATGCATTATTAAAATAGGTTTTCTGGAAAATATTTGAAAATGAATTAACAATTTTCTTCAAAGTTAGAAATTGCTATTTCTTGATTATTCTTTTATAGTGCAATATTTTTGAGAAAGTGCAAAATCTGTGAAAAAATTTAAATAAAATTCTTTAGTCATGTGGACTGAATATATTGAAAAATGGAATATTTTATTTAAAACTTTGTATGTTTTAGTGAAAGTATTTAAAAAAAAAGGAATGAATATTATTAAAATTAAGATTAAAAAATTCTTTCTATATTGCAATAAATAAATGAATGTTCCATTAACTTCAATGAAAATAATTACATTTTGGAATTAAGTTATTTGAAATTTGTATTCAATAAAACACTTTATAAATTCAGAATTGCATACTTTTTTCTCAACAATTACTTTGAAAAAAAATTATTGTACTCTGAAATAGATATAAATATTCTATAAAACTATGATTATCATTTTTTAATTAGCTGGGTCAAAATGTAATTTATATGAACTATCTATAACAAAACTAAATTATATTATCATCATATATAAATTAGGATTTTTTTTTAATTTTACTAATTATTTAGGTGCATTTTGTTCCACTTAAAATGTTTTCATAATTAATTTAATAGCTGAGATTTGTATGAATGTTCAAACTGATGTATTCAAAATATCTTTTACTGAAAAAGAACAAAATTTTTAAAGATCTAACATCACATGTTATAAGCTTTTTTAAATTTTACTGTCAAATTTAAAACATTTATATGAGTACATTATTAATCGTGAATATTCAAACATTTCATTTCAAGCTGTGTAACAAAATTTTATATATTGTGAAATTCTTTTTAAGATTTTCTCAATCATTGGATTGCATATGCCAAATGTAATGAAGATGAGCAACATGCAGGACTATCCGTAGTCTATTTTTATCATATGTTAATTAGTGCAATCATTGTTGTTTTGCTTACATTAAACTATTTACAAAATAGATGCTTAACTATATATTACAAACTCACTCTTTTAATAAACATAAATTCTCTTAAATTAAGTTGCAAGTTAGTTTTTCTCTCATTTTGGTTGAATAAAAAATATAACTTCTAACTACTAATTTTATAAATGCCTGAAGAGAAATCTTGTGTAATAAGGTATGCAACAATTTCACTTTAGTAAAGTTAATATTTTTCTGATCTATATATTATTACATTTTTAGATACCTTCAAGATGTAACAAATGCTACTCCTGGCATATGTGACAATTGTAAGTTCTCTTACCACAATTTCTATTATTTTCAATGCTCATCATTTCATTGTTTATATGATTTATTTTTTGCACTAATTAGCTATCTTTTCCATAGGTGTGAAAAATAAGCCAATGCATGTGTTTTGGGGTCAGAGCATTCATCTATCTTGTGCCATCCACATGCCAGATATTGAAAGTATGGGCATGGGACCTCTACGTTGGTACCATTACAGTCGAGAAAAGGGCAAATATGCTGTCGTTCATCGAAGAGAGAAATATATACATACAGCAGACCATGGGCTCGTAATTTTGTCTGTGTCAGAAAGAGATGCTGGCCGTTATGACTGCAAGCTAGGAACAAGTACTTTATGCAGCTTTAATATTACTGTGGATACAAGTAAGTCGTCATTTTAATTGTATTGAAGAAATATTCACTATTTAGAATGGATTGTTTGTTATAAATTTTGTGCTATTTGTGAATTATTAAGTTCATTTTAAAACTTTCATGTATACAATAAACGCTCATTTCTACGAACTCATAAGTACCAATAAAACATTTTGTAAAATAGAAAAACGATATTAGAGTGATTGATTTTGTTAAAAAATAGTTTTAGAAAACCTGATTTTTTTCAAATTATTTTTTAAAAAGAAAATTATTTAGTTTGCAAGGAATACATGCAAAATAAGATTTATACTTAAAAATACTTGATGAAAACTCAAATAAAGTAATCCTTTAACTTTATCTGTTTAAAAACTACATATTTAAAAATACATTTTCTATTTTATCAATGTGTAAAAACATTTTGCTTTTTTTCTCGCTAAATAATGTACTTAAGTCCTGTTAACCATTCAGCTGCTTGTTTTGCAAATAGTTTTTGCACTACATGTTTTTCTTCTTGTTTGATATCTTGGAGCTCATTTTCATTCTTTGTTATTATATTCTTTCATCCGAGATATATGTATATTTATATATATATATATATTATGCATGGGAGTCTCTATTCAAAGAATCCTCCAAAGAAATTTCAGACAGAAAGAGATTCTTTGAATAAAAGTTCATGAATAAGTAATTCATCTTATATCAAGTCATCAGCTAAATTACCCTAGGCTTTCTTTCTTCAGTAACAGAGGTTAATTTAAAACCTATTACCTAACATGTTGAAATAATCAATGTTATCTTTCCTTCAACATCATTCCAAGTGTTGCTCCTAGAAGATCAGTTTCATAAGGTCACTCTTACCCCACAATCATTTTTTCAAAAGTATCCTACAATATTTGCCTTTGAAGCTGTTTATTATACCCTGATTCATGGGCTGTATGATAGAAGTTACATTAGGCAGAAGGAACTCCACATGCATCAAGATCTTGGAAGACAATAGGAGCAGTGCTGTTATCCACAATTTGAAGAACTTTATGATTCTCTGATAAATAAAAAATATCGATCTAAGTCTTGGCCAACTTTCATAAATGTTCCCAGTTTAATGTAAGCATGTTAACATTGTTGTTGTTAATATTAGCACGCTATTCATCTGGTAGTCTTTGAACATTTTTGAAACATCTAGGTATTAAGTACTTTTCTATGAAAAGCTGTTGTAGATTTTTTTTATCCATTCGTGTTGGCTGCAAGCAACACTAATTATTCACTCTCATCTGATTTATCACCTTTAAAGCTTAGTGTTCTTTCAGGAAAGATCTCAAAAAACAAACCTGTCTTCACATTGAGAACATGCTTTAGTTCATTCTCGGAAACAGTGATTTCAATGCTCTTTCGTTCCTTAAATATTTCCAAAATTTTATTTCCAGTTTCACTTTGACCACACAATTTTTTTTAAAGTTCAAAACATGTCTGGTTTCAAATTTTTGGAGCCAACCGTCTGGTATTTTGAAATCTCCTATGTTCAGCTTCATTGCAAAGCAGCTGGATTTCTCTTTAATGACATTATCATTAACAGGAATGTTCATTTCTCTCATTTTTTACAGCCAAGCAAGCAAAATAATTTCCTGTTTAAAATACTTTATTTCTCCTTAATATTTACAGCTTTTGCTAATACTGATTCCCCCTTCCCAAAGATATATTATCTAAAGGTAGTTTTTAAAATTGTCGAGAGGTTGCTCCTTGGAATTCCATTTTTTTTGGCAAATTTTGCCTTATTTAATATTTTGTGTCTACTTTTTTTAAAAAATAATTTTATTACAACCGATAAACATGTTTGTTTCTTCAACTGCAATAGCTCCTCAATGGAACTGTGGCTGAGTCTCTCTCGTTAAACAAAACATAAATTGAATGGTTTAAATAAAATAAAACTGACTATAGAACTCGAACTTTTAAAGATTTTTTAACTTTTTTTGTTCTCACGTATGGAAAGGATAAGAGAGTAATTAGATATCATAGTTAGTTCTTAATCAAATGTCTGTTCCCACAACATCTGGAATCCTTGCACGTGTCGCTTTGTTGTTCAAAAATTAATCAGGTTCTCAGTTGTTATATTAATGAAATAAAATTAAAAGATTAAAAAAATAAACTATCATAAATAATATAAATAAAAGAAAAATCAATTTGGCAGAAATACAAATCATTTTATCCAAACAGAAGTTCATAAAAAAGAGATTTTTGAAAATTTTAGTTTAATAGAAGTTAAAATAATCATTGTTTTCATGTTGTCAGGATAGGCACTAGCTTCAAGTTTGTAAATTAAATGTTCTTAAAAAAGAGCATCTAATGTATTTATTTTGTAGTTTAAATGTGCTCTCTATGTTCTATATGCTTGAACTTTTTCTGTTTTCTTTTTATCAAATATTTGTTTACTTTGTCTATTCTTTTAGTATCCAATTTATATGTTCTTAAATACATTGAAAAAACTATGCTGTTTATAAAAATTAGGGGCACATATGATTTTAATGTGTAATTTACATAAATACTTACATCATGGAATGATAAAAAGTAAAATATTTATTATATTTTGAATAAAGTGTATTTAATGTTTTTTCCTCATTATCAATATTAGTTTAACAGCAATTTATGGCAAAGCTCTTCAGAAATCTTCTTCCAAAGAATTCATTAACATATTGTATATTTAGATTATATTCTATATTAATTTCTTTAAATTACAAAATAAGGGTTATTTTTACAAGGTAGGGTTATTAGTCCTCTGTCCAACCTCCAAACTTGAGAAACTCTTGCTTGATGCTCACTGAGGTATGGTGTCTGGCTATAGCTCTTGACTCTAGATAACCATTTTAGTTGTTACTTATAATAGGCATCTGTATATTTATTCATATCCAGCCAGTATATGGTTCTTCTTCTTCTTCTTGAGCTTGTCAGATATGTGGCACCTTTGCATTGTTGCATTTTGTACCATGCTCCAAGCCCAATTTTTTCCTAGTTCCATTGTCTTGGGTCATCTACTTTGTTTATAAAGTCTGATAGGCCCTCAATGGAGTTTAGGTGTAACTCTTTAGGATATGGATTACCTAGAGTAGTGAATCTTGTAAGGGCAAGAGCATCATACTCATATAGGATGTGATGAGTTGATTCTACCCCTGCGTGGCATTTCCTACTAATTGGTTCCTGTTTAAAAAGTCCCATTGTATGAAGGTGTTTCCTGAAATGATAGTGCCCAGTAATAAAGCCTACAATTGCTTGAGTCTTCACAATATATGGTTACTGGCTTTCATTTTTGTTATGCAATCAATTTTTATTGCATTTTTGATCAAAATATTTATTACAATTTTTTAAATTATGAATATAAATTTAATAATTTTTCTATGAATATCATAAATGACTGAAGATAGGAATAAACAGCTAGCAAAATTCAAAATATTTTTATAAAATATTGATTTTTTTAAAATTTAACAAACTGTGTGATATATTTTCATATATTTATCTTCATGTTATGAGCTTAGTTTTATAAAATGTATCCTTTTTATTTCAACTTTCTCATTCTTTAAACTGAAAACATTTTAACTAGCAATTGAAATTCTAGAAATTTAAGAATTATTGGTCAGATGTTAAAGGAAATATTTTTATGGTTTATCTTTTTTTTTATTATTTTTGCAGTAATTATATTTAACTCTTAAAAATGATCTTAGCATGAACTGTTTGAATTATAATTTGTAAAAATATGTCATTGCTCTAAAAAACATTTAAGTATATTAAATCATATAAGTGTCTCATAAGGCATAGTTTTTAATATAAACAATTTCATTTCTCTAAAACAATAATCATTTATTGTAGAATAAGTTTTCAAATAGAATCTCTTTGTGTTAAGTATAAGAAAAGTTGTGTTTGAAAATTTAGAAAGAAATAAAGAAATTTTAGCAATAAATTAATGAAATTTTGATATCACATAAACATAAATGCATTTGCTCTTAAATAAATTTTCTACAACTGATGCAATCTTATTTTTTTCCTTATAATTATTTTTTGACTTAATAATAACTTTAAAATTTATCAAATACATTGTAAATCTACAGTTCATTATCGTAAATCAAAATTTGTTGAAAAAATTCATCAATATGAACTTCTCATGCTTTGACACTCTAATTGCTATATAGTAACCTATCTAATTAAAAATTAAGTTGATAAAAGGCTAGAATAATATAAGGATTACATTATTGTGTGATGGATATTGAAATCACACAAATCCTAATTGTCAAAAAAATATTTTTATAACAAAATTTAAATTAAACTTTAGAAAATTTTCATAATCCGATAATGGCATTCCTATGTCAAGTTGAATTTTTTATACTTTGGGAAGAACAAAATATGGATAAGTGATTTGTTGATATGCAAACTAACCTATATATATATATTTGCATTTAGAGTTTTACATGGCTATTTTTATATTCTACTGTATCTCCACTTGTTAGACAGATTGTCACTTATGCTATAACTATGCTTGCCATGACTTGCTCATCATTTTTTCTATACAGTTGATAGCTTAAGATTTCTTTTATGATACAGCAATATCAGATGATATTGGGTACGAAATTTCAACATTAGAAATAAATAGAAAGTATAAACATTCATTTCACATCCCATATAAAAAGTATGGTTACAAAAGTTTAATGCCACTTACTATTTTCAGATAACAACCATCTATTTTCAGTATAATTTTCAACATTTATTTGATAGTTACTAAAAATTTCATTGTTTATAAATAATCTTGTATTTGGATGTGGAATATAGTATTTCTTATACTTTCATTATTTCAAATATTATGTATCATAATTTTTCTATAAATATTAAATGACATTTTATTGTCTTTTCAATAAAATAATTCTCATATAAATATCTACAGTTTTATTTTGTATCTAATTTATGAATCTAATAATAGGATTCATTTAAATTAATTTTTTTAATTTTTTCTTATAGAAACTTGCAGCGCTCCATCGGAAGCAGAATATAGAAAAATTTATTCTGACTGGTGCCATGAGTTTGAAAAATACAAAATGGCTATGAAAACATGGCAAACTAAACAAGCAGTAAGTTTCCAGTTTCTATGTTTTCCAACTTTTTTTTAACAGCTAAATTGAATAAAATTTAATCCATGATGTAATTTTTTTCAGTATAGTTTTTATTCTAGTTAAATTTTTTTTCACTAGTGGTGCTATATTTCCCATTACCTATAACTATTTTTAGATTAAAAGTAATTGATTATAGTGAAAATATAGCAAGTATGTTATAGAACTTTATCAACTGCATTTAGTACAGAAATTTGTTGATTGCAATATTACACTCATTAGCAAATGTTAAAAATTTAATCAGTGAATTGACAATCACATTAAATGGACCAATTATTATATACCGTTTCCTTTTAACAATCAACATTTTCAACATAAAACTTATTTTGTAATACTTTTCAAAGGCTTAAGCATGGTATACAAATAGAATTGCTCTTTTTGAAATGGAAGATCCTGGTTTCACCTTCTCACTGTATAGCAATGAAAGATGAAAGTTACATTTTCTTTCTTCATATCCATTTGTCAATGTGAGTTTGTATTTTGTCCCTTTAGGCACAATTATGACTCACTGTTTATAAAAAAAATCCTTTTAGGAAGCAATAAAATTAAAAAGCCTTACATCTTTCAGCTGTTAGGCTGTCAACTATGTAGAATAAATAAAATACATTTTTTAAATATTTAATATTTTTAGTGAAAATTTAAAGTAATGTTGTTTGAATACAATTTTTTTGTTTGCTTATTGATATTCGGTTTTAAAATGCTTTATTATATTCTTATTTCCAGAAATGCCAGTCTGGACATCCCAATGATGTCACATATCAAGGAGGGACTCTCGTCTGAACAAATAGCTGCTCTGATTCCATCGCAGCGAAGTTCCATGCCAATTTACTGTGTTCCAGTTGCGTCCATTGTTTGCAGAGACTTCTCTATAGCACCATGGACATTCATTCAGCCATGCGAAATAGGGACTCGCTACTGTTCTCTTCTATCTGATAATTTCTGGTGATTGTCCTCTAAAGTGTATGTGAACTTATTAGGGAGGAAAATTAAAATCTGCAGTGTGTCATCCGGCCTCTTAATCATAAATGTATGTGTGGTACCTCTGGAAATGATTTTGTGTGCACATATGTTACAGTGTTATATTATACCCTTTGTATCCCCTACCCTGCCATTGAATTCTACTTAAAAGTTTTTTTATTTACATTTCAAAAACTGAAAGAAAGTATGGCAGGCATGCAGAGCTTATAAAATATACCAAGTTAATAAACCAACTTTTTCAAAGTCAACTATGTATGGCCTTGCAGACTGAAATACTTCGAAGGCTTGGTTTAATGTGTACATAAAGTATTGGTGTTAAACTAGAAATAAAAAAAACTACCAGCAAGCCCATGCGATTCATATTTTTCTATAAAAAAAGAAAACAAAATGAAAAGAAAAAGTTCTAAGGCTTTAAAATCAGAAAAAAAGAAACTTATTCAAAGCCAAAACTTGGAGACAAAAAAAAAAATAATAAATAAATAACTACTAGAAAATGTATTTCAAGTCCTCAACTGTTATTGGCTCACTGGATTACTACTAGATAACTGTATATTGTGTGATGGATTTTAATGTTTTATGTGTTGAAAGAAAGTGTACATTATAATTTCTAACTGTTGTAGCTGTGTTATTTTGTTTTTATCTTGATGTTCTTTGTGCATGAAGATCTTTCGGGACTCACCATGTATCTTCATTTTATATATCTATTTATTTCATGGACTCAGTTTTCCCAATTTAAGGTGTTAAAGAGTGATATTAGAAC
Organism: Latrodectus geometricus; assembly: GCA_026290005.1. Lineage (NCBI taxonomy): Eukaryota > Metazoa > Arthropoda > Arachnida > Araneae > Theridiidae > Latrodectus > Latrodectus geometricus. Next base: position 8,519 of record JAPDSC010027711.1, read on the forward strand.
TTCTCAGTGTTATTTTATTTATTTTGTAATGCTTTATCTAAATTGTTGAGCGTTATACTACTCCATTCCTTAAGCAATAAGAAATATGTACAAGACAAATCTTTGTTTAAAGGAATGCTATTTTTAGCTATCTAAACGGCAGCTAAAGTTTTGTTTTTAAAGAAATTCGACGATTTAATCATAAGTATTGAACATTATTATGCATTTTACTTCATGTGAATCATTAATAAATTCAGTTGCATTCTGCTAAGTATTTATTTTTGCAAAAGTACTCAGAAAATTTATTTGTGACTAGTATAAAATTTAACATTGAAAATATCCGTTATGTTTTAATATAAGGTTTTGTTTATCAGATTCAAATTTTCTATTTGAATAAAAATTGAATGTAATTTCATCTATATTTAAATAAAATATTTTAAATATACATTCACTTTCTCCATTCTCCGATATTATCTTTTCTGGTTGAATAAAAATGCTTTCCACTCAAGCATCGGTCTATATTATGCAATGTACAAATGCATGCATAAATTTTGCATTGTGTGGCTTCTCATTATTATAAAAAGTAGATCATATAATATTTGGAGCATGACAAGATTTTTATGTAAGAATAGAAGCATGTGTGATGAATTTTTTTCAAGAAATTAATTTTATTTTTTAAATGTTTGATATTTTTGCTTCAAGTTTTTCATGACTTTTAAAGGAAATGTGAAAAATTATTAACGTCCTGATTTAAATTAAATAAAAACAAAAAATCCATGTGAAAATATTTTTAATAAATTATGTAATTTTGTTATTAATGTCATAAGAATATCCTTTGGGGAAAATCTTTTAATAATGTAACAATTCAAATTTTAATGGGGTTTTCAATTAAATAACTTTTTTATCTTATTTGTAAGTAAAATTTAATTAAAATATTTATGCATAAACCTTATTCTTAAAAATGTATTATTCAGCAATCCAGAAAAATATATATGAAATGGTATTTCCATCAGTTGCTATTTTATTTTTCCATAAAAATATCAGCAAAATATTCCTGTTTAACTAAACATTAATAATGTTTTAATTTCTATCATTAATATTTATTTCTGCCATATTTTTCAAAATATTGGATTGATATACAATCTTTGTTTTTCTCATATGGATACATGTTTAACGTATTTGAGTTACACATTGATAATGATGTTTAGATTTGTTATTTTTTCCAATTTAATTAAATGTAATTTTTTCTATAATTTAATTTTTTTTAAATTTATTATATTAACAAAGTATTCTTATTTTGTTATGTAAAAAATATAATTTTTTTTTTTTTAAATTCAAATATCAATTTTATTTAAATTGGTGTTATAACTGTCTGACCTGCCAAATAAATTATTAAGTGAACTAAATTTTTTGCATTAATTCTATGGAATAATTGTTATATAGATTTCAAAATTGATATAAATATTTAATAATATTTATACTCTAATAACAGTTGTGAATATTAAAAAAGTTTTTTTTAAAAAAAGTTATTAATATTTTATGTGTAACATGTCATTCCTCTAACTACTTATATTGTGACATTTAATTTTAAAAATTAAGTATTTAAGTACTTTGTAATGAAATCATAATGTTGAATTTGAAGGTTTTAAACTGTTTGTTCTCTGATTATATTACAGCTCTATGTATTACTCAGCTTTTCTTAATATCATATGGCAATTTCTGTTGAAGTGTTTCTACCTCTTATTTAAATGTAGATCAATTACATGTTTTTGTTGTCATTAAAAGAAATTACGTGAAATATAGCATATCCATGTGCTTTAACTTTAGAATATTATGGCTGCAAATTTTTATCAAGTTCTACATCTGAAAAACTAGACAGTCTATTGTTTGGTGTGTTGCAAGTAGTTTTTAAAAAATGTACTTTAACATCCATTCTTTAAGCTTCACCAAAGCTCAGCAGCCTCTAGTCTTTTGCTACCCATAGTCGAATACAGATTGAGTTAACGTTCTTTAAAGAGATGATGAAGATGACCTTTTATCATTGCATAAATATAGATTCTTGCTTTCTTTTAAAACATTTAATCAAAACTTGTTCATACATCTTTGTATCCATGTCAGGATTACTTTCTAAAATTCTTGAAGAGAATATTGTACATATTTACTGTTTATATATGCATAAATAAACTTCATGTTGACATGTTGTGTTATTTGTCACATATTTTACTCCTGTCATTCAATCACAAAACAAAATTATTATAGTTTTCATTTAATTTCAAATAAAATGGAAATATGTTTAGAAAATACAGTCATTTATATTATATATATATACTCAGGGTATTCTTAATACTCATTTCAAATGATTTTGAAACAACAGTTGATTTTACAATGTTTATAATTAGACTGTTGGGGAAAATTGTTAGAAAAAACTTTACAATAAAAATATGTATATAAAAACCTACTTTTGAGATCATAACACAAAATAATAATGAAGTATGAAAATAAAACTTAAAATTACTTATTTTGTGCATATTTCTGTGTTATTCAACAACTTAGTGATTTTTTCCCTTACAGTAATTACTCACTTTTTTAATATTTTTTCCAAAACGACTTGATCCCCAAAATATCGTAATATTTTTCTATCTGTCTACTCATAGAAAAAGTTAACTATAATTTTTTTTAAGAAATGTTAAAAGGTAAGGAAAATACTAATTGTAATTCTTCAACGAAAATGACAGATTGCTTTTAAATTATGTCACCTAACATTTTAATGTAGAGGACTCGATTGCTCTACAAAATAAATTTTACTAGGAAATAATGGTTAGGAATTTTAAATTTTGTTCAAGTTCTACAATAAAAAATTGTTGTCAAATACAGTTTTTGTTGGATAGTAGGGATGCCTTTTTTAATATGCTTAATGTTAGACTGAGCTGGTAGCCAAAGGGTTAGCACTCTGGCCTTCAGTTCAACAGTTTGTGGATTCGGAATCTACTTTGAATTGAAGGTTCTGGTCTAATTAAACCTTGTATGCAAATAATTACTATAGAATAACAAACACACTTAATTTTACAAAATTTTAGTGCAATATAAAATTTTTGGTGAATTGAAAAATTTATTTGAATATTATAAAATTTTATTGATTTTCACTTAAAATATATAGTAGAATAAATCTTAATTTTTTTCATTAGTAATGTTAATTATGTTAAAAAAAATATTAAAATGCTGAGTTACATGTTAAATATTTCTACTAAAAATCTCAATAATAATAGTTGCATTAAGCACCCAAAATATATAAAATTTAAAATCTCACTATTTTTATTCTATTATAAACGTTCCAATTTCAAATACAGGATTTCACAACATGATTGTAGAATATTTTGCTCATAATTTATGTTTTTCATTAATTATTCTTGGATTAAATAATTAATAATTTTTCATTTTTGTTTTAAAGTAAAAAATGCATTTAAAAAACTTTGCATTTACTACTAAGAGGAAATATAAATAAATTTTATGATATTCGACATAAGATTTTGAAATATTTAAAAACAAAATCTGGGGACTATTTTAAGTAGATTGACTGTAGATTCACTTCATAAAAATATAATTGTTAAGCTTCTTCCATGAAAATAATTTAAACTATCAAGCATTAAGTTATTCAGTTTTAAGACATATTGCAACATGGAAAAAAATAAATTATCAGCTTCAAAGTTATTTTACAGGATTTTTTTAAAAAAATGTAATCATTGGTATGTTTAAAAAAATCAAAGTTTAGCTTTAATTTAGTTATCGTAATTCTTGCTTTTTTAAAAGAAGAACATTCAGTTTTTCCTTGAATTTTTTATTTGTAAATTTTAATTAATTAAATTTGCATTTTTATTTGAACAATAAACTATGAATAAAATATACTCTATATATTAAAGGATGGTCGAGGTAACGGCCCACACAATGAAGAAAGAGAAGGTAGCTGGAGAAACAAACGGTAGGGATACTCCAATTGACAATGCAAACCCCCCCCCCCCCACAATCAACCCAAGAGCAGATTCTGAGCCTGGAAATCCTTTCATGTTAGAATCTAAATTAATCGCTTCCTATATAAATGGAATCAAATAATGTACAAAATTTCACAATGCTTGAAAACTTTGAATAAGAAAATGTTTTATATGCTTTATGTGTATACTGTATTTCTAAGAATTACTGGAAGATGTTAAAATCTTATAAATCATAAACATACATTGTTTACAAATAAGCACTTGGATAACTATGCAAATGATGATATCAGTGGTCCTGAGGTACGTCACGACCTCTGCCGGTATATATCGTGTAGGCAACAGCATCGGCATTAGTCGCATGCAAGATGCCGCGCTGTTCGGACCTCTCTGATTTCGAGAAAGGTATAATTATCGGGTATCACAAATGTGGCCGATCCTTAAGGGACATATCGATCTGAAGAATCCAAATTCGACAGTGGCCTATGTAATTAAGAAGTGGAAGGCGAGCGGTGATTCAGCTCCTAGTCGGCAGACCGACGAGTGCTGTCCAGAGAAATTCGGAAGAATCACACTCAACCGATCGCCCTCATCCGCGAGGAGTTTCAACAGGCATCCGGAAGTATTGTTTCAATGAATACCATCCGTAAGGAAGCACACCTGCTTGGTTTTCATGGCCGTGCTGCTGCCCATAAGCCTTTGATCACAAAGTCCAACCGCGCTGCTTGGTTAATGTGATGCACAGAACATCGAAATTGGACTGTAAATCAGTGGAAATGGGTTCTTTGGAGCGACGAATCAAGGTTCATCTTTACAGTTCGGCTGGGTCTGGCGTCTGCCTGGAGAACGTCTCTTGCCAGAATGCATTGTGCCAACAGTCATGTTCGGCGGAGGTGGAATTATATGGTCTGGAGGTGTTTCTCCTGGTATTTACTAGGACCCGTGGTCCCCATTCATGGTAAGCTCAACGATGATGCCTACTGCACTAGTTTGGATGACAATGTGCTTCCTACATTGTGGCAATTTTACGGGTTAAACCCCTGTTACTTTCAGGGAAACAATGCCAGTTATCATGTTTCGAGGTAAACCAAAGCCAATGGAGTTCATCAAATAAACTGGCCTCCCCAGACCTGAACCCTGTCAAGGACCTCTCGAACGAATTGGACTCTTCCAAAATCGGTGAAGGAACTTGTATATCTACTCCAAGCCAAGTGGAAGACAATACCACTAGCTGTAATACAAATACTTGTGGAAAGTAAGCCCCGGAGGCTTCACGCTGTAATTGCCTCTTGTGGAGGCTCTACCAACTATTGATTTTGAATAAAGTTAGTTTTTCTTTTCTGTCACAGTTCTCCAAATACTCATTGGTAGATAATGTATAATAATAAGCAGAATTTTAGTTAAATGTAGGATGTCTTATCAAGAGAGTAACTTTTGAAATGCCTCTGCTATTTCTGTTCTAGCAAGTTAGCAGCACTGTACAGTAGACGATTTCCATTTGTGTCCTAATCATGTTCCATTGGTCATGGAACATAAATAACTTTAGCCTTAAAAGAAAAAAAAAACTTGCACAGGTAGGAATGAAAACCTTTGATGGGAGCAAAGTACTATCAAAGTGGAACATTTTAGTAATAAAATTTTAATGACTAAAAAAATGTAAATATGTAATGAAATGAATTATGACATTAATTTTTTAGTTTATATATTTTATTCAACTATTGAATTTGAAAGAGATATGAAGGAAAGTTTCTTCACATAAGAATAGAATAAATATCTTATCAAAATGAATAAAATCACAAATGTTTGAAAAAAATTGCATCTAAGAAAAGAAATCTGTAAAGCACAAGAAAGAAATAATAAAGAGTTTCATCCCCCACAATGAAAACAACATAAGTTTGTTATATAAACTTGTATTCATAAAAATGTTTGCGAGGAATTTTTACCTGAATCTTTCTTCCACGCAATATGTAGTAAAATAAATGGATTTCATCTCGGAAAATCATGGATTACCTGTCTTTATTAGAAGCTTGTATTGAGCGACAATTAAATAATGGTTAAGTTAGTACGAATTTGTTTTTAGTAATAATAAAGGATTTAGCAAGGATGATTCATTTAACAACCTACGCTGTGAACAGAAAATCCCTTTCCACCCATTGAATTTTGAAACGATAAAAGCTGTGTTCATGAAAAAGGTATCAAGTTGTTGGAAAATAACTCTACAAGACGAAACAACTTCTAGTTGCTAGCAGTAAAGCTCCGAATTTTGTGCTCCATTTCTAAAATTAAATTAGATATTAAAAAGTAAACTTAAAGGTTATAGAGCAGGGTGGCCAAACTTTTGAGATCCGGGGTCTACTCCACATTTAAAAAATCGAAGGTGGTCTACCAATGTCATTCATGTTAAATGCAACCAATGTTTGTTTTTTGTTCATGTTTGAAAAAGCAGATTCGCAAAGATACCTCAATCCAAAGTATGATTTCAAATACAAAATAAATTTGTAAATATTTTAAAACGTTTCCTCAGAAATTAATTTCCAAAAATCAGTATCGCTAAATATGCTCTGGATTTAAGAAATATATCGCATCTTAATTTAATAATTTCTTCCTCGACCGTGACTGATGTGATATCTATTAAATGTCTTATTTTTTCAGATACTCCATCAATGTTGACATTTTCTAAATATTATATTACGTATATTGAGACAATAGGGCAATCAAGATGACGTGAAAAATTCTGTACATTTTTAAAATAAACTTTTGATACTTCAAACAAATGAAATAACAAGTTTGAATCTTATGTGCGTATTATGATAAGCATCAATACCTGCAACGATTTTCCTCCAGATTGATGCAAGTCACGTTTAATTTTAGAATAAAAATACTTGTATTTTTATTAAAATATCTCCAGTACCACATACTCTTCCGACTATCTGAGACAGTTGGCTCTAGAAGTCATAGATGGCATTTCCAGTGATGCCACTTTGATTTACTCAGATGGCAGTAAAGACGAGCTGAATAACACTGGGAGCGGTGTCTTTATTGAGAGTCTTTCTGTCCAGTTTTCTAGACGCAACCAGGACAATTGCTCGGTATTCAGAAGTAAATTAAAGATCATCCTCCGCGGGACTAAATCTAGTGACATTTGAATCCTTACCGACAGTCGAAGCTCGATCCAATACCTACAAGACTGGAGTGGAGTGTACGACTTTGTAGGCATGCAGATAATCATACATCTTAAAAATCTTGCCAAGGGTAGAGAAGTCCACTTTCAGTGGATTCCCTCCCATGTTAACATCCGTGGCAACGAAGCTGCAGACATCTTGGCTAAAAGAGGTTGTTCCGAGTTGTCCAAATGGGGATAACACACTAACTTACAAAGAACTTTTCGCTATAAAGAAAAAAGAAGCGAGGTAAGTCTGGCTCGCCCCTCCCTGGTTTAGCAGTAAGACCCCCGGGGAGCGCGTGGGATTTCGGGGGTTACAGACATGATCAAACGGCCATCTTGAGACTTAGAAGTGGGCATCTGAAATGCATGACGTTCGACTCTGGGCACAAATTATCAGTTGGAGTACAATTAAAATAAAGGAAGAACTTCTTTTTAAAGACAAAAACTGTAGTCACGCACAGTCACATAAGATAATTAACTGTTTTTGCCAAAACTGAACTATTTTTTATTCACAAATTAGAAAAGGAAATGATCGCTCAAGTGCAATGTAGATGTTTTGTATACTTGTTAGGGATTTTTAATACATTTCTAGTCTCGTAGAAACAAGGTTCAAACAATGCCATTTCAACAACTAGCAAATAAGCATTTTTAAAAATAAAATGAGATCAAAATCAAAATTATCCATGAAATACAGTGAAGTAAATGCTTCTGATTTAAGTTACAGTAGTTCTCTATAAGTTTCAAACTGTTGTTACTCCCAATAATTTACTACAGAAGCAAAATCAGCAATATTAATTTTGCCAAAATACTTTGCTATTACATGAAATGATAATGGATTTTCAAGCACACTATAATAAAATATGTATAGTTTTCTTATAACAAAATTTGCAATTAAAATCTAATGTTAAACCCATTTTTTGAAAGATTCAAAATTTTAATCAAAATCAATGAAATATTTAAAAGCCTCTTTTTATAGCTAGTCTAAAAGTAGTGAAGGTAATTTATTACAAAGAAATATATACCCATAGTGATTTTTGCAATTAATTCATTTAGAAATGACTTTCTAATTATGTGATAAGCTTATGGGAAGGAAAATTTTGCTGGTAAAAATATTTTTTCTGCTACAAATAAAATAATTTGTTATTTATAACACATTTAAAAAAGTAATTTATTAATTTTGACTTGTATAATCTAATTGTAAACTAATTAGATTATACAAATCATATAATATCTTTGATGCTGTGGAAGAAAATTAAATATTGAAACTTCGACATTTATATATAATTTTGAACTGTACAAATTATTTAAGAGGATATAGATAACATCAAATTCATCACATGAAATTTGTGAGCCCCATACGCAGAATGGACCCCTTATCATTAACATTTAAAATTTTCACTCATAAACCTTTGATAACTAGAAAACGAAGGTCTAGGTTGAGATAGACGGATTGTATAGAGGGATTTTTTAAGATCCAAAAAGTAACTAATTAGAGATCAATCGCGAAAAATAGAAGAACATTCTTGGGAAGCTGTCATGTGAATAGAAGAAGTCACACATAATCAAATTAGCTAACTTATGATTAGAATTTATAATTAGATTAATACATGTAAGTTAATTCTCAAGAATTAAATAAGGAATTATTTCTCTTTAAAAATCATCATTTTCAAGGCAACTTGTATCCCTTGATTAAAATAAATTTTAAAGTAGTTTGTTAAACTGGTTTGTTATGCTATGGCAATGTTTTGAACACAAGTACTAATTTGACAAGGTTGTTAAAAGTGGATACTAAACTACTATAAATATTAATATCTGAGGTAGAAATCAAATCCATGACTTGCAGAGCTAAAAGCCAGAGTGCTAACCATTCAGATAACCATATAAGACATCAGGAATACTATAATAAAAATACTAATTCTAAGTAAATACAATATATAGCATTCCATGAAAAATTAAAAAAAAAAATTACCATTTTACTTAAAATCAATATTAGTTGTACTAAAAATTACATTAACCCACAAGAAGTTTCAAAATATTATGCATGTATAAATATATAAATAAATTCAATACCATTTTACAGCATTCAGCTATATTTTATTACAAACTGAAAACAAGTTGATGAATTAAATTATATACAAGTGTCAATTTAATGACTGTCTTATAAAAGCCACCTTAACAGATGATTAAAATTTGAATTCCTTGTACTTTTTAGGTGGCTTCGCACTGTCCAATTGTTGCTTCTTTCGTTTATTTTTTTGGCGAGCAGCATGCTCAGCAACCATATCACTCAAATCTTCCTTCTCTAACTGTGACTGTTGTTCTCGCATAGTTTGTTCATAACGCGCAGCCATTGCAGCAGTATCCATTTCCAACTCACTTGGATCTAAAGCCACTTCTATTCCTTGCGGAGGAACAGATGCAGTGCCAGGTGCTCGTAATTTAGTAGCAGGTATGGCTCCAACCATATCATATATATGTGTTGATCCCATCATAGCTGCTCCAACTCTCTCTACTTTCTTTTCAGGTAAAGTTGTGTAGAGTGCAGGAGTTTCTCCCCCTTCCATTTCAGCTTCAATTTTTCGTTTACGCAACTCAATCATGTCTGGTGTTTCCATACCAGCTGGAATAGAACTGAAACCACTGGGAGTGATAAGACCTTCAGCAGGAGTGACAAGACCAGTCTCATCTTCAGCCTTTTCTTCTTCCTCCTCTTCTTCTTCCTCTTCATCTTCTTCTTCTTCCGATGACTCAGATTCAAGTTCACCCCAGAGAGTATGATCAATCTCTTCCTCTGGAATGTGAGGTTGATTATCTGATACTTGAGTGCCAAATACATCTCCATATAAAGGACGTCCTGTTTCATCTACAGGTGGCTTACCCCAACCTCCAGCATGATAACCAAATGAGCAACCATCTGGAATAGGTGCATTGAGACCAGGAATCTTTAAATTTGGATAAGAAGGTGGTGGTCCATAACGTTGCATAGCAATAAGCCAAGGTGGAGGACATTTGTTGGCATTTGGTCCAGTAGGCATTCCTAAAGCTGTCCTTAAATCTTCACTTAGGTCTCCAGGTTTCTTTTCTTTTAATCTTGTTTCAAACTCTTTACCTTCATAATATAAATCTCCATGAATTGTCATTTTTGGTTTAGTTTGCCATTTAAAAAATGCATCATGAAGTTTCTGGTAATCTATATCAATTTTTCCTAATTTTGGTCTCACTCTTTCCCTCATTTTGGCTTTCATAGTTTTCTGATCTTCTTTTTCTTGAAGAGCTTGGCGCATTTCCATTATTCCTGTTCTTTTAATAAAATCTGGTAATTCAAAAGCAGGTTTTTCAATGCCACGTTTCCCTTGCAAATATTTTCGTTTAAAGCACCAGTGGCGAGGAACTGG
>JAPDSC010027711.1:29041-45663 GCA_026290005.1 Latrodectus geometricus
TTTTTTTTTATTGACATTATGAAATAGATTCAAATCAAATCATGATCAATGTGGATACTTATGTGAATCAGTACAAGGAACATTTAAAATTTTTTTTAAAATACCTGATCAATTTATGAAATTTTAAAATTATTTAAAAATTTGCTTTTTCCACCATTGATGCTCCCTTTTTTGTTGCTAAATTTTCCAATAGTTAAATTTCTCAAATCATTTATTTGATGAATCAACTGAAAAAATGCACTTATGTCCCAAGTATTTCCCCCGCTGAATAAAAATAACATCCATATTTTTTTCTTTTAAGATTAAAAAATAAAAATACTACTCATATCTTAGATATGATGAATATAGTAAATGTTCTAACACTTTGATGTGTTTTTGCTTAAAAAATTCTTCAAGAAAAGGTATAAACCCCAAAGTTAATTTTAAAACTATTTGAAAAGACCGATTGCAATGATGGAGTTTGAATCCTATGACATTCATTTCATTCAGTGAAGGAAAATCTTAGTATGTTTATTAGCCATAACTATAATCTGTTTCTCCACCTTGACGATTTTGAAAATAATGACTGAATTATTTTTTCATTACACGTTGTCTTTTTATTATTGTGGAAGTAATAATTTTCAAAGACCCATACTGGTAGCTATTTCGCTTAAAAACACCAATTCAGAAACACGAATTTCTATTAGACTTTCTTTTTACGAGACATACATAGCTCATCACGTGCGAGTGATAATGAGAAGTATCAGTTTTTCACGATTATACTTTCCATAAATTTCATGCTAACATAACGGGTGAAGTTATTAAACTCCTATCATAGAGTAAGTTGTGTTATGTTTATATATATGTATCTTGGAAGGATTTGAGGGCAATATAAGCAATGACCATCATATATAAGTAATTTTTTTTTTACTAATTCTTGCACGATGCCTCTTTCGCCCTTAGTTAAATGTAGAAGAAAGCGATTAAAAATTTTTTTAATCTCGGGTGGGCAAGATCGACTCAGCCTTTTATCCTAACTGAGATATATGCTTCACATCCCTGGGTTCTCGGCCGAGAAAGCAGATAGAGGCACAATAAGTCTTGGTCCACATATGGGCTGTTGTGCCACTGAGTTTAGTTAGTTTATGTATTTTATTAGAGTAATTTTATATATAGCCGTAAATCCGATGTTAGGGATTATTAGTAACATTTTATAGATAAAATAAATATCATCGATTAACATTTTGAGTATAAATGAAATATTATTCAGGATTACGAATAACAATGGTCTTCCTATGCATTTTTTAATCTGAAAAGAAATATGTCCTCTGTGAAATTTCTGTAAGCCATATGAATATAATAGCATGAAATAGATCATTTTCAAATTTTAATTCTAGATATCAGCAATATTTTTTATTGAAACCTTTAAAATTGTAGAAAGATAATCTTTTAACTTCAACCTTGTTTTTTCTTCTTTTCCGTTTAAAAATTATTCTAAGATGAATTATTTGTTTAAAAATTATTCTATGATGAATTAATTCGCTAATAAAAAAATTATCTTCTGGGGGAAAATGGTTCATGTTTTCAAATATAATCATTTTTTTTCCGCCTACTGTTCATCAACACGTATCTCCAAAAATTAAGTACGCTTAAACTAATGCATAAAAATTTTACATTATAACAAAATTTCAACACACTATAAAAATATTTTCTGCGATATTGCTTATAGTTGCTAAACTCCCAAATTAAAATACTACAGGTGATAATTTTTTAAAATTTTCAGAATTAATTTAAATATGCATTTCACATATACTGAAAAATATTTACTTGTACTTAATTAACAGCATTTAAGATCTTTTTCCTTTATACATTAAGTTGAAAATATTAATTTTTTACTCTATAGGAGGTAATTTTATTAAAAAGAAGGAAAAAAATCATTAAGGGAACATTGTATTAATGGTATTTGACTTCTATTACAACGTAATTAATCACGTCTTCTTCTTTCAAATTGGATTCGACAAAATAATTTAAAGTAGCTATGCTAAAATCATTTTTTACTAAGCTTCAAATACAAAATAACTTGTACCATATATCAGGGATTCCATTTATTTTATGAGTTCAGATAGGCCCTAATCAAACAAGTAAGAGCAAAGACATCATATTTATTTACAATTTGATTCACCGTTTTTTCCTCTTAAGGTATTTTTTTCATATAGGATCTCGCTGTAAAAGTCCTATCCCATGAAACTGTTTTCTGAAATAATATTGCCCAGAGGTGAATCTGACATTTATTTATATCTTCAATATCGGAGTCCTAAGGATTTCAAAAGCAACTTGCACTTGTTTAAAAGTCATATTTTCACCATGTCCATGGCTAGAAGATTTAAGCTAAACTTTATTCATCTTCTGTTTATTCCATTTAAGAAGAGAACTGTTTTAAAAATCTTCAAATTTATGCCCCATAACTCAGCACCAACTGAATTGTTTTGCAAGCTCATCAGCTTTTTCATTACCTTCAATGACATCCTGAGAAATTACATAAGTGCTTTATAATTCTACAAGTAATACAAATATACAAGTACGAAATTAGTTTTTATACTAAGGAAAATGTGCTTGAGGAAATCATAGTCATTACTGTTGATAGGAAAAATATGAAGATTGATAAATATAAAGAAAAATATTCAGTAAGAGAAAAGTCATAAACTGACTGAACATTCTGAGCAACTCAAATAAGTTTATTATGGTTGTATATATATACACAATATGAGTATTTTATGTATATAGAAGCGCAATGTGACCATGCTTTGTGAAGGAACAATTTCTTCACAGCTTCTTATACTACTTAGATGATAAATTTCAAATTAAATTTTTAAATGTTATTTTCTTTATTTTTATAATTTACCCTGATCAGAGATCCATTTTCAAAAACATTTTATGGTCTTTCAAAAATATTTTTCAAAACTTATATTAAAAAAAATTCAAATTAGTAACTGCTTAAGCCCCTATTAATATCTTATGATCAATTAATGATTTCTAAATATCTTCTTTTCACTGATAAGCCGCCCAATCTGTCTAGTGGTTAGAGTAACTGACTACGGATGGCGGGCACCCATGAGTAAGTAAGTACATTAGCCCATTTGTCGCAACAAGGCCGGAAACTGCTACTCATGTTATCATTACCCGGTGGGCACCTGTGAACCAAATCACGGAGGTACGAGTAGCATCGCCCACGCCACACCACAACAAACCCGTTTATAGGGCGGGCCACATTCATCCATCCTCTGAGGAAAGGACAAGAAACACAGAGAAAGAGAAAGCATATCCATGCCCAAGCCGGGATTCAAACCCAGGTCCTTAATCAGTTACGCTAACCACTAGACAGGTTGGACGGCTATTAGGAAACATATGACTGATGAATATTATGATAATATTTTATTGAAGTGATATTTTCCCGACTTTTTTCTCTTCCTTACTGCATTTTTAAATTATGTGATATTTAAATTTAGGATTTAAGAAGAATATATTTAAAAATTCTATTTAAATTTCTATACAACCAAGTTTTTTGCAAAAACTTTTTATATCAATAAATAAAGGCTACATTTATTTAACTTTGACATTCGCGCGAAACAAATAATTAAGTAAATCTGAAGCTTAAAACTCATTTAAATAATGATTTATTTTACAGTTGTTTTTATTTTGAATAAATAAATAAATCAAAATAACCTCGTAAAAATAAATACAGGAAAAAAACGAAGATATTTAATAGTTTTAAAAATGCTGAGACTAATTAATAAAATTGAATGAAACTGCTAAGTTTGATTCCAATCAATAGTTATATATCTTTCAGATTTTTTTGTTAAAATTTATATTTTATTTTATGTTTGAAATTTTAATGAGTATTCTGTATTGTTTTATTAGTCGTGATTTAATATAAATTTAAATCCTTAGTAAATATTGCATTGACACAACACATTTTCTTTTCATGTTAATCTCATACGAATAAATACTTTGTCAACTCTTTAATAATATCAAATTTTATTCATAGATTTATTTAACATTTTTCTTTTTAAAATAATATATAAAAGATATCTTCATGTATGATATCCAAAAAAACTTTTTTTTTTTTCTAAATTTTATTTTATGTGAGGCGTGGATTAAAATGTAAGTAAATAAGAAATAAAAGAGAGAAGAAGAGAGAAGAAAATAAGAAATAAAAGTAACATTGAAACAAAATATTATGTTAATTATTTTGATTTTGATAAAAATGTAATAGTTATAAATTTATAAAAACTTGGCAGATTTTTCCATTTCTTTTTACCTTAGATTCAATTAAGAACCTGTCTTAAAATATTTAAGAACTTTTTTTTTAAGTATTAGAATAAATCACATAGCCGCCCAACTTGTCTAGTGGTTAGCGTAACTGACTACGGATGGGGAGGACTTGGGTTCAAATCCTGGCTCGGGCATGGATGTAATTTCTCTCTCTCTGTGTTTCTTGTCCTTTCCTCAGATGATGGATGAATGTGGCCCGCCCTTTAAACAGGTCTGTGGTGGTGTGGCGTGGGCGATGCTACTCGTACCTCCGTGATTTGGTTCACAGGTGCCCACCGGGTAACGATAAAATGAGTAGCAGTTTCAGGCCTTGTTGCGGCAAATGGGCTAATGTACTTACTTGCTCAAGGGTGCCCGCCATTAGAAATAAAAAAAAAAGAATAAATGACATATATACCGTTTAAAATTGCTAAATGGAATCTTTTACTAGTCACAATTTAAAAAAATTTCCACTACAAATCTAATACTTTATAAATAATAAGACAATTTTGACAGAACAAAATATAATTATTAACTGTTAAAACAGTAATTTCCTAAAAAATATTATTGATTTTTCATCTACATATTTATAATTTTTCTAAAGGAAAAAAAAGATTTTTCTAATATATATATATATATATATATATATATATATATAGTTTTCGCTTGCATAAAGTAAGACCATGGTGATCTATTTGGTTAGAGGCTTCATTCTCGTTACTGGAAGGTCGTGAGTTTGTATCCCAGCTTATCTGAAGATCCGTCGTGTTTACTAAGAGCGCTTGGGGAACGTAAAATATGTCGTGTTCGCAATGTCCTCCATGTTTCCATTCCAAATTAATACCTCTGGAGGTGTTAGAAGGCAGGCTTTGGGTCCTTGCTGGATTCTTACCTCAAAATTGGAGGACCCAGATGGTGCTGCCATCTATGAATCAAAGTCATATTTCCTCCCTCGTGGGGGAGGGGGGGGGCTCTGTTCAAAAACGGAAGATAATCTTTTTGACTTCATTCGCCCTGTCCTTGACTGACGGATTAACAGATTGGCAATACCCCTAGAACACAGTATATCTCACTGGAGTTGGTTGGAGACGTATCCACTTAAATCCTTAATTTCCAAAGCCCTTCCGTTAGCGGGGCATGGATGTGACGAAGATTGTGCCAGCTCATGTGTGACATCGTCACATGAACGTGATTCAAAATTACGAGGTGTTTAGTGATAGGCGAGTATTCAAAACCCTTTATTTTTAAAGTAAAGTCTTGAGCCCACTGCATTAATATGCATGTATGTATCATCTAGGCCATATTTCCGAACTCTTCATTTAGTAATAATAAAAATGGAAACGAAACTCGGATATATTTTGTCATTGATGCGTTTCATTATTCATAACTAGATAGGAAATCCAAAGGAGATCCCACTTTAAACAATAAAAGTTTATAAATTGCTGTTGGCTAAACTTTCTTAATATTCCATCTATGTATGATTTAATTAAATTGTAAATTCATTTCATTTAAAACTGTTATTTAAAAATCTTACTGTTAAAATCATTATTAAATAATCATGTTTACACTAAGTACTTCTATTTCTATTCAAAACTTATATGGTCACAGCAAACCTATAGGCCTATCTTCGAATCAATTTTTCATTCAGCAATATTTGAATGGAATATAATAACTGATAAATGTTCTTAAGCCTTAATTAATAAGAAGTAAAATAAAGTGTAAAAGGATGCTTGAAAATTATTTTACAGATTCAAATAAAATTGTATAAAGTCGTATGGCTCATCTATTTCAATACTGAAAATGCCATTTGTGGAAAAAATTGTGTAATGTTTGCAAAAAGAAAAAAAAAAAAGAAAAAAAAAAAAAAAAAAGGGCTGAAAATGTAAGCTTTCAACTTTTGTGACAATTAGTTTTTTTTAACTTTTCGTTTTCTGATGTAAATCAAATAATAAACTTATAAACAGCAAGAAGTAAAATATAATCCTCATTAATTATTAAACTATTAATAATTTTAATACCATTGATATGGACATATATATGACTTAATGAAAATTATTGATTCTTTTAATGTTTGACAGACAAAAGAAAATAAAAATAAATCTTTGTCTTAAAATAGAAAGTATAATTTTTTCGTGGTAGAATTGAACTTCTGTAAGAGATAATTGTGATGATAAGTAAGTTAATGGGATAGAAATAATCAAGGAACATAATTCCAAGAATGGAAATTTCCAACATTTGTTTGAATTAGATGTTGGCCCAGAACACTAAAAACCTGCAAGAACATTTGAAACTATCTAAAAATAATTCCTTGTGTACATCACTTAAAATGTGAAAAAAAAAAAATTTATATGCTTGTAAAACATCTTTTTAAAAAAATTGATTGAAAATTTTGGAAGAATCGAATTATGAAGTTTGAGGAAATGATCATGGGAATTATTTTTTTCAACTACTCAAAACCAACTTCGAATCTTTCAAATTTAATAAAAAGCTTCAGTTTTGTTATAACTTTGTTTTCAATGGAAGAAAATATTTTTTCGAATGTTACCCTTATCAAGGAATTTCCAATCTAAGGCAATTAACCTCGTTTCTTCAGTTGTAAGATAAATTGTAAAAGAATTCGAAATTGTTTGAGCTCACTCAGAAATTAATTTTAACTTTATTTTTCTGAAATTGAAATATGTTTTAATTGATACTATAGAGTAGGAAATATAATGACTATAAAATTGTTCTTCCATGACAAACAAAAAACTATCTCATCAAAATACTATTCTATCAGAGTCAAACTAAAATTACCATAGGGTAGTAATTTTTAATTTCTGGATGCTGTAGTTTTGTAATTCAAAGAAAGACGTTTGAAAGAAAGCAATGGCAAGTTCATAAATATTTTAATTATACTGGAGAATGACATCTTAGTTTTATTATAAAAAAAGAATAAAAAATCCTGAAGGAAACATGTTCTTCTGAAAGAAACAATGAAAAAATATAATTGGATAAAATAATCAGTTTTCACAAATAAGTTTCTTCTTTCTGTTGCAGAAAAAATGGCTTATTTCGAAGGCAAAAACATATGCAGCCCCAAAATTACATTTTCTGGGGTATGTTACTACCTTCTTTCCATCCGCACGTCTCATATAGAAATAGTGTTATTGGGCAAATAAAATTTCAGAAATTTAAGTCTCCCTTTTTCTATGAACAACTCATGTATATCAAATATGATGCATTCATTTCAAATTGGAGCATTTCATTTTGGAAATCCTGGACATCCTTATAGTTTTATATTTTAAATACTTTAAGTAGGGTTGTTGCCTCTTTTCCCACAAATAGTTAAGGTACCAGAAAAACGAGAGCAAAGATTAATTTAACTTACATGTTTTGTCTTTTAAAAATAAGTTACTTTGGATTTTCTATATTTTTGAAGAAAAATCGCTAGCAAAATATATCAATAATAATTGAATTATAGTTCATAATATCACATAAATTAGCAAAAAGTATTGTTTATCTAATTTTATTTATCGCATTACAAACTATTCAAAAGTTACATCTAGAACCTTAATTTAAATAATTCCTACATATGATTATAGGGGATACTGTATTGTTATGCTTATTTATGTAAAAATAATGGTATTTGGTGTGCAGCATTTTCTGTAAAATTTTTTAATGGGTATAAAAATATTGTGAAATAATGCATAGCAAAAAGTTTATGGCATATTGTATTAGAAAAGTTAATTCTTGTAGAGAATAATAGTTAACAAGTATATACAAATTTTTGACCACTATAAATGAAAATATATGTATCCAATGGGTGTTTAGACATATAAAATATATGGTATAAAAATTTAGTAATAAACTTTCTAATTCAGTATTCATATCTTTAATACTTTTAATATCTGAAATAAATATTTAACAAAAAATTCAAAATTAAGACGATTAGTTTACATTTTAGCAGTTATTAAAGTCATTTGATGACTTTAAAAGTCATTGAAAGTCTACGTGACATATTTGTAAGTACATAGAGCTACTCTTAGCTCTATCTGCAAGTATTTCATCACGTGATAAATTTGACCAATGAGTGATCAGGTATGACTGGAGGGTTTAATTGCCATTGGTTGAATTGCTTTTTCTATAAAATTATCTGTGGATATTATTTTCCAATTTTCCTGTTGAGGTTGCTATCTGGTGATAAATGAAATACCGTTAACCTCTAGATCAAGGTTGATTGGGGACAAGTTTATCACAGGTTAGAACAATTCGACGTTTTCATAGATTCCAATCATTGCTGCTATCTTTTGGTAATTTATGTGATCAACATTCCAGCTAGATTTCTATAGATCTTTTGTAATCTTATATATATATCAAATTATAATAGTTTGGAGATTTAATTATAAACTAAGCAGTAATATGAAATTATTTATTTAATATGAAATATGCTGATACCCTAGGAAAGGCATGAATCAGGATCAACATTGAAATATTTCTGACTATCTCCAAATACTTTTTGAGGATTTTATTCTTATTTTTCATTAGTAGCACATAATAAAATTTTAATATGTCTTTAATATATAGATATTATTTAAAATTTGATTTATTTTTTAGAAAACAATTAATCAGTTTTTGATTTTTTTTGTTCGATCAGAAATTTGAAGAGCTGAACTAGATCGCTCCGTATTTAAGATTTCTTGAAATTAAGTGAAAACAACTCTTTTCTGTTTGTAGAAAATTTCCAAATCATGTCATGCGCTGGATGGCTATAAGGCGGGGTTAGTATTCGTCCATTAATTTCTGTAGCCAATCCTGGCAAAGTAGAGTTTGTTGCTTTTCGTTATTTTTTTAGATTATTTTGATGCTTTTTGCGAGAAAAAATGAGAAAAGATTTTTGTAGTGTTTGAATTATGTTATGAACATTATATTTATAAGTAATGTGTTTACATGTCTTTCATTCAGAGATTGATTGTGAAACAAAGCATTTTGTGTGTTTGTCATTTGCTCGTAAACCAATATCTAATCGAAATGCATATCTTACTATGATCGCGTAACTCCGGCATGTAATAATGCACACCATAATAAATAATTAAGGGGTATACCTAATGTTTACTCGATAAAATAAGTGTTCTTTATAGTGTTTATATTTATCTTTCGCGATGATTATAAAACAATTGGATTTCTAGGATGTCAATATTTAAATTTTCGTAATTACATTTTATTTAATTTTGTTTACTAAGTCATTCAGGGTTTGCATGAAAACATTTTACATACATGAGTGATCACAAATTTTTATAAATATTTTTTGATTATTTTTCCCTGTTGACTCCTTTAAAAGTAAGAAATAAAGTTCTACAGTGATTGATTTTAATTTTCTAGTATTGATTTTTATTGTAATTTAAAACAGGGCTAACTGAGGGGTGTTGGTGATTTTAAACATTATTTTCATTTACTTGTTGAAACGATATTTTAATTATTTATATCGCCAATATAACGTTTTTAATTTTAATTTAATGCTTTTATAATTCTTTTCTGTGCCAATTAATGTTGATGTAATAATTAACCTTAATATGCTGATTTAGAATTTTGTTTGATTTTGTGGTGTTACTAAATAAAAATTGAATTCACACCATAATTTTTTAAAATGTAGATTATAAATTGCTGAATCATTTTTAGAAATTAATTAAAATAATCTGTATTAGAAAATTTAATTGCCTACATTTTTAGTAGTTTTGTTTATATTTGATAACTGTGGTTACATGCTTGAGTGAATAAAAATTTTATATATATATATATATATATATATATATATATAATAATGTTTTTAAATTTAATATTTAAATTTTGTTTTATAGATTTTATTATGTGCATACATTTAAATGTATGTGCATCACATTATACATTTTCCTTAAAGCATTGTGTTAAGGTGCTTTAAAATTTTTGAAAAATTGTTTGGTAAAATATTAAATATTTATAAATATTGTTTCACCATTAAAAATTATTAATACAAATTTTCATGGGGAATAATGTATAATACCTAATTACAGATATTAGAATATATATATATATATATATATATATATTGTCTGTATTTTTGACTTTTAGTCAAGTTTACATAGTTTGTGTTTTATGAAAATAAAATTTTATTGTTAGTAAAATGTGTCTATAAAGAATATGCATATGTATTACAGATAGCATAAAATATGTTACAGATCTGAAAATTTAAAAATTCCCATAATTTAAGACAAATTATTCTGCAAATTTTATTATTTTTTTTTATAAAAGCAATGGCAATCTACTATTTTAATTTTTAAGATCTTTTTTAATTATCAATTTATATTATTAATCTAGCTGTTAAGATTTTGATAATTATTAAAAGCCTTTTATTTCTTTTCCTTCTATGAATTGCATTATTTTTACTATTTTTAAATTATTATAATTTTGAACCAATTAAATTGTTGGTAGCATTTTTTATAAGCATTCTAAATAGACCTAATACACCTAAATAGACCTAATACACCTAACAGTATCCACCTAAATGTTTTACTTGGAAATGAAGTGATGTTGGTACTTACACATTATCCCATCAACTATTTGAGCCATGAAAGAAATATGCCGCCAAATGTTGCAATTTATTGATTGCATAAATTTATCAACTTTTAACCTCACATTCTATATTTCTTAGTTTTAGCTGAAGCAAGTTTTATAGGTGTTATTCATTTTCTGTAGCCTTGTCAATGTAAAAATTAAAATGAGAATTAAAAATAAAACTTTTTTTATATGAAAAATTTTTATTGTCTTATCTTTTTTTTTTTTTTTTGTCACAAATTTAAAAAAAATTGTTAAAATATAGACTTTATGTCCAATATTCATCAGAGTTAAGTAAAAAGTAAAAAATTTTGGCATTAAGCAGCAACATTTGGCGACATGTTCTTTATCTCAGAAATGGTTGACAAGGTGATAAGTAATACCATGATTTCTTCAATGTGAAAAATTTTATAATTTTTGATATGATTTAAAACGATGTATCATTTGTATACTATTTCAAAGTAGTACTACAGTATCTATAGAAGGTTTTTTTAAATGATTAAGCTAAATTTTTCCAGTAAATTTGAGATATGATGTTTGTTGCTTCAAATATTTTAAAGAAATCAAATTTATGATTCCTGGTAACAATTTTCAGTTATTATCTTAAAGTTGGGAAAACACAAAAGATTGATAAATCTGTATATAAATAATTAAATATTTCTTTAAATTTTTTGTCTTTCAATTAACATAAGCTCTATTTGAACTTAGGCAATTATTTTTGCAACTTTTATTGTTATTTTTATTAATTCAACTTACATTAACATGTCTGTAAGGTCATAAAGATTATGCAGACTTCATGAGAATAAAAATTCTATGAATGCCATTGAGTTATTCTTATTATTTGTCACAATTATTAAAAAGCATACCACAAAGCCTATTGTTTAATAATCATTTCTATTTTTTTTAAATTTTAATCTTCGCCTGAGACATTTAAAACTTAATTACATGTACAGGTCCATTTATAGGTGTGTATGCTGAGGATTTTATTTTTATGTCATTTCATATTAAATGTCTTTAAATTATTTTATTGAAAACTTATGAATTTTATATTTAAGTATATAAAGTAGATTAATATTCATTAAAAATTAGGCAAATTACAATGATTCTACTGTAGATATAGAAATCAATGTTTTTAGCATGATTTCTTAGATTTCTTAAAATTTTACTGAAATGAATTTCTTTGTTTAGTAAATTTTAATGCTTTTATAGAAGTAAGTTTTGTCTCCATTAAAGTAGGGATTGTTTTGTTAATTGATTATCTATTTTTAAAGGATATTTATAGTTTTTATGATCATTTTGTTTTTTATTTTTTCTGTTTAATTTTAAATTGTATACTTTTATTTAGATTCTTGTTCATAAAAAATATTTGTGAGGAAAGAGGATGAGTTCTGAATTGATGTTGAAAGCTAGGTAAATTTATTTTATGTGATGCCTATTTATACATGTATATGTCTGTTTCCATTATTATTTTTATATATTTTGTCCTCTACAAAAATTTTGTTATCAATTATGTAAAATCTGTTTACAAAAAAAGTATTAAATGAGTTCTAGAACTATATATATTATATAAATATTCTGTTTTTCTTTACAATTGTAATTTTTTCTGCATATCTGATTAACTAGTTTGCTTTAACAATTAGTTTGTTACTTCATAGCATAATTTAAAATATGAATTTTATATTAATATCATTTATTAGCTATTGCTTTTTCTAATAAGCTGTGTGGAAAACTTTCTCAAAAATTCTTTAATTGTTTTGCACATGATCTTCTACAAATATATCTGAACAATTGAAAAATTATTTTTATGAACATATTTATCTTTAAATAATAGTGCCCATATATAACAGTAACATCTGATGCTATCATATTCAAATATTTCTGTATTAGAATTTTAATTCTTCTGTTTTCCTATCAGTCTTTGATTTACTCTATAATTCTCATACATGTCAATCATAATTGAAGAATTTAAATGTATTTTGCTAAATAAAATCTGGTGTTATGTATATTGATTAATATTGAAATTAATTAATGTACTTAACATTTATGCATTGCTATTAAAAACACAAATCTTACAGTATTTTTAGCAAAATAATTACTTAATTTAATAAAAAATTCTGGGAAGAAAATTAGTTAAATTGTTAAGTATTTTCATTAAATCCTAAGAGCAAACTCTTTACAAGCAAATGTGAAATTTTTTTTTAGTTTTATGAATAAAGATTCCTATAAGAATGTATAAAATTTGTTGTCTGTTAAAAAAAATAATAAATCTGTATTTTCAGGGAGTATAATTTACTACATTATATAATTTTACTCTCAAAATTCAATGTATCATTTTTCCATTTATTACTAATTAAATCTTAACTAGCAGAAAATAATCTTACTTTTTATAAATTCATTTTTTAAAATAAATGATTGGAATAATATCTTTTTTTCATGAATGCACATCAGATAATTTTAATAATATTAAAAATATTGAAATTATTTTTTTATTATGAAATGTGTGTGCATTTGCCTGAATCAAGCAACATGTTAGTATTTAAACTTGAGATTATAAAGTAGAGAAAACAATATAATAACAATTATTTTACTGAAGTGAAGTTATGAAAGTCAGACAGAAATATAAAACTTATCAGCGTGTGAAATGTTTTGCTGCTACTTCTGTCTAATGATGAAATGAGCAAAATTGTATCAAAGTTGTTTTTCTAGTGAAGATTTTCTAAACATTTAATTATTTACATGAACATTATATCCTTGTTTGTTTTATATTTATATTTTAGATTTTTAATATAAGTAAAATGTAATTATTTTCAAATAATCAAATATGATTAAATTTATTAATGTAATTTTTTCTGCTTTTATCTTTTTTTTCCTGAAATGTCAAAATTAAAGATTTTAATTTCTGTAGTTATGAAAAATTATTTCTACTTGCAATTCAACTCAAAAAACTATTTAACTGTGTTATGTAGTATATCTATAGATTAAAAAAAAAATTCAATTTTGATTTGACAACTTTAAAAGTAGGATGTAGACATAAAATTATACTCATAATACATTACATTAAGTACTTAGATTATCATAATCAACTTTATTATATTTAGATTAATTAATAGTTGTTGATAAATTTTGTCAAAGCAAATGATTTTCAACCCTTTTGTATTGTAAAGCATTTATTTATATTATAGAAAAATATATTAGTTTCTAATTACCTCCCTCAATAATGTGACAGTTTTAAATTATTAAGTGAGTATTATATTATATTATTACAAGCAAAATCAATGAAATATTTTAGCTTAATATTTATTCATCTCAGTTTATCTATACAATTTTCATTATTATTAATCTAAGAATGCAGAAAAAAATAATGAAAGATCTTTCAAAATAGTTTATAATATTTTAATATGAAAATAAATAATTTCAAACTCAAGAAGATGGTACTTATCTATTATTCTACTAACCCTTTTTGCCATAGAAATATGTCACTAACTTGGCAAATTTTAATAATTTTCCAAAACGTGAAAGAAAATTAGAACAGTTTACTTATATCTTCATTGTAACAAATAGATTAAAACTTTATTTGTAATTTATGTGTTGCTAAATCCATCATTAAACAACATATGTTTTTTTTCGCAGATATGGTCGACGAGATAATACGTAAGTACTAAAAATATATTTGTTAAACTAATATTTTAAAAATTTATTTAATTTGTTATATTTTAATATGCTAAATTCTTTTGCTTTTAATATACATGCATTTGTATTTTTTGCAGATATTTCTTAGTTTCTATTTCTTTAATAAAAATATCTTTTTTATATTTGAAACCAATTAATTTTCTAACAAGTCTCATTATTAAAGTTATATTATTTTAATGTAATTTGAATGCTAATTTAAAAAATTTTGATAATTCTGTTATATGCAGAATTATTTATGTTTATATAATAAGTTTGTGACGAGGTCTTAATTATCAATTTTTTACTTCTTGCCAAATCACTATTGATTATGAAAAATAATTTTAAGTTTTATGTTTAATAATGTTATTATTATAATTATATATATTTTAATAATATGTTAATTTGAGACTTTTAAAGCAATTAATATTTTTATAAATTTGTTTTTAAAAATACATATTATATATTACCAACTGTGATGAATTAAAAATTGTTATTTTTGAAAAATTTTAATGTTATTTGGAATAAATGTTTTAAACAATAGTAAATTTATAACTAACTTATTCATTTCTTTACTTCAGTATAAGTAAAATATTTTAAATTAATTTTTCAAATTAAAATTTTTGATTATTTCATGCTTTTTTTAAATTTCTGTAGCTTTGACTTCATTTAGGAAATTCTTATTTCAAATCGATTGCCTTTGTTATTTTGAGATACTATATAATTAATAGAATTGAGTTTTATCTAAATTAGTACATTAAAATATCTGTAAGTCAAATTGTAGAAAACTATAAAATTAATTATTTTTATCATGAATAATTACTTTTTCATCAATGTACAAAAGTTTACTTGTGAAGAAATTTAGAATAACAAATACAAATTCTTAAAATTTATTTTCTAAATCTTCTGGTCAAATGTATTTGTGAATAAACCCTAAGTTTAAATAACTCTTTAGAGATTATAATATTTTCCTGTACAATAGAAATAGAATTACAATATTTTCCTGCACATAATCCACAGATTATGTGTTAAACAAGTTTTGAATTTCATTGTGCATATTATAAGCTACTACGTGTAATCTGATAAAAAAATAAAAAAAAAAAATTCTATCAAAAAAGCTTAAAATAAAGTTTTGACAAAAATGCCATTTATGTTTCACACTATTTTTTTACTTCTTTCTACAATAATCAGCATTGTCCAACTATGTTGAAGAATGAATTTTGTTCCTTAGAAAAAATATAATAGTTACAATTGTCTAATACCATTTCACATCCTGTCTTGACCCGAGCTGCTTCATTCTGAAAATATTCAAATTTGTATATCATCCTGTAGAAGCAAAAATGTTTAAGTTACGCAGCAGTTTATAAACTAAAAGCTATGGGGAGGGCAAATAAAAGAAATGGTAACAAACGTTTTAATGTAATGTGAAAAACAAAGCATGTGCAGTACTAAAGAAAAATGTATCCGATGTACAGTTCAAAAATAATCCCTTTCATTTAAGACTAAATAAATTTTAATTTTAAAAAATGTCTCCATTTTGATAGTTATTAGAAACTAAAATTTTGAATTTTCTAGAAATTATTGTTTTTGGTCCAACTTGTGCTTTCATCTCATTTTATCACATTTTATGATAAGGTGGATCCAAACAGATCTTTTTCATAATAAATGTTTTCTCTGTACAATTTATTATATTTTTAATTATGCTATATATTTTTTATTTTATGTGACACCCACATTATCAGCAGTATATATTTTCAACTATTTGCTGGAAAAATAGCTGTGGATTATGCGACACTTTTTTTCTATCACTCGAAAAAGTTATATATGTATAAATGGGAAAATGTATAATTGTTTAAATTAAAATGGAACTGTAGAAGTAGTGTAATGGGTTTTCTAAGGTAAAATATTTTTAAATATTTGATGTAAATGCTGCTATATTTCTTGTGGAGTGATAGTATTTAGTTTAATGGCTATTTGCATGTTTTTCTTTCCCAAAACAGAAATATTTGTGAACAAATGAAGGATGTGTCACAGATTCTAAAAAAGTCAAGTGTCCAGTGATCTCATAAGATATGGTTGATCAACTTATTTGCTATCCT
>JAPDSC010027717.1:0-14696 GCA_026290005.1 Latrodectus geometricus
TTTTTTTTTATCTGTCAATCTTCGTTGCCCCTTATTGTATGCTACCGTTGAAATTATTGACCTAAATTTTTATGAATTTCTTTATTTGTAATTAAAAATTATGAGCTTTGTTCTAGTATTTTTGTTCGGATAGAATTTTTGCTCTGAATTTGAGGAATGATACAAGAATAATACGTTTGGTAAAAATTTATAATAACATTTAAGGAATACTGTGCCTCATGGTTAAATTTTGCATTCTATGAATCAAATATATTTATTTCGAAAATGTTTTTTAATTTGTTGTGTTGAGATTTTGTTAACAGTTCTTCGCGATTTTCGAATGTCCTATATTTAGTTTGATTACGGATTTATTTTTCAAAGGATAAACAAATGAACTTTTTACGAATTTTGGAATTCCAAAAGTTAATTTTGGCAGTAAAAACTAAGATGAGGTATAACTCCTAGAGAATTCATTACCAAAATCAGTAATGATAGAGTAGACAATACAGAAAAAATGGAAAAAAGAAACATTTCTTAAATCTCGATTCAGATGAAAGAGCAGTTGGAAGAAAAATGCATTCAAAAGAATAATGGAAATTTAAACTTAAAATATAAAATTTTTAACGAATTAATTCGAATATTGACTGTTAACCGTTATAATTAAGAATTTATGAATAATTGAGAGTTGGGATTAATTTTTTTCTTTTTCGGAAAAAGTATTTATTATAAGGAAAATGCTCCAAGAATCGAAATCAAAAGTTCGTAAATTCAAAGTTTGAGCGTAGTTCATTTATAACGATTCCAAAAAAAAAAAAAAAAAAAAAAAAAAAAAAAAATTGATTTTGGCATAACTAAGATCAACGATGGGATAAAAATTCCTAACTAACTAGCATTATGTGGAAAGACAAAAATTTGAAATGATCAAGTTTAATGGAGTAATAAATAAATGTACTTCATCAAAAGTTAGAAAATTATGTGAAATATAATTATTTGTATTAATTTTATATATTTATAGTTAATAAATGAATTTATAAACTTATTTAAAATGTATATTAATTTCTTTACTATTTCAAAACAATATTTGTTAAAGCAATTACAAAATGAATAACAACTTTTCAAATAATTTTAAATTCAAGGAATAACTGTCCCTAGTTTAATTTCTATAAAATTTATGGCCCCTAACCGGGTTCTCTAAAAAAAAAAAAAAAAAAAAAAAAAAAAAAAAAAAAAAAAATCTATTTGAGAATATTTTAAATTTGCTGCTGCATGCAGATATATTCTTCTTATAAATATATTCTATATAAAATATGCAGCTAAATACACAATATTTTTTTCATGTTTTTAGCAGAGGGCGCTAAAATGGTTTTGTACCTGGGCTCTAGTTATGCTCGCTACGTCACTGCGTTTCCTCCTGCTTTTTTTTTCTTTTTTTTTTAAATACATTATGACAATTGAAATGAGAGAATTCAAATCCTTAGTCTAACATTTTACCTTTTTTTTAAATTTCTGATCCATAACAAAGCATTTTTTATTTCTTAAAAATTAATATATATTTTATAAGTATTACTTACAGAATACTACTACAGTAATTACTTTTATATAATACAAGATGTTTATAAGTAATATACTGTAGTATTACTTATACATTCTACAAGGTGTTTAGGATAAATATCTTTATAAAAGTAATTAAAACTGAATAAAAACTATTAGGAAAAAATGATATTCCAAACCGTTATAAAAACTTTTTTACACTCAAATTTTAAAAAATCGATCTACCGTATAACTAAAAACCTTTATTACATTTTGTTTTGCTTATTTTGTAAAATTATTTAACAATGAATATTAAAAATACCTTCAGAAATTATTAGCTTTAAAAAAGAAATACAGAAGAAGAGCACGTTATAAGAAAGCGAAATTTCCGATTTTCAATCATTCAAAAATAATCACGAAAGAAACAAGATATATGTTACATTGATGAGTTTATTTTCATAGATGAGTTTTTAGCTTGCGATATGACTTCGCACCTTATTCAATGAAGTTAATATCTTCGACTGTATTTTCATCCCCTTTACATTTTTATTCAAATGGGTTCGCTCATACTTTTAGTTTCAATATGAGAAGTATTTAAAAAATTGTTTTACAAAACGGCATTATACTTAATTCAAACAAAGAAATCGAGTCATTTACATGCTCATTCATTTAACGATAAGCAACTATTGAGTAGATGTTAAATGATTATTCATTGAGTATATTATCTAAAGATTTTCCAAGAGCAGTTAACTGAAAACTTCAATTTAAAGTACAATCCGAATTACTGCAAACATCCATGCCCGGGGTTTGAATCGAATTCATGAATTTGAATCGAAGGTAAGAGTTCGCTAACCATTCCACTGCCGCTTGGGCTGGGTTAGTCATAATAGATTTAGTTGTGAAACACAATCAGGAAAGACTGAGCCATACATGTCTAATGCAGTCATTGCATATTTAACCATAAATTTTTCGAATATTTCAGCTGCCCAAGCTAAGCTTAAAATAATGCACGAATCAAAACACTTTGATGCTGCATAGTGGACACTTTAACTTCTAATGAGAGTAATGAGAGTTTTAACATCCTCCGCGTCAATATCCTGCTGAAAAACTTTTCATATATAGTGGGCTGTAGCACGTACCTCAAGAGAAGAAAAGTCCCAAGCACCCAACTCGAGAGACATGCACCAGTTGTTCATCAGTGACTGGGATCGAACTCAGGATCTGATAATCCGAAGGGTAATATACACAGAAATATTCTATTTTACTGATAGCTTGGTTTCTTTGGTGATTCCTATGTTAGTGGAAGCAGTGTTAATGGATAATTTGTACTGACAACAATAGCTTGAGTACTGTCTGATTTTTATAATAAAAGAACTTTTTTTAAATTAAGATTTCACAAATCCCCTACTGCCGGCCAATGGCTGAGTGGTTATCGTTCCTGACTCCTAGGCTGTTGGTCCCTGGTTCGAATCCCGGTTTGAGCTTGGACGTTTCCTTCTATTCTCTCAGTATTTATTTATCCTGTCTTCTTAGTTGATGGATGAATGTGGCCCACCCTATGAACGGGTTTGTGTTGATGTGAAATGGGTATTTGCCTCCGTGACTTGGTTCACTGGATAACGCTACATGAATAGTAGTTTTCGGCCTTGTTGTGGCGAAGGGTTAATCATTCAGTACCGGCCATTAGAAAAATAAACAATTACCCCACTTCTTTTTTCCTTCCGATTATATTTAATATATGGAAAGTCCCCTTCTCCACTCTAGACATATCAGTAAAATAAGAATAAAAACGAAAAAATCCGCTACGAACTACTTGATAAAAGGCAGTTCTTGAAAATAAAAAATACTTTAAATTGTGCTGAAAACAGATTTAAAATATTTTAGGACTCGAGGAAGAACAAATATGAACTGCTTGACCTACGACGAATTGTTAAGATAAAATGGTGGTACTTTCTACTTTTCAATAAATTTAAATCACTAAGTAAAATCTAAAGATTATTTAACACAAAAACTTTAAAAATTTCAGAATAAAAAAACTAAAAAATTACAAATACTTAATTTCAAAATACTATATTTTTACGTTGAATCTCAAAGATACGTTTAGAGCTCAATAATACTCCATAATATTTCATTCATTTAGAAAAAGGGGCAAAATTTTTTGCACATTTCAGTTCACAGCACTCTAAATTAAGAAACAATATTTTCATCAAATACCCATGCTTACTATGAAGTGGTAAGAAGTACCAGTTGAGATTTCTAACTTTTAAATAATCTACAGGATATGTACTCGACTCCTCTGAATCGCAACAGGAAATCTTACAGTCAAAAACAAAAGCAATTTTATTTCAGCATGAAAAAGAAAACTATAAAAAAAAAAAAAATTATGAATAATTACTATATGTGCCAGCCTATACTGCACTACTTTTTCATGTACGTTTTTTGAAAAATAAAACTTTAAGTTCATAATAATGAATTTACATTGCATATTAAATATAAAGTAATGCAGTATTTTGCAAGATTTTATTCACATCTTTAAAAACTCCCTTTTTACCGTTTTAGTTACGTTTATTGGACGTTTGAAAGAAACAGTTATGCTTGAGGGCACAGCTAAAGTCAGAAGATCCTTGTTTGCTTCTTATTTGTGGAAGTTAAAAATTTCTCATTTTCGTGCTTAATGAGATAAATCTATAAAATTCAGTAGTTTTTTTTTTAGTTTCAATACTTTTCAGTTCACGCAATCTATTTTGCTACTTTGTTACCTTGTATGCTATTTTGTTTTACAAGTTATTTAGTTTGAGCCATAACATGCCAAAAAATTTAATAATAATGGAAATTCATTATCGTAGTAAGAGAGTAATAATAGTAAGAAAAGCAAATAGTTATACGATTAAGCAAAAAAGTACATGTGTAAGATCCAGTAGTCCAGGCAAATTGTCCTAAATTGACATCAACTCGTTCCATGTTGCACATCCCAGCTATAGTTCATGAATATTCATTTTTAAGTGCAATAATTATTTAGGATATACAGTTCTTAATAATTAATAACTCACTTTTATTTTGACGATATAAATTATGCACAACAAAGTGCTATATTCATTATTTTGGGGAAAGAAGGGGAGGAAAAAAAAACGATTTAAATGAGAAACTTTAAAACTTTTGGCGCAAATTGTCAAGAAAAATTACTAAACAAGAAAGCACTTTACACACACATTCTTTGACTACAGCAAAAAATATTTAAATGACAAACGTTAAATAAATACAATTTTACTGGCTGCCAATTTATTGTAATATTGTTTTCCATAGTAAGCGAGAGAAATATTGTGTTTTCAGAGTCATTATTTTTTAACTACTTAACGGGATTCCAAAGTTACTGAGATTGTTGCAACCACAATCAAACTGTAAGCATATGTATCCCAAACAAAGACAGAAGGAATAACCAATTTTTTTATTTTTTGTTTCTCGATTCAAAATATTTATTTTCATTTCGAGTTATGTTAAAAGAACTGGGCCTGGCGCCAATTTATTTGACGTCGTTGTGCATAACAACAGCTTGCACATTTTGAGCGAGCACGCCGGAGAATAAAGAAAAGATGAGAATATAAATTACTTTTAATAATTTTCTATCTCTATCTTGGGCTGTAATTTCCTTAGCTCAGGTTTGGTTTGGTTTTGTGTGGTTTACTGGTGCAAGGTCCAATACTGGAGATTTCTGCACCGAACAATTCCTTAGCTCAGAGAGAGAGGGAGGGAGAGAGAGAGTTTCATCTAATTAAATATTAAAATTCTTCCATCAGTTCTTCTTGTACTGAATAAATTCACAAATGTATCATTTACTCTTCGATGTTACTTCTGTTAGAAATTTTCAGCAAAGCGATTTTTTTTTAAAGTTAATTAGCATTTCTTGTGTATTTTTAAATTTTCTACATATTTAACTAATAAATTGAAATTTATATAAGTTGATATCAAACGTAAGTTGATTTGTCTTATTCAAGAAAAATCAGATTGTACCTAAAAATGATACCTATTTAAATTATTCACAATGTGTGTTATTTACAAACATACCTACATTGCTAAGAAATCTTTAGAAAATAAAAAAAGTTATTTTTAGCAAAAAGAAAGTATTTTTTAGTGAAAAAATATTAAATTTCAGATTTTTTAAAATTTTACTTATTTTGAAAAAAATTCATTAAAACTAACACAGATAAAATATGCGTAATTTCAAATGCATTATGTGAACGTTTAATAAAATGATTTTTACAGCTGTTATAGTTGAGTGAAAATGTTATAGACCGCGAAAATATAAAATATTGTGAAACTATTACAATGTTGAATATATTTATACTTTATTCATGATAGTTTTACCATTATGAAATAAAAGGTCCCGAGTTCAAGACTAGGGTCTGCATTGAACTCCGTATACATATGAATCCAGAAAGCAGGAAAAGAACGCTAACCTGCTTTCTGGATTCATATCTATCTGAAAAAGTGTTTGGAAATTTTTCAGTTTCTCTTCAACGCGCAATCTATAAATTAGCAAATATTGTAAGAAAACTGAAAAGTAAGTAAGATCTCAACTAAACCGTAAGATATTGCTAGAAAAATTTATTATACGTACACAAAACTATAAAATAGTTATTAAAAATTATTTTTACAGTCTCTCACCCTTTAATAATAATGTTTTGTAAGTTAGAAATTATGAAGTGTTTCAAATGCACTAGTTTCAAGCTTTTTTTAATTATGTAAAGGAAGGTTAATTATTATTTCTGTAGAAAAAACTCATCTTTGAAGTACATTATTTTGAAATCTGTAGCGCCATAATTTTTGTGCTTTTCATTCCGTATTTTATGATAGATTGCTTGGTTTTCTCCACTGATGGCTGTATCTCAGTTAATGATATTTGCTAACCATGTCACAATAATCATGCCATGATTATCGGTATTACATGCTTTAGTTATACTATAAATTATATTATTATGTGTTACGAGTAAATGACTTAGATGCGACACTTTTTTATTTTTATTTCTCTTGTTAAAGCTTAAGAATTCAAAAAATTGGAATGATTCGTGAGTTTTGAAAAGTTCGAACGCAGTTTTGAAAACAATATGAATAATTTCCCATCTAATTTTTATTTTTAAGAATTTATTTAACACATGGTTTTTAAAATGGCTTTATTAAAATTTTTTTTTTCTGGATATTTTGAAAAACATTTTCTCCCAATTGTGACTGATAACACGGGTTCCCCTTAACTAGTGGGTGGTAAATTTACGACTATTTGTCCAGCTGCAGGGAATATGAGCCGTTATACAGTTTCAGGGTGGGAAACTTCAAAGGAAAATGAATTCCAGGAACCCATCCACTTGTCCAGAGAAGAATTTAGAAGCACCCCATAGTACCGGTTCCTCCACTTGTAAAACAGGTGGTTGAAAAGGGAAAGTTTACGACTTCCTGTCCGGTGAGACTGCAGAAAACCAATTTAGCAGTTTTGGTCGTGAAATTCAAAACTTTTCACCAGGCGAATTTTAAGGGGAGACGAGAAGTTATTCGAAAAAACTAAATTTTAGACCTGAAAAATTTTATCCCTGTAGTTTATTTTATTTACATTTAAAATCATTTTTTAAAATTAATTTTTGAATGAAAGAGCATTAATAGCATCAATAAGTTAATTTTTTAAATGGCAATTGTATGTTTTTAATAAATTAAATCAGGATGTAATTCACGGGAGAAAACAGTCTCAACAATTCGTATTTTTTAGGTGAATTAAAATATAGCATGGTTAATTTCAATAATATACTTTATTAATTATAAAAGTAATAAATCACTCTCAAAACAAAATTATTTTTCATTTTTAAATTGATTTGTTCCAGTCAAGTTAAATTCTGGAATCGTTATCTAGGACACACCGGTCGAGACAAACTTTAAAACTTCAAAGACCATTATATATCATTTTTATATGGTTACCATATGAATTATAGTAAATATTAATATTAATAAATTGTTATTATTAATTCATTAAAATTAACTGATTAGTTTTTTTATTAAATAATGTTTCCAAGTATGTTGAATTGTGATAATCGGAAAACGATATCTATATTAAACAATTAAACCGAAGTATCATACTCAACACGTCTAAAACTGGTCATGGTACTCTTGTATTATACTTAAACTAGTGTTCAATTGTATTAGACTTAAACTAGCCTAGTTCTCAATTTTAAATGACGCCAGCAATAAAATACAAATGTAACTTAAAGAGCGTTGATTTTTAATGAATTTATTCTTTTCTTAATCATTTACTTGTAATTGATCATTGTTCATTTATTATTCATAAATTAATCCCGACTGTTTCTAGCCTTTTTACTTCAATATAGGACTTTATTATCTTCTATTTATTTATGCATCACAAACCTTTTTCTTTCGGAGGCGCTACACTCTCTATGCTGAGCAGCTGCTTTGACTATCTAAAATAGTCAAAACAAATATCAGTAGATCATCACATATTAAAATTCAAAAAGTATGACTCAGACAGATATTTTTTTTAAAAAAAAAAATCTTCTCACTTCTA
Organism: Latrodectus geometricus; assembly: GCA_026290005.1. NCBI lineage: Eukaryota > Metazoa > Arthropoda > Arachnida > Araneae > Theridiidae > Latrodectus > Latrodectus geometricus. Next base: position 8,069 of record JAPDSC010027717.1, read on the forward strand.
GTTCTATCAAAATAATGTTCTTTTTTTTCTTCGGTTTTCAGTTCAGTTCTAGTTTTAAGCCTTGAAAAAAACATTCAGCACATTTTCAACTCTCACCGTACGAAGAATTTTCAGCATAATGAGCTAATAACAGTATTCTATAATATTTTATATATTATAATATATAGAGAAAATTAGAAATATAATATATAGAAGAATAAAATATTTTTCCCAATGGTACCTCTGTAATATATTAGAAATATGCCAAAACTATACAATTAATCATTTTTTGTAAAAAAGAAATTACACTTTTAAATTTTAAATGAAGAAATATCAAATTCAAAAACCCATAAAATAAACAATTCTGCTAAAATAACTATTTACAAAAAAAAATTTCAGTTTTTTCTTAAAAACACAATCTAAAATTAAAAATATTAATTTTAATATTCCTTATTTTATTCTATAAATCATAAATTTCATAAGAATTTAATAAAACTCCAATACGTTAACTGAGGCTGTAACACTAATTTGGATAAATTTGTTTTCATTAAATCATCATTTTAGAAAATATTATAAAATTAAATGATCATCGATAATTCATAATAAGAAACCAGTAATTGATATTATATCTACTAATAAAATTGATGATATTTCTTAATGACTTTAACTTTATACTAGTTTTCTAATAGATAAACTTTTTGTTGTATTAATATTTTATTTTATGAATATGAGTCTTTATTTGACATTAATTTAAAATTAGAAAGATATTTGCTCATTCTCTGTTTATAATATTTTCTGTGAAGATAAAATATACATACAGATTAAAGGTATTCCTCAAAGATCCAAATTTTTAAGTCTTCCAAATCTAGTTTTACAATATTATGAAAAATCATATTATTTAGATGCCTTTAGATATATTGATGATTTTATAATTTTTATTATTTAGAAAAAAGTTGATAAAATTTCAAAAATATTTATCCTGAGGACTTTAAATTAATTTATTTATCATAAATATTGTATTATTTTACGTCAACATAAATATCCAAAAATTTTATTTTAAATTTTAATCAATTTTATTTTAAGTTAAGTAAATTAATTTTTTGGATCAAAACAATTGCATTTAGGAAAACCTTTTGAATATTATACTTTTGACTACATACTTAAATGAGAATAATAAATAATAGTTATTTGCTATAATACAAAATCTTTGAATTATTTATTTAAAATGCTTTCACAAAATAGGCGGCAAATATATTTTATTATGCTTTCAACATTTGATATTTTATAATTTTGAAATCAGGATACTTATTTATGTATTAATTTTTTACTATTAAGGAACAATTAATATTTTCCTAACGATGGCTTGAAAAATTACAAACGTATTTATCTAGTTTATTAACCAACTGAAGAAATTAAAAAATTGTTTTCCCTACTGTCAAATCCCATTCCTATAGGTAACACTTAGCTTATGTAAGACTCAACAAACTGTTGATTATTAAATGTTGAGCATGTCTTATAACTCACAATAACAAAGTTTTCAAAAATTATAAAACTTAAATAAAAAAAAAGTAATGTTGTATTGTTAAATTTCATTTTGAAATCAAAAATCAATTTTTCTGATTTAAAATCTAGAAAACCTTTTAAGGAACCTTTCTAGAAAACTTTTTAAGAAAGAAGTTAAAATTAAGAAGTTATAAAGTAGTTTAAAATTTTTTAATCTAGATTAAAAGTTAAAGTATAATCAAAATGAAAGGTGTTTTCGGCATTCATATAAGAACTTCAATCATTTGATGGCCCTTCTGTAGTTATAAAAACTGTGCATTACTTCAATTTTACAAGCGTTTCCCTATTTCCTATACATTTTAAAATGAAATCAATAGCAAAATCATTATTTTTAAGTTGATTATTTAAGCGATTAACTTGTTTTTTGATAAATTTTAGATTATTGTAACTATGATAAATTTGTTTTAATTTATTAAGTATTACATGTGTATATTCAACTACATTAATAGATGTATTTTATTACATTTAGAGATATTTTCGATAAAACCAATCAATTTAATTTTAAAGTTTATAAAATAATTTATTTGAAATCCAACATCTCTTTAAAAATTTACAGAAACGGGAAACAAAAATGCAGAAACACTTAAATGATTATAAATTACTTCATGAGAATTAAACTAGAAATTCAATATTTTTACTAGAATAACGAATGTTTAAGTTAAAACAAATCATCGAAACAAAAACTTCTTTTTTTTTTTACAAATATAATTGTGTTTATATTTTAAACTAATATTAAAAATGTAGACAAAAAGGATGTCGGATTTCTTATTGAACCCTTAGAATTGGGATTTTTCTAACATTTTTTCATAAGTAAATAATTTTATAAGAACTATTAAGTGTTGGATACCTAAATTGAATAGATATCAATCTCAAAACCAGCAATTTTGATCATGATTGAACCAGATAGTCATGTTGTTAGGAATTACAATTTTAAAAATGAAGACTCAAGCTCTTTTTCCAAGATATTATGAAATTCGGAAAGAGTTTACCAACGCAGTTACCAGCCTACCAATTTATTTATAGTTAAAAATTGCAAGATGTTTCAATTCGTACGTCACTGAGAATCTCAAATTCTTATAAATATGAAATTGCTTAATTCACGGACACAATTAACAGACTATTGTTGAATTCCTTTCATAATGAAAACATGTAAGAATGTATGTTATTTTAGCATTATATCAATCAAAATCAAATGATGCAAAGAAACCTGCATTATTATTGTCATTAAGAAATCTACTATCATTGAATTGAGGTTCAATCACAGCAATTAGAATCACTGCGCACAAAATATTCTTCTTATTCATTCAATCAATTTTTTATTTCATCATCAAAGTCAAACTCTTATGACGTGAAACCATCGAAAATATTTTTTCAATTGACAAAAAAAGCAACTGGTTATAAGGGAAAAAATCGCTATAATGAGGATGAATTAACAAATCTATTGGCTATTATTTTTTAAATGAGGATTAAAAAGAGATCCAATAAATTTGTTTTACATCCAAAATTCTCCTTCTGATAAGTCCCCAGTTTTTATGACTTTCTGCCACAAAAGAACAGCAATTAAATCTCCCTCAACTGCCAGGAGAAATTTGAGCGAGAGAAAGTTGAGCGCTTGAAAAGGGGGAAAAATTCAAGGTACAGCAGCTGCACCGCGGGGACGAAAAGGTTAAACATTTTCAAAACGGAAAATAATACATCGAAATCTAAGTTTAAGAGCAGTTTGTAATGCTACTGATAATTATTACTTATGCTAGTGATAATTACGCAATTATTAGAAAGATTCAGTCTATTAAGATTTTTTTATTAAAATTTTAAAAATACAAAATGTATCATATTTCGTATCATAGGAACTGAATATAAAATATTTTTCCATTCATGTTTCACTATCTCCTACTTGAAAACTGTAATTATTACAAACATTAATTGAATTTGATCATTCTTTATGTAGAGTCTCAATAGTAGTGTTCAGATAATCTAAGTAAATGAATAAATATGCACACACACCAAAAATGAAGTAATATTTTCACTGCTTCGATTGTAAAGTATGAAGCTTACTGCTTATTTTTTTAAATAACAAAACATTTCAAAACCGAACACATTTTTTATAAGGATATTAAAAATGAGAACAATTTTTCATAAAAAATATAGTTAGAATATTTTTTATGAATGACAGTAAAATAAATCTAATCAATTAAAAAAAAAAAAGAATAAATACGCTAGGCAAAATTTATAATTCTCAATTAAGATTCGAATTTTTAATTAAAAGATTATATTCTCCTTTACAAAATCTCTTTAATTAGGAGACTATAGAAAAGAGATAATATGCAAATGTTTTGCATTTGTAATATTATAGTGTTGCGAATGCAATACCTTTTTGTAAAAATACTTTTTTTAATGAAGGAAGAATGACGTAGTTGTTTTATTTTATGTGAATTGAAACGTAAGTCAGAAAACAACTCATTATAATTTTATCCTTTTTCTTCGGATAAATCTGGCACTTTTGTCAAATTCAATAATTAAGCTTCCTTTCATTATATGTATATGATTATATGTACTGTTTGATTATATGTATCGTATGTTTTTGACTATATGTATTCCATTCGTATATGCTAGAATAATATTTAATATGTAAATTTTTCATGTGTGGGGAAAAAAAAAAAAAAAAAAACCCCGAGAAAATTTCTTAAAGTATAATTATGAGATATGAATGTCAAAATTTCTTTTCTTATCTGAATATTTGTAATTACCGGTTTGGTTTATCGCTCAACAGTCATATTTTACTCATGTGGTCTAATTGGCCTGGGATCAATACTTAAATTTGTAATTCTTGGTTTGAAAAAATAATAAGTGTATAACTTTTGGAAAAAATTAAAAATATAAAGTATTGCTTCAGTGAAAATATTTCTGATTCTATTAAAAAAAAAAAAGTAGATAATTAATGTTTTAATGAAATTAAACACATCACACGATATTGAAGCTGTTTACCTTCATAATGTCATAGAGTGAAATTGTTTTTCTTAACATTAGAATCGCATTTCAAATTACTCTTATTCTTTGAATATCAATTGTTAGTTGTGAATGTTCATGCAGTCAAAATCAAAATCAATTCTGACAATCAATGGGATAAGATAGTATAAGTGACTTCGCATTTTCAAATGTAGAACGAGGAAAATTATAAATAATCGATACCGATAAAGTAATCGATAAATATGCTTCATTAAGGGAAAGGGAAACGTATGCACTATAATTAATATACCATATTGTTACTGTTGTAATAAGTACATTTACTTCTAGTGGGGAGGGGTGCTAAAATATGAATTTTACTCGGGCACAAGTTATGCCCGCTATGGCTATATTAGATTATTTCGTATCTTATTTATTATATAGGAGAATAATGAAATTCTCTTCCTTCTCGTTCACTGAGATTTCTTACGCTATTATTTCAAAGTCAGCACTTTTTTTCTCTGAATACATTTCAAAGGGCATCTCTAATGTATAATTGTAATAGTAGAAAACTTTTAAATTTAAAAATGAGGATAATCGCTGATGTATTTTTATTACATTAGAAATTAAACTTTTCACATCCATTACAAATAACACATTTGAAAAGTTTTATTCGCCCTTATTTCTTCTTTCTAGGATTCAATTACTGTTACACTTCCAATGAATTTTATAATGACTATATAAATAGTTAAAACTTTTCGGGAGAATTACAATTTTTTCAAAAAAAAAAAAAAAGAAAAAAAGAAAAGAAAACGTGAATTATTGTCTATATAAATAGTTAAAACTTTTCGGGAGGATCACAATTTTTTTTTTTTTTTTGAAAAAAAAAAACGTGAATTATTGTCCACTTGTAGTGGCCGAATCTTTCAGAGAAAATGAGACTTCCTGTGTTTAATTGCTTTACTACATTCCTGCACTGAGCACATGTTTTTTTTGGGTGGTCCATCTCACAATTCCCACTCCTACAAAGATAAGCTCCAAGAAACTCCATACCAATATTTAACTTGGGGAATTTTCAAACAATTATTGCCGTCCTGCAATAGCCCTTCCCTGTCAGACTTCCTGTGTTTAATTGCCTTACTGCATAACTTCGAGCAATCATCAACAGAGGAGAGATAATCTTGTTTAGGAGCTGAGGACCCATTTCTTGCTATTGAGGTTCAATTCAATACACATTTTGAATTTAATGTCTTTTTGTGAGCAATAAAACCTCTTTGATGTATAATATTTATAGCTTCCCAAATTTTAAGTCTTAAATTTCAAAATTCCAACTTTAAAGTGATACAGTTAGATATGTACTACTTATATAAATTTAAAATTAATTATTAACATAGTTATATTTTTATAACTTTTTAAGTATCAAATACATTTGTCTTCTAGTTTTTTGCTTTCTTATAAACAAGTAAAATGTTACTTTGTATTAGTAAAGGAAAAAATATAAAGATCACAAACAAGTATCTGAAGGCTATTTAAAATATGTGTATGTAGTTAAAAATATACTTTAGAACTAGAATTTCATGTAATGTTCACTTAATTAGTAATTTTTTAATTTTCTAATTTCCCTACTGTTTAATTAGAAATTTTATCACAATCACACAAACATTTTTTTTTAATTAGGAATTTTCCTTTTCTTATGATGTGAACCTATTTTAAGACTCGAAAATCGTATAAATTATTTTTTTTTCTGCAACTAATAATTTCGACTGAATTAATAGAATTCAAATTATTTACAATATTTATTTTATATCTGGAAAAAAGAAGTTTAAAAAGATACTTCAATATTTTACTAAATATTATATGTAGACTTTTCTGATAGTTCTTAAGACATCGAAAAATTTGAATTAATTCATCAAAACAAAAATATGTTAAAATAATTTTAGTTAATATTTTAGCATGTCTCAAACGCTAATAAAAATATTTTACTAATTGTGATTTACAGATTAACTAATGATTACACTAGAATAATATTTAAAAAATAACTCAAGTAATGAATTTTCTTATGGAAACAAATCTTCCATTTATATTGGAATAAATTGAACGTAACAGTTTAAGCTACTTTGTACACATAAATATAGTTATAATT
>JAPDSC010027717.1:14796-30723 GCA_026290005.1 Latrodectus geometricus
ATATATATATATATATATATATATATATATATATATAAATTATTAACAACAACAAAGATAAAAAAGTTATTTATTAAATTAATGTTTTTTAAAACTATGCTTATTTAAGTTAATTAATGTGCTGTGTAGAATCCCCGTACCGTTCGTTGCTCGTCAAACTGTTCCTCCTTATTTAGGGAGGATCAGTTTGCCAAGGAGAGCGAGCTTTGGCGATATTGCAGAATGTAAACAAATCGGGCATGCGAAAGGGATCCTATATGATGAATGCGGCAATACTTCCGTACCTTGTTCTGTGTCTCAAAATGCTTCGCCAAGATAGACTATTGGCGTAATCACTGCTGATACCTATGTATAGTAAACCTAAAAGCTAAGCACTTAGAATGGCATGGTCAAGTTTAAATCTTAAAAGCAGTGTTTCATCTTAACTTAGATGTAAATAGAAATGAAAAGCGTGGTCAAACTAAACTCTTAACTGCAGTCTTTCATCTTAACTTGAATGTAAAATAGGGATGGAAGGAAAAACGTGGGAGAAAATGAAGAATTACTTTACAGAAAAAAATTTATGCATAATTAAATTTATATTTATTTTCCCATTTCTAGTTTTTTTTATAAATATTTATGGCTTAAAGATTGATGTAACTTACCACCATTATGCATTACTAAGTTTTTGCAATTACTTTTAAAAAATGAGAATCAGAAATTACTTAAATTATTTCAGCACTTAATACTCTTTTATGAAAACTATTTTATTGTGTGGAACAGTTTTCCATTTTCCCAATCAGTTTAAATAAGATTTAATTCTTTGTTGGAGATTATGGATACATTAATAAACATATCAGAATCCTAAATTAAACTCCAGCTTTATAGCTGCTGTTAAATAATTGAAATTAATCAAGCTAGATTTATTATTAAAAACAATCATTTAATTTTAGATTAATATATTTCAGACATTCAGTTAATTTTAACTTTAATATCTTTTCAGAACGATAATAACTTTAATCTAAACTAGCGCAATGTTAACGTACTACACAATTGAAAAATATTAAATGTTTATGATAAAACCTACTTTATTTTCTCAGTAAAATCAGATATTATAATAAAATTTCTTACAAATTTATTATGAATTGTACTTTATTAAAAGTCGCAAAATTAATATTATTAGATCACTACTTAGATAATACTTTAATTGCAATTCAAATTTCCTTAAAAAAAAAAAATAATAATTTGTACCCCTATTTAAGGTATACATTATTTTTTTAATGAAATTTGAATTGCGTTCAAAGTATTATCTAAACAGTGATCTTATTAGAAACATTTTACATTGATTAAGAATCAAATATTTATAACTGTCAGATGTTAAAAAAATTTAACAAAAATGGAAGAAGTTGTGATAAAAAGTTTAACAATGGAACTTCTCAGAAATGTTTGATAAATTAATTAGAAATTTTTAGTTTTAATGTTCAGATTACTTAGAATATGTATGTATGTATACTAAATAAAATTATTAGTGAAAAACAAAATATAGAAATCCCATGAAAATGTACGTAAATTATAGATATCTAAATTTTCAAAATTTTTAGTATAGTGAATATTATATACAATGTATACTAAAATATATTCTGATAGTCAAAAGTAATAACTTTTTTTACTTCAAATATCAATAATGTAAGTAAAGAAGAAAACCAAAAGTGCAGTGGGATAACAAATATATGATATATATCAAGCTTTTTTTATGTTTTCTAAAATGGGGTAAATAACAGGAGGGAATACATTAGCATTAAAGGAATAATCACACTATCATTGTACATGGATTTTTTTTTTATGTATCATAAAATACAGATTTTATTATAATTAATTAACCCATACATATTTTCACAGTAAATTCGGGCATAAAATTCTTTGTATTAATTTTTGAAAAATATATTAAAACCAATTTTAGTAATAAATTAAAGTTTTTTTATTTCAATATTATTTACACATTAATTAAAGATGACAATTTTAATTTATCACCTTTAATTATTTTAACTACTTCTTGTGTGAATTCTTCTCTCTATATTATTGGAAAATAAAGAAATAAATTATAATAAAATAGAATTAAAAATAATTTAAATAATAGAATTAAAAAAAATTGTGTGAATATTATTATTATTATATTATTATTTATGGGGAGGGTGTTCCCTTCCCCATGAAAAATGAAGAATAATAGAGTATATAGATTCTATATATAGAAAAATATATATTCTATAGTTATTTTAAGGCAACTACTTCTCATAAACATTTCAATCTCTTTACTTTTAATCATTTTCATTTGTAATCTCTGATGTAATGAAAATTTTGCTATTTAGACTATTTAAATAATTTTGCCGGAAATTTTTAATTTCTATACAGTCAAATATTCGCTTATTTTTGCATTGTGGTTGGAAGTATTTTCAGTAGTATAAAAATGCCGATTCCAGGACAGTGGAGCGTGGAGCAAGGTGGAGGGAGGAGGGGAGTGGTGGAGTGGAGGGGAGGGCAGTGGTGGAGAGGGGAGCGGTGGAGAAGGTAGTGGAGTAGAGGGGAGGGGAGTGGTGCAGAGAGAGGAGTAGTGGAGAGGGGATGGTAAAGGGGGTTGAAATCGAGTTGGGTTGTACTGTTCCTTCTTCAAGTTGAGTTGCATATTCCTAAATGTTGAGTTGTCTAACTCCTACTTGTAATAATTTTGAAGTTACTATTATTTGAGTGGCAATGTTGATTTTATTTTAGCTAGTGGCAACCGCTCAAATATATGTTTAATCTTGTATGATCAGGATGTACCTTGCAGAATCAAATTTTATGTTCGGCCACTCCTTTCCCTGCTTGTTTGGGAATATTACTATTTATATCTATAGTTGCCTATGGGCTTTGGGGTCAAATTCCCCCAATGCCTATAGGCAGCTCTTTCACTCCTTAATCCTTCCGCATGCAGAGTGTTACGTTATTTCTTTACAGCCTATGGAATGACTCAAAGAAAGTGATGTCATAACTTTTAACCAATAGTCAGTTCGTTAAAAAAAATAGTTCTTAAGCATGTTTGAGTTTTATAATTCGCATTTGCCATTTCTCTTTTGGATACATACCGTTTACCATTTCGTTCTGCTAAGAAAGAAATTTTTCTTTAAGAATTAAATTTATTCTTAGTTTAAATTTGTGCATTTTGATTCTTCATCAGCTTCTGTTGACTTATGGTATGTGGCATTTTATTTAATATTGCATGATAACATTTCATTTACATTACTTGATTTAATAAGTGGAAGTGACTCTAAGAAATTCCCCTTTATTTTGTGAAGTGTGTAACTCGTTGTCAAAAATCACGCATTATAGGATTTCTTTTTTAAAAAATGAAATCATTTTCATAATGAACAGTGAATTAGTGTCAACCAAGCTGATTTAATGAGTGCTTTTATTTAGCAGAAAGGTTATAGTAGCGTGATATTTAATTCTAAGTACTTTATGAAACTGCATTTTACTTTCTTATAAAAATTGAACTCAATTGCAACCAATTAAAAAGAAGATCGTTTATTTTTTATTTTAATAATGGATTCCGATGAAGAATTCTTAAATAATACAGAATTTCCATTGAACACCCAAATTAAAACATTAATGGATTTCGCTGATATAAATTTTGATTCAACATTTCGAGAAGATGAAGGGATGTTTAAATGCTCAATATGCGCTGCAGAATTTACATGCTTAAGAAATTTAAAACGGCATAAAATGTCTAAGCATGAAAGCAATAGTGATAATAATAATATTTGCGATAACTGTGGAAAACGTTTTTCACGATCTGATGCTCTTAAACGTCATCAAAAGGGTCTTATATGTACCAATTTAAAAAGAAAGATTAATTCTAGTGAAGGCCAACGACAGAAAATTCAACGCACCTTAATTTCAACAAACAATCCTGCTTCAACTACATCAGTACCATCGACCTCTGCGCAATCCACTAATGTAAAATATGGAAAAAGAATTTTAAATACATTTCAAGAGCACATCATTTATCCTACTCCTGCAAATGAGAAAGACCTAAAAGTTTTTTTACTAAATGCAGAAGTAGAAACTGAGAGTGTTATTAAAAACGAAGCTCGTTCTCACCATGGTATTAAATGGTATACCAATGCGAAAATTAAATTTATGAGGAATAAAATTGGAGAAGAGGATGAAATGTGCATATCTTTCTTTCGTTCAAAATGTGTAAAAACTTTAGAAGGTGATGAAGTAACCTCCTTTATCAATGAGGCATTTTCAAAAATATATTCCTCTTTTGAAGAGTTTATGGAACGTGGCAGTGGTTGGGTACTTGATAAAATTCAATTTCTTGAATTAAGGACATGCATTTATGAACCACTTGTAGGAAATTCTTATTTACCATTACCACCCTCCATTGCTAAAAAAAATGCTGTAATTAATATAAAAAATAACGATCAAAAGTGTTTTTTATGGAGCATTTTAGCTTCTCTTCACCCCGCAGAAAATCATGCTGAGCGGATTACACATTATGAACAATATGAAGGAGAATTAAATGTTGAGGGTATCACTTTTCCTGTACCAATAAATAAAATCACCCAATTTGAAAAAAATAATAAAATTTCAGTAAATGTTTTCGGTTGGGAAAAAGAAGTTTTCCCCCTTCGAATAACTACAGCAAAATTTGATAAACATGTCAATCTTATTTTAATTTCTGATAATGATCAAAACCATTATTGTCTGATTAAAAATATGAGTCGTTTGCTTGGGGATTTATCAAATCACCAACATGAATCATTTTACTGCAATTATTGCTTGCACCGTTTTGCCCAGAAAGATACGCTTGATGCTCATGTTGAAGTATGTGAACCGAACGGTCCACAAAAAATAAAAATGCCTACAGAGGAAAATAAATTTTTACAATTTCAGAATTTTCATCATCAGCTTCCTGTCCCATATACTATATATGCAGACTTCGAATGCATTCTCCCAGAAATTCATACTTGCATGCTAGAGGAGAAGAAATCTTTCTCCACATCAATTTCTTCTCATGTACCATGTGGATATGCATATGTCGTTGTGGACTCAAAAGGAAAATTATTTCAGCCACCAAAAATTTATCGGGGTGAAAAAGCTGTTGAATTATTTTTAACAGACGTATTCCAGCTTGAAGAAACATTAACGAAAATTATCACGAAAAATACTCCAATTATAATATCAAAACAAGATGAGAATAATTTCGCGAAAGCTGAAATATGTCATATATGTGAGAAAGCTCTTAAAAATGATAAGGTCCGTGATCACGATCATATGACTGGTGAATATAGGGGTGCAGCACATAATCAATGTAACTTAAAATTTAAAACTGAAAAGTTTATCCCAGTAATATTTCATAATCTTCGAGGTTATGATAGTCATTTAATAATGAAGTCGGTTGGGAAATTTAAGGATAAATCTATTAAATGCATCCCAACCAATTCTGAAAAATACATATCCTTTTCAATAAATAATCTAAGATTTTTAGATTCCCTACAATTTTTAAATGCTTCTCTAGAAAAACTTGCCGAAGCTTTACCCAAAAACAACTTCTCTCTTTCTACTTCCTACTTTGGTGATAATGCAGAACTTTTACTAAAAAAAGGTTGTTACCCTTACGAATATTTTAATTCTTTTGAGAAATTTAAAGAAACGACCCTACCACCGAAAGAATGTTTTCACAATAGTTTAAGTGAAGAAGACTTATCAAAAGAAGAATATGAAAGAGTAAAAAAACTATGGGAAATATTTAATTTAAAAACCCTAGGCGACTATCATAACCTCTATATTTTAAGTGATGTTTTTATACTAGCAGACGTATTTCAAAATTTTAGAAATGTTTGTCAAAGTTTCTATAACTTAGACCCTTGCCATTCATTTACAGCACCAGGGTTAGCATGGCAAGCATGTCTTAAAATGACTGGTGTAAAATTAGAACTTTTAACAGATCCAGACATGCATCTGTTTGTAGAAAGAGGAATCAGAGGTGGTATTGCAATGATAAGTCATCGATACAGTAAAGCAAACAATCCTATTCTTGATTCAAATGATTATGACCCAGAGAAACCAAATAAATATATTCTTTATTTGGATGCGAATAATCTGTACGGTTGGGCGATGTCGCAGTACTTACCGACTGGAAATTTTGAATGGATCGAGCCAACTATTATTGATTTTCTAAGCATATCAGATGAATCAGAAATAGGTTACATATTAGAAGTGGATTTGGAGTACCCTTCTGAGCTCCACGATCTGCACAATTGCTATCCATTAGCACCCGAGAAAATGGATATGCATAAAATAGTAACATCGGACTATTCAAAAAACCTGGCTAAATTATTTAATATGAAGACTCCCAAAGTGGAAAAATTAGTTCCAAATTTTATGTCTAAAAAAAATTACGTAATTCATTATCGAAACCTAAAACTTTATGTTGCTCTTGGATTGAAAGTAATTAGAATTCACAGAATTTTAAAATTCAAGCAAAGTCCATGGATGAAGAAATATATTGAATTTAATACTGAGCAAAGAAAAATTGCAAAGAGTAATTTTGAAAAAGATCTTTTTAAATTATTAAATAATTCCGTTTTCGGAAAAACTATGGAAAATTTAAGAAACCGAACGAAAATAGATTTGGTACAAACGGAAAAAAAAGCAAAAAAATTAGTAGCTTCTCCATCATTTCATGCTTTTAAGTGTTTTGAAAATGACTTAGTAGCAGTAGAAAGAAAAATCACTTCACTTTTACTGAATAGACCAATATATATCGGTTTTAGCATTTTAGACATTTCGAAAATATTAATGTTTGATTTTCACTACAATTTTATTAAAGAAAAATATGGAAACAAGGCTTTGTTGCTTTTTACGGACACGGATTCCTTGTGTTACGAGATAGAAACAGGAAATATATATGAAGATCTGAAAAATAATATCCATTTATTTGATACTTCAGACTATCCTAAAGACCATTATTTACATAGTGACATAAATAAAAAAGTGTTAGGTAAGATGAAAGATGAAATGAATGGAGAAATAGTTACAGAGTTTGTTGGCTTAAAAGCAAAAATGTACTCACTAAAGACCAAGACAATTGAGAAAAAAACTGCCAAAGGTGTACCGAAATGTATCCTTAAAAGAAAACTTAAACAAGAAAATTATAAGAGATGTTTATTCTTGAAGCACAGAGATCATGCTGTTTTCAAGCGAATTGAGAGCAAATCTCACAATATCCAAACCGTGCAGGGAAATAAAATTTCTCTGTGTCCTTATGATGACAAAAGATTTATTCTTGATGACGGGATAACAACTTTAGCACATGGACATTGCGACATTTCTAGTGAAACAAGATTAAAGAAGAAAATTATGATCAATTAAGTAATAAAGTTAATTAAATTAAAAATTAGTGAAAAAAAGAGGATTAGGGCTCTTGGCGAACCTCTATAAAAAAAAGCATCGTGATTCCTACCCCTTGGGTGATGTGGAAACGGAATCATTTAAAGTTTTATGAATCTAAATATCTCATCATTCGACATGGAGTTTCCATATTTGAAACACCCTTTCTCCTTGTTAATCTGTGGCCCATCAAACAGTGGGAAAACTTATTTCGTTAAGCGAATTTTAAATTCTAATATTATCAAACCAAAGCCATCCAAAACCATCTGGTGTTATGGTGTATACCAAAATGCATTCAATGAAATGACAGGCGTAGAATTTGTTGAAGGATTACCCTCCAATATTCATGATCTGACTGATTCGTTAATAGTTATTGATGACTTAATGTCGGAATTAGGCAATGATAAAAATCTATCTAATATATTTACTAGAGGAAGTCACCATAAAAATCTGTCTATCATTTTTATTGTTCAAAATATGTTTCACAAAGGAAAAGAAATGCGAAACATTTCTTTAAATTCTTCGTACATGTGCTGTTTTAAAAATATTCGGGATAAAATGCAAATTGCATGTCTTGCTAAACAAATGTATCCATCCAAACCAAAATATTTCATGAAAAGTTTTGAAGATGCTACAACTCCAGCCTATGGGTATTTATTCATTGATTTAAAACCTGATACCGATGAGAGGCTGCGCTTGCGCAGTGGTATTTTTCCAGGTGATAAACAGGTTGTCTACTTACCACGATAGACATTCTCTTTCCTGATTTCGTTGAATATACATGGCTCTTGTTATCGATTTTGAGGGGTTTGTAGTGAAACCCAATTTTTTTATCATAAAAGAATTAGCTTTTTGTACGGTAGAAAGTAAAAATACTGGTCACTACATTTTCCTACCCCCCAAGAAATATTTCCCAAAGAAATATATTCCTATTTTTTCATGGGTGGAGCGCAATGTGCACCGCATACCATGGAAGTATGGGGAAGTTAAATATGAAAAACTTGAATACATACTGCATTCTTTGATAGAAAATCATACTGAAATTTATGTAAAGGGATTAGAAAAAAAGATTTTTTTGGAAAAGATTTTACATTGTAAAATTTACAATTTGGAAGATTTCGGCTGTCCAAAAGTTGAGCAACTACCTAAACATTTTGAAAAATGTCAATTACATCCGTTGCATTTCAAACACTGTGCTTTATTAAAAGCTATTACATTTAGGAATTATATTAAAGAGCTTAGATCCCAAAATAAACTTCATTTTAGTTAAATATGTCTGCGAAGAAACATGCTGAATTTCTGAAGCTGTTAACTAAAAGCAGTGAAAAGCGAAACTTTTTAAAAAAGTGTTCCAATTCAGAAATTAAATCTGTTTGTGAATGCATAGTTAATGTTTTGAGAGGGAATGTGAAACTGCCCAAAAATAAAAAAAATAAACTTATTCCTTTCAAAAAAGTTATTCGTCAACTCGGGGAAAAGTCCGTCCCACTGTACAAAAAAAGAAGAATACTACTCCAAAAGGGAGAAGGTTTTTTAAGTTTTATTTTACCAGCTGCAGTAACAGCTCTATCATATATATTCAATGGAGCACATTAAAAAATTTGTCCTTTTGCCTGAAGAAAGATTTCAAAACTTCACTCAATCAAAGTTATCAGAACTAGATAAGAAAATGAATGATGTCTTAAAGAGGAAGAATTTGAGCGATTCCGAAAAAGCAACTTTATATTTACAGGCATTACAAAAGTATGTTAATTTTATTCTTCCAAAAAACTCTGAAAATAATCATGAAAATTATGATTCAGAAAACTCTACGCAGAAGTCATTTGTTGATTCACAATCAGTAAACAGTGATTACGTAGAGGAAATACCCAGTACAGATCAATTGAAAAGTGATGTGTCGGACGCAATTTCCGAAAAGAACAACATGAAGAAAGAAGAAGAACGATTGAGTATGGAAGATTCTATAACTTCTGATTCAGAGGGATACAAATTGGACTTCATCGAAAAAGATATTTTGAATGCTGCTCCACCGAATCGTAAAGCTATTGTGAAAGTTATAATTGACTTTTTTAAGCATAATCAAAGCAATATATTTTGGTCATCTAAAAAGGAGATGGTAATTAGTGGAGAAGTCATACCAAATACAAATATTGTTGACCTTATCATTCATTTGATTAGACACAGGAAAGTAAAACCTGCAGGATTTCAAATGTTCTACGATGCACTGTTAAAAAATAATTTTTCTATGTCGAATGTAAAGAATAAATTTTTGAAAAAACATATAATGTATGCCAAACCAATGTCGTGGATAAGTTTGTAATATATTTTTGAGGAAATAATAAAACTAAACATTGAAAAAAAAAATGCTTGTATTCCTGCATTTTATATATTTATTTACATTATAATAATTTTTGAAATCATTAAAAACCATCCATTTGAGTTAACAGATAGATGATTTTCTGCAAAATGTTTTTCATTTTTTGATGTACATGTAATAAAAAATTTCTAAGAAAAGACACATATGTAGGAAATTTATTTTTTATTCAACTTCTAAAAACCATATTTACACCATACCTTTTTTTAAAATAGCTATACATTCGAAAATCATTTTTCTTAGTTTTACACATTTCTTGCAGCAAATATCTCAGAGTAAATCCCTGACTTCGTTTTATAATGAAAAATATACAATACTGTCCACATACATTTGAAGTAATACTTTGAAGGGGGCATTCATTCCATTCCACTGCTTGAAATTGTTTGGCATAATTTGATATATATGGCTCATAATAATAAGGTGAAAGTCCAAAAGAATCAAAAAATTCCAATTTTCGCTTATTTTGTATAAACATAGCTAGCCAATGAGAACCTTCCTTATCATGAGTATCAGTATTAACAACTATAGACATATTGTCTTTTACTGGAGGAAGCTGATCTGCTGGAAACACTCCAGAGAAATGACGTGATGTATAACTATTTCCAGTTAAAATCTGTTGTATTTGCGAAGCATACATTAGTTACCAAAGTCGAATAATATATTTCTAGACTTATTGATTTCAATTAAGGATAAGAATTCTGCAAAAACTATAAAAGAGATGGTCTGTTTTAATGGTTTTGCAAATTTGGCTTCTATCCTTAAATTGCTATGACGAATTAGATTAAAATGTTCTCCTTCACAAAGATCAGGAGACAAGTCAAATAAAAAAAGTGCATATCCTTTTGCAAAATCATCTCTTGAAATAAATAAGCCATTTTTGTTTAAAAATAAGTTTTGATATGCTCTTAGATATCCTTCATTTTCAAAATCCAATTCTAAAGGCTGATGAGGAACTGGTTGACCATCTATATACACTCCCAGGAAATTCATAAAGTAGTGTTTGAAGTCAAAGGGAGTTTTCGTGTAGTCTCCATTAAATGCATCGTTATCAACACAAGCTAATACCAATCTTTTAGGCATTTGTCCGGTGAAAACATTATCTTGGACGAATGAATAACTAGATTTTGGTACAGATAAGGCTTTGCAAATAACTCTGTTAATGGGATACTTTGCAGTGGATTTTTCTAAAGCTTTTCCATGAGCAAGTATTATAGCGGGATTAACACGTACTTTCCTTACAAATAACGATACATGATCAAATACCACTTTATAATCACCAATACCCATTAAGCAGAATTCAGGTTTGCTTCTGATTAATTTCACTTTTAAATCTACTAAATTGAGTAATAGTCTGTCTTGATTAAATAAATCAACGTGAAGTCTCCCAACCATATCAACTGTTGTGCTTTTTTTAAATAATGCAGCTCTTTTATTAAATCCTTCATTACTTTCAGACACTTTTTCATCATCATGTGCATTCATTCGACCAGCTGTATCTTTATAATAAATTTCTGATGTCAGGCTAGAAGTTTTACTGTCATATCCATGGTTCAATAAAGTTTCTATGATTGCTCTATAAGCATACGTGTTATTACTTGAAGAAATTATTCTTTCATTTAAACTGATATCCACTTGAGAAAAGAGAGATTGTAAAAATAGATTTACGGGTCCTACTTTATCACCATCAAATAAGGAATTACCATCTTTTTTAACAATCTTTGCTTTCACATATATTTGAGTCTGAGACAAATCTAGATAATCTTCTCCATTTCCAGATATAAGAAATTCAATAGGTCCACTGTCCGAAATATTTGCAATTGGATGGAATTGAACCCAATGTCCTTTTTCAATAACAGTTTGAGTTGGTGGTAGAGAAAATAAATTTAATTCTGATTTCGTGCATTCAGGTGAATTCTTCAAAAGAAAAGTCATTTTTACGGATCGAATATATCACGTCCTTTTACTCTCTTAGTCTTCTGGGAAATGTTAGGCTTTTGAATTTTACGTTTTCTTTTATAGCTTTTTCCATGACCTAGCATATCATTGGCTTTACGAATTACTTTTTTCGCTAGATTTTTACCAGCTACTTTAGCTCTTAATTCAGTAGACTTTTGGAAATTTTGGCCTTCAATTATATCATTTGCTATTTGAGCGCCAGTTTTCAACACTTCTTTTCCAACCACTTTTGCTCCACGAGACAAAAATGGTAATGCTGAGCGGAATAAATTTTTAAACTAACCTCCAATTCCATAGCCTCTTTGTAATGATTGTCCTCTATAGTAGGGAAATCCACTTCCTGTTTGATTGGAATAATAATCCTCGATTTGTTTCACACAACACTCGTATGGGACATACATCTTCTTCAAAATGCAACAACTAAATGAGAAAATCTTCTATAATGTAATATATTTTAAACTATTTGCTTCATTCGAAAATGTATTATGACTATAACTCTTCCTCTTTCAAATGGTACTAACTCACCATTATGGAGCCTTAAACTAATTTTAATTGTCTGAAAATTTTGACGAATAATTGGAATATAATGTGGACGAGTATAATGAGCATTTATAATTTCACCATCTTTTCCCTCTACTTTCACTATTTTCAGAAGTGGAGCAAGAATGTCCCCAACAATTTGAGGCTCCACTAAATCGCTGTATAAATAAAAAACTGGAAATGAAGCAGTAGGATCCGCGATATATGGACTTTCATTGATTCCACTATATTCATCGGCATCATATCCAAGTAACTGCGCAATTCCTTTGTGAAGCACAACCTTTACTTTATCCATAGTTTTAATTTTAACTCTTTTAGTGACACTGTTATAGGATAATTCAAGTTTATTTTTATGTGATGGTATGTGCATTGCTTTAATAATATCGGGAACGTGTTCATAGCAACCTGGAGGTATTCTGCGACCAACTAACTTACCATCACCTAAATCAAAACCAAATAAATTGTTATCATTTCGTATGTTATACCAAGTATGAGGATATATTAGATCAACTAATCCAATTTCCCATTCCCCATTTAAAGTTATTGGAGAGGGGAGTTGTGTAGTGAAATGAGAGATTTTATTTTCTGGAAAAAAGTTCATAGAACTATCGCTAACAAGCGTCACGTAAAAAGACATCCTCTAGACTGAGAAACGTATAATAGACAACATCTTTTTATATTATTTGGACATCATGTACCCAAGTGTTGAATTTTTCAGGGTAACCTTGGAACTTGACATAATATTCCTTTCTTCCATGTTTCGTCCTCGTTTTTAAAACTTTCTCGACTGCATAATAGCCAGAATCCGATACTCTCTGGAGTTCATATTCGTAAAATGTACCTTTGATAACTTCTCCTAATAGATCTTTCAATTTATACACGATAGGATTTCTGTTGATAATTTCATAAATGGTAAATATTTCTGTGGTCCAGTTTTGCTCGTAGCCTTTCTCAAAAATTAATTTTTCTCTGCTGATTCTTACTTTATCTCCAATCTTTAGCTTTGGTTTATTATTTACAGCTATTTTTTTTCCATATAAAACTTTCCAAATTTCTTTTTCATTTTCTTTCGTCACAGATGCAGGAGTTGTCTGAATACTACGATGCCATGTATGATTGTAACTGTTCACTAAGTCGTTGATTACATCAATATAGCATTTAGTATTATATTCTGTAAAATACTTCCACATTTTTGTTTTTAATGTTCTGTTAAAACGTTCTATAACAGAAGCTTTAGTGTTATTATTTGTAGTGAAAAAGCCAATACTCATTCTTTTTAAACATCTCTGAATCAATTTATTTGTAAATTCTTTCCCTTCATCTGTTTGAATCTTGCAAGGAATTCTCTCTGAAAATACTTTTTTAAAAGCGAACAATATGGATTCAGCTTTTTTATCTTTTAAGGCAATAACCCAAGCATATTTTGAAAAGATATCAATGCAAGTCAATAAGTATTTGTAATTATTATTATATTCCGATAAGGATTGCATGTCAACTAAATCAGCTTGGAATTGTTTATTCATACCACTTACTAAGACTCTATTTCTGATGAATGATTTCTTTACAGGTTTGTGCAATGTATATGAAGATTTACTTTCCAAAAAATCTTTAATTTTACGCTTAGAATATTTTTTATTAGTTGCATGATAAAGACTATCGATACCACCTAAGCTTCCGGGGTGTTTTGGTGTTTTAAAAGCTAATTCAATTTCCATAATAAAATAAGTCTTAAGAGAAAAAAAAAAGGAAGTTTGCTTCACATTCACGGCAAGATGAATAACTAAAAGAAATTTATTATTTACTAATATATATAGCAACTTTATATCAAAAAATATTTATCAAATTATTTAAAAGTAAAGAGCTAAAAATTATAAAATTCATTTATATAATCTTAAAATAATATTAACTATGTTGTGATGTTTAAAAATAATTTGAGACATAAATATAAAAAAAATTATTTTATTGTTAACAAATACGTACAGAAGTAGGATCAGATGCTATGTATAAATCCTTAGCATTCTTTAATAACATATTCATGTTAAGTTTCAACAAAAAAGTTTTGGTAATATAATTTACAAAATTTGCATTATGGTTTACATAGTCAAGAGCTAATTTTTCAAAGTCAATAGAAAACAATGCTAGTTGTTCATATTGAATGAGTCTATCATTATAATTCATCGTCAAACATTCATGACAAAGTTGATTTTCATATTTAAAAAAACAACCGTAACAGGTAAACACATTTTTCATTTGTTCAGCTAAATGATTTTGAAGTAGTTCAGTTAATGATGTCGTAAGCGCCAACTCAACATCAGATTGTGGAATATTTGTTGATGATACAAGAGCTGTAGGAGACACCGGAGCTTGGTTTTTGACTCCTTTCAAAATTGAATAACGTAACAAACGATCGAGAAGCAGAGTTGTGACACATGTGGATACATCATTACGAATCCTTTTTAAGTTTTCCCATTCATTTTCAGTCAGCAGGCAAATATCTGGTAGGAAACATCGGGAAAAGTCTTTCTTCACAAAATATCGTTGCAAAGATATGCTGGAAGAATTTTCAGCAGTAGTCACTGGTGCGATCAAAATACTGTCTCGTATTAACACAGGGCTAGATGTTGATGTAAAGTCAAATAAAAGAATATTCATTTCTTTAGTGAGGTGTTCCCACACACATGGTGAAAGAGTTATCCCCATTGTAGTTGGCTGAAGATATCCAGATTCATGGCGTATGTACTTCCGTAGATGGATACGAACTTGGTTTGCAAAGTATGAAACAAAGACGAAATTTTCTCCTCCCAGGTGAAAATAATTGGGTGGAAATTTAGGTGTAATTTCATCTTCATGAACTTTCACTTCATCATCAAAACGAAGCTTTTTAACACAGGATGGCTTATCAAAATTAGACACTCTTTTCATTGACATATTTGACTAAAAATTTAATGCTAACTAAGAAATCGATTTCTTTCTTAACGAAAACAGAAGGAAAGTAGTTAGGAATCCACAAGAGAAATGGCAAGTATAAGAGTAATCCTCGTCTGAGTTTAAGAACTATATTTTATTTATCAACTCTTCATTGGTTAAAGGTATGACATCCCTCTCTTCTTTATCATCTCATTGGTTAAAATATAATAATGTAACTTTCCGCCAGCGGAAGGAAAAAAAGGAGTAAAATGGTTATCTACGAGCATTGGAGTCAGGTTTTACAAGATAAATCAAGATCGTGCAAGAAATATCCTGTTCATACAAGATTAAACATGTATTTGAGTGGTTGCCACTAGCTTAAACAAAATCAACGTTGCCATCGCAGCTAACTTAACTTTTATATATCAAGATGTAAATAACTATGCTTGTAAATATTTCATATTTTAACGCAATTAGTTTCACTATTCAAATAATTCTAGTTTTTAAAATTAATACAAGTAGGAGTCAAACAACTCAACTTGTAATTCATATGAAATTTACCTATTTTAAGTTTTAGTTATTATTGTTGTCACTCAGAAGTAAGATTAGTGTAGCCACTCAAATAATTGTAATTTCAAAATTATTAAAAGCAGGAGTCAAACAACTCAACATTTAGGAGTAGACAACTCAACTTGTAACAATTTTGAATTTCAACTATTAGTGTTGTCACTCAGTTT
>JAPDSC010027729.1:7710-57606 GCA_026290005.1 Latrodectus geometricus
AATATATACATATACCATTGATGTCAAACGGTATAGCAATCAATTTTATAGCTATTCCAAGTAACCATTTTAATTAAAAAATTAAATTCAGCGAGATACACGTGCTGCATACTTCAGCACTAGGCCCGTTTTTCTGAAATACTGCTTCACTCAATGTAAGTGTACACGTTTTCAAAAAGACAAATCATATTCTATCAAACTTTTCACGTTTATTGAGTATAATATACACCCCTTGATGTTCCTTATGGATTAGATTTTAAATAAAATTTTTAAATTTATAAAAAATACGTGTCTCTGTTTCCGTAAGTGTTATGTGAGAAGGTTCTCGACAAGATTCAATATTAATAGATGACCATATCTGAACAAATATGCCATATATACATAAACTGCGTATGTCAAACGGTATAGCAATCAATTCTTAAGCTATTTCAGGTATCCATTTTGATCAAAAATTAAATTCAACGAGATACACGGGCTGCCTTCTTCCGCACTTTGACCTTTTTTCTAAAATAGAGTTTAGCTCAAGATAAGTGTATACGTTTTCAAAAATACAAATCATATTCTATCAAACTTTTCACGTTTATTGAGTATAATATGCACCCATCGATGTTCCTTATGGATTAGATTTTCAATAAAAATTTTAAATTTCCAAAAATTACGTGTCTCTGTTTCCGTAATTGTTAGGTGAGAAAGTTCGCAACAAAATTCAGTATTAATAGATGGCCATATCTGACAAAATATGCAATATATACATAAGCCTTTTAAACATGAAGTTTCCGATTAACCATCTTGTATATGACAATGAAGTATTTTTTGAAGTTTTGAAATTTTCACTTCAAAAATGGGAAAAACAGGAGATGAACAAAGTTTGGCGTGACTCTCCTGGACAGAAACATTCAAAACGCATGATTTTCAACTCTTCTGAGAAAATTGCATCTGATATTCTTAGACTCCCAAGATTGAAGACTCAAGCAATTGTAGGCTTCATTACTGGGCCTATCATTTCAGGAAACACCTTCATACAATGGGGCATTTTAAACAGGAACCAATTTGTAGGAAATGCCATGAAGGGGTAGAATCAGCTCATCATATCCTGTATGAGTGTGATGCTCTTGCCCTTACAAGATTCATTACTCTAGGTAATCCATATCCTAAAGAGTTATACCTAAACTCCATTGAGGGCCCATCAGACTTTATAAACAAAGTAGGTGACCCATGACAATGGAACTAGGAAAAAATTGGTCTTGGAGCATGGTACAAAATGCAACAATGCAGAGGTGCCACATATCTGACAAGCTCAAGAGAAGAAGAGGAAGAAGAAGAAAAAGAAGAAGAAATTGTCACATGAATTAAAGGGTGAAAATGTGCTTTAGGTCCCCTACTTGGCGCGTTTTCAAAATCGCCAATGCCATGGCAAAAATTCTATCGCTATTTCAAAGTTAAACTTAATTAGCGACCAATGAAAAGGCTAAAACAAAAGAGTAATTAATATGCATGCGCAAAAAAGCGCTTCAAATTCGCGAGTTGGTGAAGTAGTGGACCTAAAGCGCAAATTAACCAATTAAAGTACTGGAGTCGACTTGAAAATGTGTTGAATTATATTTCTTCTTATAATGACTTCACAATGTGCCTTATAAAAACAAAATTTACTGAATCAATTTAATGCTGGAAATCATTTGTTGAAAATGATTGTATGCCTGAAAAAATTGATTCAGCTAAGTTTTTGGTAAAGCAAATGTCTTATTTGAATAAACCTCTACATGGTTTGCGATATTCAACTGATTTACTAGTTTTTGCATTTTGTATTTACATGAAATCGACCACAGCTTATAACTATTTGTGGTCAAGTAACATTATTTGCTTACCAAGTTTACGATATCTTAAAAGACACTCTGTAAACTCAAAAGTGAAATCAGGAATAACTGATGAAAATTTTAGTTTTTTGTAAGGTAAGTGTAGTATTTTATCAGAAAAAGGAAAGAGTTGTAAATTTACTTATCGATGAAATATACGTAAGACCTCACATATCTTTTAAAAACAAAACATTGAGTGTATTTACTCATAATAAAAAAGCCCTTACAACTACACGTCAAGCATTTATGATATCATCACTTTTTACTAATGCCAAAGAAATTGCAGCTTTAATACATGTGTATAAATTAACAGTATGTGAACTTTATGAGCAAACTTTAAAAGTTCTTGAAATTTTAGAAAAAGTTGGATTTACTTTTTTAAGTGTAATTTCAGATAATAATCGTGTAAATGGAAACATGTTTGCTCTGTTATGTTGCAGTAATGAAATCAAAGTTTGTATTCCAAATCCTTTTAATTGCTTTAAAAAGCTACTTTTATTATTCGATTTAGTACATCTCATTAAATTTATTAGAGTAAATCAAAAAGAATCTGATCAAGCATTTATTTTTCCTGTTTCAACTGGTATATTTGGTTTCGAAGCAGAAACAACAGCAAACAAAAAAGTTGATTTTGCTTCTACTTCAGTTTCTTTGTTGAAAAATATTCATGTCAAAGAAATGAATTCATTTTTAAAAGTGGCTCCTAAATTAAATATAAAAGCATTAAATTCAAACAGTTTTGAAAAATAAAATGTTACATTAGGATTAAAAATTTTTGATCGATCAAATGTTGCTGCCTTAAAATTATTATCTGAAGAACAACACTGTATGAATAAAGAGCTATGTAAACAAACAGCAAATATTATTGAAAAAAATAATCTGTTGGTGGGAAATAATGAATGTAATAAAAATAAAGGTAAAAATTTACGTTTTAATTTCTGTGAGCCTATAACTTAACGCCATGTGGAATTTCTACAGAATTTTGTATTATGGGTAAAAGCAAAAAAATAATCATGATTTATATCTTTTTTTATTTTTTTGCTCTTTGCCATACTTTTCCATGTGTGATACAATTATTATGTACCTATTAACTAATTTAAATGTAAATTATATACAAAGTGACAAATTTCAAACTGATAATCTTGAAGCTAGTTAACTCTCAGTATCGACAAATGTTTGGTTTAATTATTATATATCTTTGAAGGAAATTTTAGAAGGTGAAAAAAAGTTAAGAGTGAAAAATTTATTATATGTTAAAAATATATGGCAGTTTTATCATTTCAGATTTGATTGATTCTCACTCCTTTGAAAATGATATAACTGGTGATATAAATGTTGATAAAAATTTTAATTGTTTTAGATAGTCTACCTTTTGAAAACTTAACCAAAGTTCTAACATATATTGCAGAATATTGCGTTCTTAAATTAAACTCTCATGTAATGCATATATTCCATCTTATTTAACTTCAAAAGATTTGATGTAATTTCTCATGAAAATTTCCAATATTTATATTTGTTGAGTAGAGGAGGTTTGAAAATACCTTCCTTGCATATTATTAATGTACCGTCAATTTTTATTTAATATTTTTGCAGATAGTTTCTATAACTGAATATGAACATTAATTTTTAATATCTAAAAATCAAGTAATGCTACTGGTAAAATAACCTAAAATATTTCTTGAAAAAATAATATTATATTTCAAAATATGTCTTTAGAATGTAATAAATCTTGTGATTTTAATGTTTTAAAAGTCATCAAAACATTTTCAAATACACTACTGACCATTAAAATTGCTACACCAAGAAGGCGACATGCTACAGACGTGAAATTTATACGAAAGGAAGAAAGTGCTGTAATATGCAAATGATTAGCTTTTCAGCGCATTCAGACAAAGCAGGTGCCAGTAGCGACACCTACATTGTGTTTAAATGAGGAAATTGTTCAGCCGGTTCCTCATACACAAATTGCATTTGAACGTTGTTGCCTGGTGAAAAGTTGTTGTGATGCCTCGTGTAAGAAGGAGAAATGCGTACCAGCACGTTTGTGACTTTGATAAAGGTTGAATTGTAGCGTTTATCTTATCGCAGTATTGATGCTCGCGTCGGTCGAGATCCAATGACTGTTAGCAGAATATGGTATCAATGGGTTCAGGACGGTAATACAAAACGCCATGCGGGATCTCAACGTCCACCTATCACTAGCAGCCGAGAAAACAGCCATATTATCCGCATGGCCGTAATGGATCGTGCAACCACGTCACGAGCCGTGAGTCAAGAAAGTTTGGAAGATAACAAGTGTCTGCACGAACAGTTCGATGACGTTTGCAGCAGTATGGACTCTCAGCTCGGAGACCATGGCTGCGGCTTCCCTTGCTGCGTCATAGACAAGAGCACCTTCAATGGCGTGATCAACGACGAACCTGGGCGCACGAATGGCTAGACGTCATCTTTTCAGATGAATCCAGGTTCTGTGTGCAGCATCATGATGGTCGCATCCGTGTTTGGCGGCATCGTGGTGAAGGCACACTGGCAGCGTGCATTCGTCATCGTCATACCGGCCCATCACCTGGCGTGATGGTATGGGGTGTCATTGGATACACGTCTCGGTCACCTCTTGTTCGCATTGACGGTGCTTTGAACGGTGCACGTTACATTTCTGGTATGTTACGATCCGTGGCTCTACCCTTTGTTCGAACCCTGTGAAACCCTACGTTTCAGCAGAACAATGCCCGACCGCATGTTGCCGGTATTGTACGGACCTTCCTTGATACGGAACATGTTTGGCTGTTGTCCTGGCCAGCGCGTTCTCCAGATCTTTCACCAAAAGAAAACGTCTGGTCAATGGTTGCCGAGCGACTGGCTCGTCACCAAACGCCAGTCACTATGGTTGATGAACTGTGGCATCGTGTTGAAGCTGCCTGGGCATCTGTACCTGTACATGCAATTCAATCACTGTTTGACTCATTGCCCAGGCGTATAATGCTGTTATTACTGCCAGAGGTGGTTGTTCTGGGTATTGATTTCTCAGGATCTATCCAGCCAAATGTTTTGAAAATTTAATCACTTGTTATTTCTAGTATAATATATTTGCCCAATAAATATCATTTTGTTATCTGCATTTCTTCCTGGTGTAGCAATTTTAATGGTCAGTAGTGTATATGCTTGAATAATAATTCCAAAAGATGTAATGATGTTAAGAAAAATAAAAAAGGTGCTAATAAATGTAAAAAAATTTCAGACAGTTAATTAGTATAAATTCTAAGATATTACACCTAATAAAAAAGATGTCTGTAAAAATTAAATGATATTTTAAACAGTTATTAGTTTATTATTAAAAAATGTTTATATTGTTTTAATTTTTCTCTTGTTTTTTTTATATTGTCTTATTAGATTTGTGCGCGAAATGCATTCACTTACAAAAAAAAGTTTCCTTCTGTATAATTCTAATAATTTTAATTGTATCCAAGCTTTATAATTTTCAAACAATTTATTGAACTGAATGTTTTCATTGTAACTGAAATTTTGTATTATGCTTTGTAATTATTTTTGTAATCAAATGAAAAATGTTTTCTTTATATTATTACATTATTATACTGTAAATAAACTAGATGGTTTGATTATATCTTGATTTACATAAATTCTATAATCAAAATAATATATTACTTCTTTTTTAAAAATTTTTAATTCTGTTCAATGTTTTAATTATTTGTATTCAAGGTTTTTCCTCCCTTCTGTGATAGTGATTATAATTGTAAATAAAATAAAAATAAATAAATCATAAAATAAAAATCTTTATGTACTTTCCCCTAAAATCGAGATGAGATTTTTATTTTGAACACATGTGCATTCTTAATTATTTGTTCAATTGAAATTCTTTTCTGATCAATTCTGGTATTAATAAGTGCATATATTTTATTCACAATATGCTTTTTTATAGATTAATAAATGTCATTTCAATTAGAAATTTGTTAATGAAAACCATCGAAGAAAAGACGGTTATAAAAAATTTAAATAAACTTCCTTAATTTTTTAAACGTTAGTCGATATTATGATATCATTTTATTACAATCTCCTTATTTCAAGAGAAGATTACTTGATTAATATCAAATAATTTATTTTTGAGAATAATTCTACTTCAGTTTAACATAAAATTTTCAGTCAGTTGCGTATGTTATTTCGTTAAATATTTAATAAGTATATATTCTATACCCAGTTAGACAAACTGATACCGATAGGTATCCGACGCGCAGTTTCACCGCGCTTGCGAATTTCGTTCCCTCCGATGATGTTATTCACTGTCACGGCCTTGTTATCTAGGAGGTCTTTATTTAATAATGAAATAAAATTTGAGCTTTTTTCACAAAAACAAATTTTGTGTTCGATCTGAGCATATATCCATTATTTTAAAAAGTATTATTAATCTGTTATCAGTATTTAATCATTAAAAAATTTCCAACATTACGAGAAGTGTTTAACAGTAACCGTACTTAGAAGAAACATGTCACTGCAGCAGTCACTGTTCAGATTCCAACAGACTTTTTAAATCAAGGAATTTTCAATAATAATAAAATTTAAACTAGCTCATGTAAAAAAATGTTGTTTAACATTCTGAATTATAGTTTTAAATCAGATCATCTTATATAAAATTAAATAACAATAATAACATATATGTAAAAATAATAATTTTTTATTGTAAGAGCAGTAAAGCACTTCTTTTTCCTCAGATTAGACATTTTAGAGCGTTTTTCTCCCTACTAGAGAGCGTCACTTGACTTTTTCATTTTCTAAAATTCGCGTAGTAGTTGTGACGTCACTCTTTCAGATTTTCAGTTTCTAGACGCATGTAGCATGTATAACCAAGTATGTATAACTTTAATGTTTCAACGACGATATTAGTATTCCGTCTTTAAAAGTCAAAGTAATGTAGATTAATTTTATTAATTCTTCGATAAATAAGGATTCTCCTCTATTAAGGTGAGTGTTTTTTTTTATTTAAAATCTTGAGGGATAATTTTTCAAGTAATTTAAACTGAACACATGTTAAATATTTCGACCTCACGTATGAAATGTTTAAAATACATTTCTTCCTGAATTTAATCTTGATTTTGCTTTTAATTTACTCACATATTGGGGAATATTGTTATGTTGACCATATTCATTTAATTAATAATGAAATCCGTTCATTTATAATTTAAAAATTATACCATTTGAAATTTAATAATACGAAGTATCAAAAAGTGGCATTCAACTCTAATCTTTCTTAAAAAAAATAGTTAAAGTGTTGAATAATGGTTGTTTAAATTGATTATTTATATTTTGAAACATAAATTTAGTTTTATTTTAAAATATTAAAAATCTAGCGACACTAAAGTGATGGGGATATTCTGCATACACATGCGCGGAAATATCGCCAAGACTTGCCAAGCATGATTGGCAAGAGCGATAATCATTCAGACATGGTTGCTAGTGACGTCACGAGTGGGTTGGTACTTTAAACGTCCTTAATTTTACTTATTCACTTAATTTTTACTTTATTTAATTATTTCCATATTTTAAATATTTAACTATCTTAATTTCCTATATCATATTATTTCTTTTTACTTGATTTTAGTTCTATATTTTAATTATCTTGATTTCCTAATTTTTATCTTGCATTTGCTCTTTGCTTCTTTTGATCTTAGTATTTCTTTTTACTTGATTTTAGTTTATTTAATTTACTATTTCTTATTGATATGCATCCTTTACTTGAAAATTATTGTATGTTTACATGTCATGAAATCCTGGAATCCACTGATAATGTTATTTCCTTTTTAGGTGATGTTGGTCTAATTCCAACAAGACAAGCTGTGCCACCAACTTGCATTTGTGGAGCCGCAATGAGAGTACAGAATTACCCACCTTCTGATATAGGATTTAGATACGTGTGTGTAACTTGGAATACCGGAACATGCAAACACACCGCAAGTCCCACAACCAATACCTTTTTTGAGGGGGCGAAGATACCTTTCCAAGATATACTGGCTATTGTTATCCTATTTGTTTCCAAAGAAAAAATCAGTTCTGCTATCGATATGTTAAATACTTGGCTTGATCGTCGTAGAATAAAAGAGCCAGAGAATAAAAAGTTCAGATCAATATCATCACAGACAGTAACAGACTGGTTCTCCTATTGCAGAGAGATTTGTGCGGTAATAGTCTCAAATGATGAAAAATTGCTTGGTGGGAATGGAAAAACTATTCTTCTAGATGAAACCTTTTTAACCAGAAGGAAGTATAATCGAGGTCGTTATACTGCAAATCACACGATAACTGTCTTTGGTAAGTTTAAGATTGTAAATATTTGATGTATTTATTTACGGCGTACTTAAAAATTTTGCTTTAAAAATGTTTAAAGACATGTGTTCTTACAATATATAAATGTTCATTTGCAGGAATTTATTGTCGGGAAGATAAAGAGGGTATCTTCTTAAGGACAAACTGAAGAAAAAAGAAAGACCTTTGGCCACTAATATCAAAGTTTGTCGATCCTCAGACAAAATTCATATGCACTGATGAGGCTAAACAATATAAGAATGTAGACAAACTTTTTATAAATGCAACTCACTTAACGACGAATAATTTTCGTGGTGAGTTTGTTGACCCTAATAATCCAAATAATACGATAAATGCATTAGAAAATGAAAGCAAACATTTCAAAGCATCTCTGATAAGTAGACGATCAGGTATGCACATTAAGAATCTCATTATTACTTTATCATTGTATGTATTTTACCGTGATGAATTCATATTTAATCTTGCATCTCTTTCTTTATATATTTTAGATAAACTGCTCAATCAGCACATGGCTGTTTTTACCTATAGGCGCAGAAGGTTCGGCCACTTGAAAACATTTGGACAAATATAGATCAGTTCTTAAAAGACATTCTTCTTTATATCCAGGTGAGGAATTTTATATCCCAGATTTTTAAATATTTATGTTATAGCCTGAATAATTCTCAATGTACATGTTCTCTAAATATTACATTCTTAGGAATAAAAAATGGAATAAAAGTCCCTGGAATGAAGATCAAAGAAATAATCATCCCCACTGTGGATTCTGAGGGTCTGTCTGAAATAATACCTCCTCCAAAAAAGAGGCAGAAGATCGATATAAATGATGTTCCTTTCAATATTCTTCCTGCTCTATATTATTAAACATTAAAATACTTATATGTTTGAGTCTTAAGTTTTCACAATGAATGGCCCTTCCTTCTTTAATTTGCTTTTTTGGTTCAACATTCATCACATGTGCATGGATGTCAGTTGTGTTTTGCATTCACTTGGAATCGTAAACTCCAGTCTAATAGAGATTGCAACACATCTCCAAACTTTTGTTGATTAATAAAAGAATTCCATAGTTTCTATTATTTTTTACATTGAGGAAATAGTAAGCTGGCAGATTTAGTAATTTCTTGTGCATGTTACAGTGAAATTTTGTATGAATATGATCCAATATAATTGTTTTTTATAAATGTTATGATATTCTTAATTTCTATGAATAAATGCCTATAGATAAAATATAAACTTAAAAATTTGCTTTTATCAAGCAGAAGAGGAATCTTCTAATAGTCCAAGTAAAGAAACTTTGAAAATGAATACAAGTAAATCTGAGACAATTTCTGTGATCCAAATTATGATTCAGGATCGATTAAGGGGTAAATGTTTTAAAGTTTTTATTTTTATGTTAAAAACTTAACTCTATGTTGATATTTGTGGCGTTTTCAACTATTTATCTGGACTGTATTCTATATTCCATTTGTTATAATTATGCATGAAGTTCTTACAATTTTTTCCTTATAATATTGGATAAAAAGTTAAAAACTTCCATAAATTGTATGTTGTGGTAAAATATTTGCTCAAAAAAGGTTTTAATGTAATTAAGTTTTAATTTAAAACATACTTTTATTTATCAATCTCTTGTGTTAATTTATTTTTATAAATTGTCTTCATAAACATAGATTTTTTTTTTTTTTTTTTTTGCTTATGTGAACAAAATTTAAAGAGTGTTCCACAGTTAATTCAAAAATTATTTATATTAAAATAAACACTCTAACTTCCCAAATTATTTTCTGTTATTAATTTCGCTTAAAATTAACATTACTCTTATTTCTTTAGGTTTAGATCTGTATCGAAAATTTTTGCTTTCAAATTATTATTATGTACCTGTTTAACTCTATCACTAAAAAAAGAATTTTTCAAACTTTGATTTTTGAATGTTATTTTCAATAATAATCTTGTGATTTTTAAATTGAAAAAATGATTCAAAATGAAAATTATTAAATTATAAAACTTTATTCTGTTCTTAAATATATGTTGATAATTTAAATTTTTAATTATGATGTAGACTTCTTTTTATATTGGTATTAAAACCAGATTAAAATTTAAAACCTTAATATCTTTTAAAAACACTATTTTTATTTGTTTCACATTGTTTTTCCATTTAGTTATACCTTTCTGGCATAAAACTTCAATGTCATGGTTGTCACATAATGGGAGTACTACTGTGATTAGATTATTTGTAACATCACTTGTTAAAATCTGAAAACTTATTTTTGTCTCTTTAAAGTTTAGTGTCTGAAAAATATATCCATACTATTAATGGAAATACAGTACTTACATGAAATTTAGTGATTTATCACTGGATTTGGATTAAAAGTATTGTAATGTCAGTTTTGAAATTCACAATGACCATTAATTCACTAACCAGTTATTACTGAGTTTCATAATCATATTAATGTCAAAATTTGGGAAACACAAATCATAATTAATTCAAAAATTACCAAGTTTCTCTAGAAATCATGTAAGTAAAGATAATTTTTAACATTACTGTGTCTCTATTATGTTCACTTGGATAAAACACAGAGAAGGGAAATATTAAATGACCAAATAGGTAATTAAAACTTAATATTTAATGAAAACAGCTGTGAAACATTTTCTAGGAAAAATATAATATTTTTAAAGAGCAATGATTTATAGTTTTAATCATTGTAAAAGTGCAAATGAATGGCAATGAATATTTTGACTTGAAGTTTTCTGTGTTGGCAGTTTTTGGAATGGTACTTCTAGGTATTTTCTAAATCATTGTGCTATTGTAATTTATTCTTCTCTAATTTATTTATAAATAATTTGATGAATATATGCTACTCATATCAAATTGTCCTTAAAGAATATTGTATTTCTAGCTTATTTTAATTTCCTTATTTCAATTAACATTATTTTTCATTTCATAAATTCAGTATTTGAAATATTTTATATATATATATATAACAGTGACTGCTATTGTTTAAGTTATTAGAAAATCTGCATATGGTTTATATTATGTGTGTTTATGGAATAGAAAATTAAAAAAAAATAAAGATTTCCAAAAAGCTTTTTCTTGCATTTAATAAAATCATTTTAAAGGTTTAATTGAATTACCAAATTAAAGAATGGAGATGTTATACTTATTTCTT
Source organism: Latrodectus geometricus (assembly GCA_026290005.1). Taxonomy (NCBI): domain Eukaryota; kingdom Metazoa; phylum Arthropoda; class Arachnida; order Araneae; family Theridiidae; genus Latrodectus; species Latrodectus geometricus. The sequence continues at coordinate 19,055 of JAPDSC010027729.1, forward strand.
AAGAATATCTTTTCTGAACTGAAATTGAGAATTTGCATGCATTTTGACTGTCTCAATCTGAGCATTTTTTTTTTTTTTTTTTTTTTTTTTTTTTTTTTTTTTTTTTTTTTTTATTCCAAGTAAAGAATTGTACCATATAATATTGTATCGTGAAAGAAATTTATTATTAAATAATACTTAAATAAAGTTTTGTGAATAATATATATGTTTGAACGTTATTCTCAATTGACATTTGATACTAAATAGTTTATTGTGCATTTTATAATTTAATATTTGCTGTTATGTTGTGCATGAATAAGTATACTTTTCTATTTTTATTTCGAGAATATTAATCTTAACTTTAAAGAGTTTTCCTTAAAAGGTCTTCTAGAACAATTCCATCGTTTTCCTGGCAGACCATTTTAATTTATAAAATTTATTCTTTAAAACAAGGTTTACATAAAATTACTTATTGCCAACAATTTGCTCAATGTCTTAGGAAAAAAAAAACCTATATTTTCAGTTTCTATTTTAGGTTTTCTGTGTGTAGCTTATGAATCATTCTTATTGAATTATTGATTGACATTTAAACATAAATAGAAAACCAATATTCTGAACAATTGATTGTTCATTGGCCAGCATATGTAAGTATTTCAAAAGTTTATTTTCAAAAACAGACTGTTGCTAGGCTGAAAAATTATTGATTTAAGTAATCCATATGTATTTTTCGAAGATTATGAAGAATAGTGATTATTATTGACTTTGAATATCCAACCGTGTCCTTACAAAAAAGACTTTTAAAGCAAAGATAATTAATCAATGACATTCTAGAGAAAATATTTCTTTCTGTTTTAATGTTTTGGAGTCTTGTTTTAACTTTTTTAAAATAATAAATTTCTGCATTATAAAAAATATTTGTTTTGCTTTGTTAGGTTACTGTAAGTAAATTGTTTGAAAAATTAATCTGATAAACTAAGAATTGATTCTTTTGAATATTGAAAAGTTAGACTAATTAAATTATCTCTATTGTAGGTTTATTAATATTTTATGTATTTAAGTAAAACATAAATATGAAATTAAGTCTTTCTGTTGTACATGTTACACAGAACATGTTTTTCTTACTAGTTGTATTGTTATAACACTCATTAAAATTGAAAAAAATTACTGTTATTTTTAATATTGAACCAAGTGAAAATATAGTATTTCACTAACTTAACAATGTGACATTATATTATGTTAATTATACATTTTTAAATCTAATGTTTTATTTCTGACATCTCTTTTTATCTTGCTTTTATTTATCAGTGCAACATTTTACATATCCAATTATTTTGTTCATTGTTTAGGTTGAGCAAAGATTATAAATAAGAGTTGAAAGCATTATCAGCAATACAAATAATTTAAAAAAGTGCAAACTGAAGAATGCAAAACAATCTTGTGAACTTGGTTTAATGTAATTTGTTGGAAATTTTTTTTAATTAACTGATCATAATGAGGTTAGTTACAATTTTTTCTTACAAATTAGAATGTAAAAAAATATTCTTTTATATTTTACAATTGCTACTAATTAAACTGTGATATTTTTAATTATGTCTTAATAAAGTTTTTAAAGACACATTTTAAATCTTCATTTTTTTAAAAATTCAATAATAGTTTAGACAAAACGATTTGTTTGTTAGAAATATGTAATATATTTTTATCACTTTGTCTTTGCATTGCCAAAAAGATTTTAATACTCTTGTGTTTTCCTTAAAGAAAATTTTAAATAAACTGTTTTACACACACAGAAGTTATTCTCATTTCACATTTTGTAATTTGTAAAAAAAAAAAAAAAAACACTATTTTAATGAATTTTTTAAGTGGCTATCCATATTTTTAATATTCAGAAATTCATTTTAAACACTCATTTATGTTGAAGAAATTATGGCGTGTTTTTTTGCTCAACAGTGTTCCCTCATTAAGAAAACATATTTATCCTGTGTACCATGATTGTAGCAATTTTAGCCAATGTAATTTAAGATGTTATATAGATATTCCTAACAATAAGTTTTTTCTGCAATATATACAGAATTATAGAATGTAAATTGTGAATGATTCCGCATTTTGTTATATTAACTGAAATTCATTGAAAGATTAATGTAAAAAAAATGTACAAAGACCTAAAAAAATTAATTAAAAATAAATCTTATCTTTTTTAATCTTTGTTAAAAGAAACTATTATTCTTTCAATTCAATTAAATAGAAATTTTAATGTTTGGAATGGATTATCTAGATTATTATTTACAGAATGCAAATTTCTAAAAATGGACTTAGTTGAGGAAACTTAATAATGACACATCTAAATGACTTTTCATTTGCTTATAAATTAAATCTTACAAAAAAAGCTAATTACCCTTAACAAATTACATGGTACAAGTATATGGTAAATTTTATAGCTAGTTTTTCTCTTTTAAAACCTTTATAACTGTTCATTCATTTAACTTTCGTTGAGGACAAAGAGTGTGTAGCTTGAGCTATTTTAAAAGTAGCCCTTGTTTAAGCTAGCCTTTTTTCCAAATTAACCTTAGAGTGACTAAAGGAACTTGCAAATTGTACATTTATTTTATTGTAGTATTTTTCTTTATATTGGCAATTAAACCTAAAACTCAGATTTAATTTCCAAATTATGTCATTTCAGGAACAGAAATCTAATGTTTGTTACTGATTCCTAGAAATTTGTGGACATTTAGTTTAAAAACAAAAATTTATTGCAATAAAATATTAAACATATGTTTAAATGCTGTATTATAAATCAAAGTTCTAGAATTCTTAATTTTGTGAAATGTTGTATGTCAGTGTTTAAAAAATTATTATTAATTATTAATGACATTCACTTTTATTGCTAAAAAATTAACATTTTTTGCACTTTTAAAACCTAAAATGATTCCAAATTTCACATAAAAAAAATTTCACTTTTCCGCTTCTTAACCAAAATTAAAAATCTAAGTATAGATATATATTAATGACAAACATAGTGGTTAATTTAAAACCAACGATTTCATAATATAAAATAATGAACAATTAAAAAGCATTTAAACTTATGTAAAGCTGTTTCTTATTTAATTATTTAAACATAATTATAAATTTGTAAAACCTTACCCAGCTATGATCTTGTTCTTGAAGGTCGTGGCTGGGTAAGGTCGATTCAGCCTTTCACCGCTGCAGTGGATCTATAAAACTGAGTACCAAGCATGCTTGGGAATTAAACACTGGGGGTTTCGCATTAGACTGATCATCTGAAACCAGAACATATGCTGGGCAACAGAGCTATAAGTCAAGAAAACAGATATAGGTGCTGCAGGCCTCAATGGGAGGTCTTGCCACATAGTTTTATTATAATAAAAAAATGCATTTTCTTTCTGTCAAATCTTGTCAGTGAATGCATTTAGCAATAAATTTCAATTTGCAATAACACATTCAATATTTGCTTTAAATTTAAATTAAATAAACATTTATTTAATATTTTGTATTTCTCTTAATATTTTAAAATTATTTTAAGTATTTCCTTCCCTTAAATCATGCAAAATCAGTAAAATATTCTGCGCTTTGTTCCAATCACTCTCAACCACTGTGCCGCAGCACTTTTTTATGCCATCAAATTTTAAAAATATATATAGTAAAAATTATTATGGTTTTTTTATTACATGCAAACTAATGAATGTATTGTTTTTGTTGTACATGTTATTTTATTTTACATTCAAAATTATTATCATAAACTATTTTACACAGCACAGTATAGATATGTAAACAAACTTCTAAACTTGTCTTTTTCTTAGTGTAATAATTTGTTATTTTTATTGTAAATCTAAGTTTCGATCTCTTTCAAAATATCACAATATTAAGACTTAATGTGACTTATAAAATATAGTTTAAAACTAGATATTATATAAAATTTTGTATCCAGATGACACTAGAAAATATTTAAGATTTGGATTATTGTTTTGTCCAGTAAATTAATATATAGGATCAAATTGATCCAATAGTGTCCAAGACAGCTCTGGCTGCATCAATTGTTTCCGTGCAATAGATGAGTTGATGCATGGGATCAAAATGGATTCTGAAGAGCTTCGTCGATATGGCTGGTGAATCAAAGGTGTGGTCGGTAGAGAGTTCAGTGTCTGTGCAATGAGGACAACTCCTGTTGATTTGATAGCCATCAGGAGATATTTTAATTCCCTTGTAGTGTTTAGCCCTCAATCTGGATATGGTAGTAGAAATAAAACAGTTTAAGTTAGGGGTGGAGTGCTTCCAAGAAGAAGCATGAAGTAGTCTGTGGCTGCCCATTGCATCGGCTTCAGTGATGGTCAAGCTGTTGGAGAGCTGAGGGTTATTTGGGGTCCCTTTGGAAAAGATATCAGTTTTCTGATTACTGTCGACATTGACAGAAGAGAAAAATTGTCAGAGCCTCCAAGGAGGATGGTCTTCTACTTGTTGGTCTGCAGATGGTATATTATTTTCTTTATAGCACTTAAAGGAAAATCCAATTGAGCCATTCCCCTATTTGTCACCTGAGAATGTGCCTTCTAGAGGTTACAGGCTTCCCCGAAGGAATATTTTGATTATTATAAAATTTACATAACTACTAGATAGTAAATATCTAGTTTGATAAATGTAAAAGGATATATTACATCTAATAAACAAATGTACAGTAAATTATGCAACAATTTTTTTAAACAAATTCCTTTCTGGATACAAGTATTTCATTTTCAAAATTGTTTATAAATTTAATGCTTAATAATGATGATAGTTTTTAAATATACTAGATAATTAATATCTAAATGATATTAAATAGTAAATTTATAGTTTGATGGAAAGAAATAAAAGGATTTGTAAAAGATGAAGAAGAAAGATATTTTACATCTAATATATAAATTTATGCAACACTTTTTAAAACTAAATAATTTACTTTCGACATACAATGGCATCAACTTTCAGTATTTGCTGTATTAAAGAAAAGACACAGTATATAAGATTTTCTTTAATAGAGGCTGCTTCAATAGGAATAGATATAGTTAATTTCATCCTTTCATGAAAAATTTCATAGCTGTCTTTCCCACAATAATCTATTGTTTTAATATCCCAATTCTTACAAATAACTCTCAATAAGGCAATATCCAGTACTTCGAATAAATTCTGAAATGAACAGATACTATGCAATGATTCTTTGAACAACAATTCCCACAGTCCAGTAGGATATGAAACACCTACTATTGATGTAGTGGTCAATTTCAGAGATTGTAATTTTTCTTCTATTACTCCTTCATCATCAGGTTTTACAAAACTTAGCCAGTTTTTAACAATTTTCAAGCAATTGAAAATTTCTGCAAAACACTCTTTTCCTAAGGTTTCCACAGGAGCACAGAGTATCATATGATGAGGGGTAAAAGCATTTTTCCTTGGATTTACTTCTAGCTGAACACAACTGTATTTGCCATACATCAAAGATTTGACTGAATTAAAAAATCCTATATTTTTGGCATCAAATTTATCATACATGCAATTCAAAGGTGATATGTCACATGATGTAATGATAAAATCTATGTCCTCATTGGAAATTCTGTCAATAAGGGTCACTTCTGTTTGTTGACAAACTGATTTTATATTTTCAGAAGCCACACTTGGAGTCAAAATCATTGAAATTCCTTGTTCTGAAAGTCTGGATATTGCATTTTGAATGTGAAGCCAATAATTTTCCAGGAGAGGTTTTAAATTTTCATTTTGTTGAACAGAATAATTATAAGTAATCTTTTGTGGAACTTCGTGTATGATGACATAATGAACATCATTTAAACTGTTAACTTTTAAATCAAGTTTTGGTTTTAGAACAAATCCTCTCAGTACAATAGAATCATGAAAAGATGAAGTTGCTTTGGAACAAAAACTATCAAAATGAGAACTCATATATGATAGAGTATCAAATGCTGTATTCCAGTTAGAAATACTTGCACACAGAAATTCACAGAATAATTTAGTCAGCTTTTCAGCAACATGAAAAGAAAATTTAGTAGATAATGCTGTTAATACCAATCCTTCAAGGTGCTTCAGAAACAACTCTAAATCAGCAGAAGGAGAAACAATATAAGAAAAGCTTCTCAATTTTTTAAATATTTCAGGCAACATTTGTCTAAAATGAACCAAGTGAGAAGACATTTCTGACCTGATGTCAATTTGGTGTGAGCTGGTAAATTTATTTTTGATACCACTAATAATTTCTTTGATTAAAACTAGAAATATTTTACAATCATCGCCATTATTTATATTGTACTTATTAACAGCTTGAATGATTAATTTGGCCAAAGGGTGGCCAGGACAGCTTTCAAGAAGCACTTTCATGCCTCGTCTGGTAAATGTAAGCTCACCACTACTTTCAATGATCATTGCCTGAGAATATGGTTCCAAAAGAGGTTCAACCAATTTTCCAAGAGAACAACATACAGTGTTGATATCCTCCAACAATACTTTTTCCACAATCATTTCAGTTCTTTCCTAGAAAAATTCTTGTAAATTATAAAAAAAAAATAATGAAATGAAAATGCACAGGAAATATATTTAATATGTAAAACAATCACATTTTTCCTAATTTATTTATTTATTTATTTTTTTTTTTTTTGAGAAAATTAATGTTTTTAATCATAATGTAAATTAAGTTTTTAAGAGATTTTGAAATTTGATGAAAACTTTTGCTATTTTTATAAGCATGAATTACTATATATATATAACAATAGCAAAAGTTTTCATCAAACTTTAAAATCTCTTAGATCAACTTCTAGAATTACTGAAATACTTAACAATAGATTAATAATAAATTATATCTTAACTTATCCATAAAGAAAATGCTATACTACTGAAATCTGTCTCTCTAAAACAAAATGAAACAGGTTTTTTGAAATATATTACATAAATCTATAGAGACCTCCTTTGATAAATTTTTGAAAATTAAAAACTAGTTTTTTAAAGATAGTTTATTGAAAGGATTCATAGAAACTCTGTTTATGGATTTCACTGAATTTCTTTAAAATAAATTTGTAGCTTCCCGAAATTGTGCAGAGAGATGACATTGAGTACCAGATTGGATTTTATAGTAATACAGATACACAGTTAGACTCCTTCAAATTATTTGTGAATTTTCTACCAAAATGTTTCCAATTAGAAGCACATCTTTATAATTAAAATTTAACTCTTTGATTTGCTTAATAAAACCTGATAATTTAAAAGGTATCAATTAGCAAATATTAAATTTAAAGAAGTCATAACAGTGACTATCAATAGTATATCAAAGAATCCTTTACCACTAAAAATCGGATCATATGAAAACTGGAAACAATATTATTAATGTAATAAAATGTGGTTATTATTCCAAGCAAAAATATTAGAATGCAGTAGAATGATCTTGGAAGTGAATTTTGGATTATGCAACTGAATAATGCAGGAAAATTAATTTGATTAATTAAATAGACATTTTTTTCTCAATTTTAAAAATACTTTGAAAAAATTAATACATTAGACTCATATTTAAATTTTGATATTTAATACATTAAATATTGCCGGAAATGTGAATTAAAATATTCAAGAAAATATTTTTAGAACTAACACACACTAAAACAATTTCTTAATTATTTAATTCTGCTAACATACAAATGTATCTTCACAGATTTCAAATATGATAAAGATAAATTAATATAGAAATTTCAAATACATATTCATAGAATGTACAATTTTGCAAAGTTCTCATATGAGAGTGAATGTATATCCAGTCAGAAAGGAAAATTGCAAAATTAAGATTTCAAATAAATTAAAATTATGAATTAAATTTCTGAAATACTTTACAATAATTTGAATGGTATAAATGTTATATAATACACAAATAAGAATTCTTTTTAAATAATAAAAGTGATTAAAATAAGATATGCATGGAAAAAACATTTATATTTGAATATAATTAACATTAATACCACAAATGACTCTTCGGTTATAAAACTTTTTCGTTCTGCACACAAGGACCAAATAAAAAGAAATTAGGAACTGAAAACCTAAACAGCATTTACAAAAGAAACCAGAAGAAAATGGTAAAAAAATTATTTATAGCTCATTTGAGATAAGTATGTGATTAGTTTTGAAAATCTGATAGTTACAGAATACTGATTGATTGTAATAATAATAATACATTTATATACATATTTCTACAAAGGTCTTTGAGAAGATTAAAACAAGATTGAAAATTATTTTAATCAACTACTTAGCATCGTTAACTTCAAATGCACAACAATAAATAAAAATCTAATATGTGTTTACTTGCAAAAGTTAAAAAAATAAAATGTTTATTTTTGTAAACCAATTTGATTGTGACTAAAATTTACTACAAAGGTAAATAGAAACATGCAAATATGTTACATAAAAACCACTATAGTTTTATATAGTGAAATATGCAAATAAAACAGTAACATAAGAAATCAGAGTCGTTCATACTTTGAGGTGCATACAAAGAACGGATAAGGATAAATATTTTTGTGAAACATACTTCTGTCATGCTCAGATGATAATTGTAGAATATTCTTAGTGCTGAAAAGCTATAAGGCACAATGTAGAATGTAATCATTATTACATTCTACATAGATTATAAACATTCCTAGATTCTTATTTGTGTGATACACACTTCTATAATGTTGAGATGATGATTGTGGATTATTCTTAGTGCTGAAAAGCTATAAGATACAATGTAGAAGGTAATCAACTATAAACATTTCTTGATGCTTAATCACTCATCATTTCAGAATTATAATAACACTTCCAAACAATGGTTTGAAGATATGACTAATCTCTCAAGTCTTAATTATGCAACAATTTACTCTCTAACTCTATTCCTTGAAAAATAATGGAAAAAAAATTTTAAAAAGTTCTATCTCCTTACATTAGATAGCAAGGTGAAAATATGTGGAAAATTTAATTTGCACATGAAAATAAATTGTTGGCAATTTTATAAAGCATCAAATCTTAAAAAAATAATACTTTTCCTTGAAAATTTAATAGACTATTTTTCTTATGAAAATATACATTTTAAAATTGTAATATTAATGTGAAAATTTAATCATTAAATTTCAAGCTTATACCCTCGGTTCACACCCAGTTATTTCAATATATTATGTTTAAAAAAAAATGAACCCTGAAAGCTTTTGAATTCAACATTGTTGTTGTACATCTATTGAAATATTGGGTTGTAATAAGTTTACCACCATCTCTCTAATATAGTCTGGGTAAACAGTTTACACGAGTGTGTTTGTTTATATTTTGTCATACGATTTTTGATTATTTAAAAGAACTTGCTTTAAAATACTGTGATGTGAAATCTAGAAAAGCATAACATTATCATTTAGTACAAGGTATCTGAAATGGCATTATCTCAATACCAGATTAAAAGCATAATTTATTTCCAAATCATATGCACAGCTTTAGGTGAAACTGTTTACTATATGACATTGTAAAAGTTTTAAAGCAATTGGAAACGCAGACCACTTTGGACACCCTATTGATGTCAATGAGTTCTGTATGCCAGAACTTGTGGAGAGAAACCAATTTTCAATCACTCGAGATAGACCTAAGGAGTTAGACATTAGTACAATGTCCAATAATCGTGGTGTGCATTGCGAAAATTTGATTGGCAAGTTTAATCGCTGAATGTCATGACTTAGAAGATAAGGACATGTTCTAATCTGCTTAAATATCAAAATTTTAGATCATATCATCACTTGTGATGAAAAGCAAATTTACTTCAACAAGGCAAGCTGAAAAGAGGTAGGGTTTGTGCTTGGTGAGCCTGTTGGTATAGTCGCTAAGTGCAATTTTACTAACAAAAATGTTGTGCATTATATGAGATTCTCATGGTATTATCCACAAAAAGTATCTGAAAAAAATAAAACCATCCATAGTAAGATAAAGCAACATACTAATTTGGGTTGATGCTGTTATCCAATCCAAACACTTTGGCACATGAATGTACTGGTCCATCAAGACCATGTACATCTGCAATCACTTGATGGACTCTGGGATATTTAACCAAATCCACCATATAGACCTGACATTGCTCATTTGAACATCCTTTTTTCCAAACCTGCAGTAGATCTTGTAGGTAAGAGCTGTTGTGGCTTGGTTGTTTACAGTAGCATTTTCATATCTAAAGATAGTCTTCCAATGCAACTTGATATTTTGATGAAAAATGTCAAAGAAATTATAAATTATATTCAAGAAATTTTGAAATTACCTTGAGTGTAATATATTACAGTATTCCCTTACTTGAAAAAAAGTTGACTGTTGCTTTCCTTCAAGCACTTGATTTTAATAATAATTTTTTATATGATCCTTATTCAGTACAAGGTCATTCTACAGCCAACGATATGTATTTGTCTAATCGATTTAAAATCTTTCCTTTATCTCTATGAATTCTATATCACTTCCTGCTTTGATAAAAAAAAAAAAGCTATGAGCAAAACTTAATTTTCTCCAGTTTAAATTTCCTTCTCCTTTTATTATACCATGATAAATTATTCTATCAATGTTAATTCCTTTTATTTTTATAAATAGATGCCATATCATAAAATAACTTAACTTTTATAAAGAGATACTAGTCCTATCCATGAGATTAATATATATACACTGAGAAAGAAATTCATGCTGAACAAAATCATGAGTATAATATAAAAGGAAGATGTAAAAACTATATAGGATATATTATAAAAGGATATATTATACAAGGAAGATGTAAAAACTTATGATGGGTTACTGCACTTGAATGATGCATTAAAGAATATTATAAACGATCTTATATTTATTTATTTTTTTTATCATTTATAATATGCATATTTATATTAGGTTTCCTTATTTTAAATTAAAATATAAAAATCATGTGTCTTCATATATATAGTCTTTTTTAATATAGTATAATCTATTTTAGAATACATAAATTGTATTGACTTCAAGCTTAAATAGATTGATTGGATAATAACTTATGAATTTTAGAATTCTTAAAATAAATTAAACTTAAATTATGTTACATAACATTTGAATACAAAATTCAGATTTAAATATAATGAATTTCATTAAAATTCTTACAATATAACTTTTGACTTATTTAAGCAGTTTAAAAAAAAATTGTGAGTTTTTATTAAAAGTGGCTCAGTGTAACAAATTCAGTTACAAATATGATATAAAAAATGTACTATATTTTGTGGAAAACAGTTTTTTAAATATGGAGCATCTAATGTGTACACAACTGTAAATATTACATAATCAATGTTATTGTACTGTAATCTCGGATTTTGGTACTAAAAGTGTTTAAATATGTAATAAGTAATTAAAATTTTTAGAATTTTATGTAGAATTTGAAAAAATCATGCATCTCTTCAAGGAAAAAATGAACTGATAATTTTACTATCATGTATGCCTATGAAAAAAAAATATATACTAACAGATAAAAGAAGAAAAGTTTTGTTACATAGTATTGAAACATATTATTGGTTTATATTGTAAGATAGTTGTATAAACATAATTAAATAGGGCATATATTAATATATACTTACGTAATAAATACTAATACTTAAAAAAATGATTTAACACGTTTTAAATGACACTTTTTTAATTGGAAAATTTAATTTCTTAGTTAATTTCAATTTTATGCTAGGCATAAATATTGTTAAACACTAATTAAAAAAAGTCATATTACCATTTAACATAAGATAAACATACAATCTAGCTAATGTAAAAACATTCACACATCACAATAAGGCCAATGAGGTAGAGAATTAACTGTTATGTTATGAACAATCGTGGTCTGTTTCATAAAAGGACTGAAGTGAAGAGCAATGTGGATCAGTAAGAGAAGAACCCATAAGTAACATTTGAATTTCTAGATAATCACCTTTTAATTTAACAAGAACTTAAATACATGTTTAGAATACAACTTTTAGAACAATAGCAAATTAAAAAAATAACCACTTAAATAATATAAATTTAACCATGCAATCAATTCTAAATAGTTTTTAAGAAACAGGCATGTAAAAAATAATATCAAACTTATAATTTTCATAAATACGAAATATTAGGTTATTGATTTTGTATTAATATATTTAGCTAATAATGCTAATTGTAAATAACTTATATTTATATATAATTAGTATTGGTTACATATATATTGCTTAAAATATCTAGTACAATTTTTCATAAAAAGAGAAAAAATTAGCATCAGTCGAATATTGTTCCATGATTTAAAAAATTTTCACAATTGGAAACTACATATTCAAATAATTATTAGGATGAAAAAAATCATTAAGTTGTATAGTATTTGAATTGGAATTTATTTCGATGAAATATTTTTATAAAAAATTAAACATATAATTAGCAATTTTTTAAATTATATTCACTGAAAAATATAAGTTCTTTCCTTTTATTAGGAACCAAAATGAAATGAAAAATATATGTTAACTATACTTTTATATAATTTTTTTAAGTCCAATACACTGTAGAAAACTGAAATTTTAAATATTTTTTCATTATTGAAAAATTATGCACGACTCAGCTATTTTTTATGCTTAAAAATTGCTATATGGAGGCAATAGCATCTTTTCAGATTTGTAACAGAAAGTTTAATACGAAAAGTTCATTTTTCTCTTACAATGTACAATGATCAAATAAGAATTTTAAATTACTGCAAACTATCAAATTATTTTATTTATCTATAAATTTAATGATCTTATATTTTATAAATCCCGTAAAATATAATATTCCATTAGTTTAACTGATAATAATATCTAATATTTAAGTATAAGAATAGAGGAATTTATTATTGAGTTGATATTAGTATAATCAAATCTTAATGAATTTGTTTTTGAAGAACAAAGTTATATAGAAAATATCAGATATGTCTGTACAAATCAAATATCTCATGAAAAAAAAAAAGAGAGAGAGAGAGATTTATTAGCTCTTTCAAATTATATCACTGAATAATTTAAATTAAATACAGCTGTGTGAAGTGACAGTTTCCTATAGGCCGATTTTTGTTTTGAAAGAATGGGAATATTTAAAATAGATTGTGGAAATGGTGTTGCGTTTTGGTTCCCATTTATACATATGAATGTTTTTATGAAATATTTTACCATTAAAAATATCTTAAGATAACAAAGTCTCATTCCTTTTTATTGCAAAGTCAGAAAAATAAGAAATAAAAATAAATTCCTTTCACTTTCTTCAATCAAAGATTTTCTACCAACTTTATTGTATAAAAATGTAATTAGAAGATGAAAACAAAACTAATTTTCTTTTGAAAAACAATTAAAAAAGAATTGATTTTCCTTAAATATATACCAAATTTTTTTTATGGAATTACATATATCTTTTAAAAATACTGAAATCACAAGTTGCCAAAAAAAAAAAAAAAGAAAGAAAGAAAAATGAAAATTCATTACTCATAACATATTGTTCCCAAAACATGAATAAAATAATAAACTTATTAGCAAAATTTTTCCTATTTATAATTATTTTTTGTATGTAAATTTAGTACTGCTCCAATTTGGAGCACCGTTAGAGAAATCTTAGTTGGAAAATTAAAAAAAAATTAAAAAATGAAATACATAAGAATAACAAAAAATGAAAAACTTAATTGGAAAACAAATAAAAAAATGAAGGATAAAACCCTAATTTTTATGCATAAAAAATTTGTTTGAAATAAATATAATGCAAACAACTTAATGGGCAGCTCCTAAACAGTAATTGAACAAAAACGAAATAGCAAGCAGCAAAAACCAACACCAAAAAAATGAAGTAACAGCAAGGTTTGAAGCACATGTACTCAGTCATGAAAAAAGTAATTTTGTGTTATGAGTGTAATTTCACTTTTACTATGGAATGTATTTTTACATAACATGCTAGCAATGATACATCACAAATTTGGTACTTTTTTAAACTTGCAGGCGAATATTTTGATGATCATTTATTATCTTCAGAAACAAAAAGAGTACTGTCAATTTTAACTTACATTACAATACAAATTTTTATAATTTGTAAGCACTTTAAAATATCAATAAAAATATTGAAGTTTACTTAGTCACTGTAATACTAATTCCTGAATTTAAAATTCTAGTTCCAAGAAATTTTAATTTGATACCTTGTTTTTTGTTTTGTTTTTCATTTGCTAGAAAGACCAATGAGAGATCTAACTGTAAGGTTTATGGATGTATAAAAGGACATAACCTGTTAGGACTATAATGAAAGATAATCTGTTTATCATTCAATGATCATTTAAAAAAAAAAATAATAATACATGTAAGCCATAAGTTTTTAAAACATGGACATTTTAGTAAAATCTTGGTTGAATCATTTAAAAAAGTAAGTAAAACAAAATTAAGTATTTAAACTGCTTTTATGAGTAATAAAAACATATATTTATTTCCAAATTTCATAATGTTTAGTTTTTAAATCCAAATATATATATTCATACGAATTTCAGCATTCTTACAAGATTTTAGAAAATAATGTGTAATTTGACACCCAAAGCAAAAAAAGGGCCCATGTTCAAGAAACTTAATGAAAAAAAATTTTAATACCATATTTATCAATACAAATTGTGCATTGTGTTGTGTTTTATTACAATTTCTTTACATTTGTGCATATATAACACAAAACTGGAATGTAAAGAAAAACAAAATTCAATATTTTTAATGCTATTCTAATTTAGCACATTTCTTATTATATATTAAAGTAACATTAAAAATATTTCATGTAATGAAATTATGTCTACCTTACAATGAAATGATTTGCATTTTTGATTCTACTTTATTGTCATTTTTTTTTTCTGTACTTTCTTGCATTTTCGATTTGTTTTAGATACCTTGTAGTGAGCCACTTCATTGCCTAAGGCTAGGCATTTTAGTAACAACTACATACAAGGCATTAGATACACTTTAAAGTATCAATGACATTTTAGTATCAACATGCTAGCCATTTTAGTACCAACTTTGATGTTACATTGTTAACTGCATTATAATCTAAGCCGATTGTAAGGCATTATAATGTCGACTGTATAACTGCTTTCCACAGAAGAACTTTTCACTGGTAGTCGTCTGTATTCACGTGTTGCACCAGTGAAACCCAGAAAACTCCCAAGAATATTAGTCCAAGTCCTGATAGACTTCCATGTAGAAAACAAGTGTAACATTTATTTCTTGATGTTCAATAGTTGTAAAATCAAACCTGAGACTTTTTGCTCTAAAGAGCTTGTCATACAACTAAGCCACACACACAGTGAGCCTTTCTATTCTCTTTAAAAAAAATGTCATTAATTATGTTTGTTGTCTTAACAAGTCACTACAAATTTCACAGTATGAAGATATACAATTTTGCAAGAGAGTTTTGAATTTTTGCATTATTTCAATTAAAACACTTAAATTCCTAGAGTCCAGATTTTCTATTGGTTTAGATGATAGAAAAGAACATCCATGCCTGGACCCAGAACCAATAGCCTAGGAGTTAGGAATGCTAACCATTCAGCATTTGACCAGTTAAATTGACAATGTCTAAAATCCACTGCACTGCTCTTCTTATGGAACAAATATTTTAAAAGTATGAATAATACCTTGATTTAACATTTGAAACAATAAAATAATGTTAAATTTCAGGAACACTATTATAACAAGGAATTACTTAAATGTGTGATAAGGATATTGCTTCTCTTTTTATAAAATAGAAATATTATAATTAATTTATTTATACATATATATATTCATAGAAGATACAATAGTGTCACATTCCTTCCCATCATTGTTTTAAAGTAATTTAGGTTGTAAGCAAAAATCATAATATAGAAAATATTTTGGAAATTTCCTTAAATGTTACGATGAAACTATGTTATATGTAAGTATTTGCAATCATATTAGAGTCATTATATTGTGTAAGGCTATAAGTACATTAAGTATAAGGTAACAAACTAAACACTGTTAGTAAAATGTTGAATACCCTTAGCCCTCTTGATTTTTCTGATGTTCTAAAAATCAAGAGGGCTAAGTGTATTCAACAAGATTCTAAATTTAGTATTCCTATTTTTTATGTTATTGTGAGTTAATTAAGAACACTTTGTTTTACCAATTCATTCTCATTAAAATTATTAATTTAATAAAATAGTAACAGGTTTTTATTATAATTTTTTGGCGAATTTTAATAACCAAAAAATTCACCATATTCAATAGTGTGCCAAAATAATTATATGGTATCTGTGCTTAGGCAAAGATATATTCTGCAATAAGAGTCCAAAAACTTTTATCTATTGAGAGCCAAATATCATAATCTTGATCATTTATTTTTGTTTTCTTGTGATTAATTGATAACACAATTAAAAAGTATATGAAGTTTTTTTAAGTTACAAAATATTACTAAATTAAAATTACAAAATTGATCTTTAAGTTACAAAATATTAAATTAATTTTATAAAATTTTCAAACTTTGAAATAAGTATATAATTTTTTTAATTTTATTTTAAAGATTTATTTAATGTAAGTTTTTATATAAGCAGTTATACTTGATTTAGGAAGATTTACTTTTGATAATTTAAAATTATTAAAGAAAATGGTCAAAAACAAAATTTACAATTTTATGTATAACACATGCTATTTTAAGGCTCTTAAGATACAGAGTATTTAAATTTACATAAAGCAGATTAAATTTATATAATACAGAATTATCTACTAAGAGAATAAAACTATTCAGTTGAATCCTATATGGACCCACCCCATTGCCAAAAGTGAAATGTGCAGTCAAATCAGTAGATTATATCTGGAAATTATACGGTAGATAGTGTTGTTCGTTAACCGTTTTATCAAAGTGGATTCTTAAATGCAAAAAAATTTGAGCTGCATATTATTGGTTGAAATTCTATGACAATTAATATCAAGAAGCATTTATAAAATGAATATGCAGACTAAAGTAAAATTTTTATCAAAATGAATAAAAATGATATTTTTTGAGAAAAAAAATTAAACTATTAATTTTTTTCTAATAAAA
This sequence comes from Latrodectus geometricus, assembly GCA_026290005.1. Taxonomy (NCBI): domain Eukaryota; kingdom Metazoa; phylum Arthropoda; class Arachnida; order Araneae; family Theridiidae; genus Latrodectus; species Latrodectus geometricus. The sequence continues at coordinate 36,110 of JAPDSC010027729.1, forward strand.
AATATTGAAAATTTAAATAAATAACATTGCCTTTATTTATGGGCTAAAAGAAAGAAAGCATAAGGATTTTATTTTTAAACATATAATAACAAGCAAACAATATTTATTCTAAGCAATTATTAAGAATAAGTATCAAAAAAATGCTTGGACATTAAATTATAGTTTGGTGAAAATGTGCTTTGGGTCTCCTGCTTGGCGCTTTTTCAGAAACGCCGTTATCATGGCGAAAATGATACCGCTATTTCAAAGTGAAACTAATTAGCAACCAATGAAAAGGATAAAACAAAAGAGTAATAAATGAGCATGCGCGGAAAAAGCGCTTCAAATTCGCGAGTTGGCAAGGAAGGGAACCTAAACTGCAATTTAACCTGTAAATCTATTCAAATAGAATGACCAAGTGCATTTGTTGCTCAAATTATTAATTGTAAACATGAAATTAAGATGGAAAATTCAAAAAAGTTTTCTTAATGTATGCTATAAATAACTTACTTAAAAAATGTTATCCTTGTCTTGGGGTGACACAAAAATAAAAAATTACTGCTAAGCGATAAGCAAACCAAACCGAATGTCAGGGATATGTTACTGAATTTAGTTAGAAATAAACAAAACCAAATGTATTACTTGAAAATCCAGATTTTTTTAATTAAAATTTTGATGTTTTAACTAGCTTTATTACAATTAATTAATATCATTATAACAGAAAGTTCCACACATCTCCAATACCAGAACAATAGAAAACGAACAGCGTGTACTTTGTAACTATGGCAACGTGTATAGTAAACACTGACTCCATACAATGGAAAAATATTTTTTATAATTAGAATATTTAAATTTAAAAATTGAACCTTTTTTACTTGCATACAGCTATTTTCCAATGAAACTTATCAATTTAATTAGGAATTACAATCCAATTTTGATGATTTCTTTTAGTGGAGAGTTTCATTAAATATTGCTTAAAATTAAAAGTACTACAACTTTCAATGATATTTAGGTATTACGCAATAAATAACCATGCTATAATACTGGAAAATTCAAAATCTATCCACAGCAACTAGTCTTGTTTTCATTATTGTGTTTGTTTTGTGCAATATATATATGTCGTAAGTGTTTTATTTTTAAATTTTACTTCCATTTTGTAACTTTATGCTTCTACATAAGTGCTTGTTTCAATAAACTTAAATTCCAATAATTAAAATATCTTTTAACATGAGCACACAAATATTTCTATCTCTTCCTGCTTAAACACAGTATTATTACTGCGTTTTTAGTTGATTCGTTTCTCTATTTTAAATTATAATTCCGTTACTAATGCTGTTATAGTGTATGAAATATACTAGTTTCTTAAATGCCAATTGCTTATATTAAATCTTATGAAATATTATATTTAATTATAAAAGTTTATGAATTGCATTATAATGAAATAAATTTTAAGTAATTAACTACCGATAATTTTTATCAGGTTTCTAGAAACTTAAGTATTTGACTAATTAATTAGTTTTTGGCACTGATTTAATTGTTTCTAGTTTAAATTACTACAACTTTTTATTTTTGTGGACAAGGATTATTTAGCAGAATTGGTGAAAACGTACTTTAGGTCCCTTACTTGGCACGTTTTCAGAATCGCCGAGGCTATGACGAAAATTCTACCGCTATTTCAAAGTGAAATTTAATCAGCGACTTATGAAAAGGCTAAAAGTAATTAATAAGCATGCACGAAAAAGCGCTTCAAATTTGCGAAGTAGGGGATCTAAAGTGCAATTTAACTGCAGAATCATTGAAAGATTTTGATTTGTGTAACAATCATAAATGGTATATGGTTGCTATTTTTTTTCTTTCTGTAATTGTATTTTCAAATTCTTAAAAATATTTGTCTAATAATTCATTTAATTTATCTTACTTTCATATCATTTTTTTATATATCTTTAAATGTGATTTTTGTGAAATTACATCATATAGTGAATGATAAATAACTTATGAAAGTGTCTTTTAAGAATATATTAAGATTCTGCTTAACGTTCCATAATATTTTTTAACTTAACATTTCATAGTAATATAATAAATTTTAGTTATGTGGTGCTGGTGAAAAATGTTAAACATACTGGCCCTATTGTAGTTTCTTGTTCTAAAATATTTGGGATGCTCATATTTTAAAAAGGTTAAACATTTATGGCTGTAAGTAAAATTTGTTGCCCATAATTGATTCTAATTTTCAATTGCATTTTGTGTAAATGGCAAAAGTGCCAATTTGATTATATAATTACGTGTGAAATAGACTAATACCTAAAATTCACTAGTAGATAAAATTTAATTTTTGTAGATATTTTAGAATTTAACCTATATACATCTAGATATTCTTTCTTAATTTTTATTTTATCTGCTAAACTAAGATTCTAATAATAAGATCCTATTTAAAGAGAAGATCTCTATTTAAGTAATAAGGTAAAAAAAAAATAATAATAATTATGAATATATTTAATGATATTAAATATTCCTTAAAAGGCAATTCAAATATTCCTTTTTTATATATGAGAAAATTTATTTATAAAAAAAGAAATATTTAAACTGCAACATCAATCTTTATTAGAAAAAACTTTTTTTTTTTAAATTTGTTTATAGACAAATTTGTGAAATCTTGATCTGCTCTCTTGAACTGACTACAAATTTGGAAAAATGTTGAGTTTTAATAATTTCTAATATTTAAACTAAATATTTCTATTTAATACTAGTTTAATATATTTATATGAATTATGTTTAAATATATTGTAAAGTTTTTTTTTAATCTAGCTTTTTATCAACATGGCACATTAATTATGTTATATAAACTTTTTTTTTTTTTTGTATTGGTAACTATTCAAAACGGGGCATTCAAACTTAATTTTCTTGCAGAGCTTAAAATTATTCATACAAATAATAGATTAACTGTAAATATTTTATTAGCTATGTTATTTCTGTTGAAACAATTTCAAGAAATATATAGTGTTTTGTCTGAAATCTCTTCAAATGTAGAAATTTATATGTTTTTATTCTGAAAATATTTAATCGGATCAGTTTTATTTGTAAATGAACTCCAAATCCATAACTGAAACAGTCTTTGTTAAATATAAGCAACCAAAATAACATTTTTTAACACTTGTTTGCTTAATCATATTTGCTAGAGAATCATGTTTTATAATAACTAATGGATGTTATAAATTGATATCAGTTGGCTGTCATTTAAGTTTATCTCTATCTTCAAGTTATGTTTTATAATGAAATATTGTTGTGTTTATAAATAACTAATATAAAAATAGGTGAATCTTTTAGCAGTTGTGAAACTTGAAAAGAATATTTACATAGTTTTGTTTTATATTTTGTTATTTTCCAAATGTTTTTAAATCTCAAAACAACAGTTTAGTTTTTAATAGTCCGATATCCTTGTAGTTGAATATCTAAATCTTCTAAAAAGGAAATATAAAATTTTAATTTTAAATGGAAGATTAAAAAAAAAAAAAAAATATTATGTACTTAATAAAAGAAAAAATTACAATTTTTTTTCTTTTTAAAGAAAAACACAGTTGGAAAGTTTTAATAAATATCTTGTATTAATTTTGAAAATTTTCTGTTAAGAAATTTTAATACCTAGTAACTAAATTTCAATATCTAGCATAATATATATTTATAGTTACTTGGGAATACTATGGTTTTTATTATTGACATGTATATATAATTTGTGTATTTATTATATCAATTGGAATATGTGTAACTTATATACATTAAAAAAATTAACCAATCTATTTTTAAGTCCTTTTTATTTATTTATATATGTATATATATATTTGTATATATTATATATATACATATTTGTATATATTATATAAATTACTAATGCTTGGGGCTTGTGAAAAAATATCTTACCTTGCAATTTAAAATTATTTTCTATATTTATATCTTTCAATAATTTTTTTTAAATATGTTATTAAATTAGTACTTGTTATTAATTCTAATAAATTTAAAAATGTCATTAAGCTTTTGTTAAATTATTCTAATTTTGAATAGTTCTGTATCAATTAAGTTTTATATTTAAAGAAATTTATTTTGGAATTTAAAATATTTTGCATATTTTAATTTACATGTTTTATATTTCAGATTATGTCCAAGTCAGAAATAGCCAAAGATAAAGAGAAGCTCACCAATGCTCTTGCTCGTTTTGATAATGGAGTTCAACGTCAGTAACCTGTCCTTTTTTTTTAAATTATATTATAAATATACATTATTGCCTACAGACCTTGAGTTTAGGAGGTTACAGACAACATTGCAAATTCTTTCCCTGTTCAGTCTAAAAGCTTTAAAAAACATATGAAATTAATTCTCAGTTTACCTAGTTGCCATCTTTTATTATACATTTGTGACAATAAGAGCCTATTTATACTCATTTAGATTTTAATGGAATTATATACACTTAATTTTGTAATTTAACATTGAGCTTAAGTTTTGTACAAAGTTTCTTAAATTTCACTTTTGGTGCAGCTTGTCCTTTTTAGACCTCGTGTCATAAAGCCCAACCATCCACATCTTATATTACTCACCAGCTTTCACAATTTCTTTTGCTGATGACATGTTTGAAACACTTTCTCTCTAATTGAAAATATCTATACAATGTTACTTGGCCATTATTATTGATTAGTTGAATTAACCACAATTGTTAATTCAGTAACTTGATTAATTTATGTGTTCTTTGAATAATTTTTCAAGGTAAAAAAATTATTCAGTGCTCTGGTCTCTATTAATATTGTTTTTCTGCATGTAAAAAAAAAAAAGAATTATAAAACAGTGACTCAAGTAATAAATTAAGTTGATAGATGAATATTTCAAGACTGAAATATAATATTGCTTAAAAAATGAATTGATTTTATTTTGAACATTTTCCTTCAAACAAACTATTTTCAATGAAAAGTAAGGAACTTATGAACATAATTTTTTTTTTTTTTTTTTTTGTTAGAACTTTGCTTAATAATTGTAAATTTTGATTTGATGCATTTTCTTTTTCTTGAATTCTTTGATTTTATGTATGTTGTATTTTAATTTTTGTTTTGTTATGAGAGTTTCCACACAAGTAGTTTCTAAAGATATTTTTCAATTTTAAAACCTTCAAATGTGTTTTTTTATTAAGTTATCAATAATTTTCACAATGTTTACTTTCTTCTGATAAATTATGTTCAGATTTGCTTGATACATTGAGTTAATGTTCTATAATAGCTCCCTTAGAAAGAGTTAATGGGGTTTTTTTTAATTATGAAAAAATTTAACAAATTAGTATAGAATAATGTTGACAACTTATGTTAAATGTAAAATTTTCATGTTTTATTTCAGTTGAAGATGTTGTTGATACTGGTAACACTCCACTATTTAAAAGTAATACTTTTTTGTTACAAGTATTGGTTGATATAATTTGTAAAAATTTGGAGCCTGATTTTCTAAAACAGAGACTTTTTTTTAAAAGTAAGTATATTTTATTGTTAAATGCATAAACTTTATAGTTTTGTACTCCATTAAGTATATATGTAGAATATTAAATTAATTGCTATATTTTGTTTATAAATATTAAAGTTACATAATACTGTATTTATAAATATTTTACAATTTTATAATAGTTTCAAAACTTCATCTGACAATACTAATATTGCTAAATGTTAGCCATCAAGGGTTCAACTTTATAATTTCAAATTATAAAATTTTGTGACTAGGTGGTAATGCTTAAGACTAGGTGGTAGTACAGGCAATAAAATATGCCAAACTGCCTTACTAGCATAATGCATTTGCATGATGTAACTTTTGTTTTATTGTGTACCACGATTTAGTACGTGCGCAATTTTTTTTTTATTTTTTATGATTGTAACACCCTTGAAGCATTTGATTAGTTGTTTTTAATTACATCCCAAGGCTTTGAAATAGATGGTTTAATTAAAAAATTTTTTGGAAGTGAAGTTTCTGAAGATTAATTTGAAATGAATTTTTAATTTTCTTCAATGAAAATTTATTTCAAAAGAGTTTTGTTAAAAAAATATTATTTATTTATTTTAGTTAGTTTTTCTTTCCAGAGTATTTATGGGTATGTAATCATTCTGAGAATATTGTGAATGAATTTTGGGAAAATATAAAATCTGTTCTCACCTATGCCCCCTGATTCTGCAAGCAACAATGGTTTGGCGTGTTATTTTTTGTATTTTTTAATTAGTATCGCTGTATTATATTATATATTGAGTATCGTATATAAACATTTCTTATATTTGTGTTTCTATATCAACACATTTTGAATAAATATAAACTTTTAAATGTTTTACATTATGGATTTATTTTTAGTGCTTATTTAAATCGAGGCTACTAGGCATTACACTGACTTTTTTTTTATGGTGGGTGCCACTGTATGGTTGATTAAAATTAAGAGTTTTTATAAAAATGCATCTTACTTATGTTATTGATTTTTAGCTTTATTGCCCAGTTGTAACCCATTGTTGACTGTGTAGTACTTAGTTTATATTTGTTTATTATGTAATATTTATGAAATTAGTTCCTAGTTATTAATATTATAATAGAGTTCTGTAGTAAGTAATTACAGGTGCCTGTCAAGTTTTGCATGTTTTACCTTTGCATAATTCACATGTTTTTAAATTCAACTATTTAGGGACCAAAAAGATCTATGCATTGCATTGAAAAGTTCTTTAAACCAAATAACATCAAATTTTTGCATAGATTGGTTTTTGGTCATGATAGAGATAAATTAAATCATAAAAGAATTGGAAATTTTGAGGGTTTAAATATTGAAACTAATGAATATTGAAACACAAATTGGGAAATGTAAGTAATCCATTTTTGTTTGGCGAGCTTATTACTGCATCAAACTACTAAAGTATTTCTTTTCAAGGATCTAACACAGAGGTCCCAGAAAAAATTGTCTTTGTTATGAGACCTTGAATTCTAAGTTGAAAACACTAAAGGTGAGAATTCGTACGATTCTGAGACTAATACTTCAGAAACTGAAGTAGAGAATGAAATAAAGTCAAAACTATTTTTCAATGCAATACAATATAAGCAAAAAGAAAAGAGTACCATTGACTATTCTCTGTGGTCAGATCAAGAGGTTAAAACACTAAAGCAGAACTGCACAAAAGTTTCAGTCTTGCATTAAAGCGTGCATCAACATGCTGTGTTCTGCTGATTTATTTGTTTAAGTTTAAATATTTTAAACTTCTAAATTGATAAAAAAAAAAAAAGATGAGTCTGAAACTAAAAAACAGCTATATTGATGCAAACAAAGAAATTGAAAACTTGCAAGCTTCATTACAATCAAGACAGATGGAAATAATTTGAAAACGGTGAATATTTTGCATCAATTGGACATATGTACAGTGTAAGCAGATCTATGATCTGTTCAATTTTTAAAAATAAGATTAAAATCAAAGAATATGTTTAAAATTGTGGAAATCCTCAAATATTATTTCTGAAAGACATGGCATAGTGATGCATTAAATGGGAAGATCTTTGTTACGTGGTTTGATCAACATCAAAATATTGTCCCCTCTTAATGAAGATTGGAGGACTAAATTAAATGAATATTTTAATATGTATTTCAAGCAAGTAATGCCTGGTTTGACAAATTTAAAATATTCTTTACATACATGTGTATGTGTGCATATATATATTTCACTAGAGAATTGGCTGAAGCAGATAAAGATGCTGCCAAAGAAATTATTTCCTCACTGTCCAAAAATTATTGAAGATGGAGAATATTCTCTTAGTCAAATGTTCAATGTAGTTGAGATGGGGGGTATTTTAAATGCTTAATTGTACCTTTTTATCAAAGGAATTGGTTGCCATAGACATAAGCAATGTTAATCGGTTTATGGAAGTCTTAACTGTTGATTTAAAATTAAATCCACTGTTAAAGCAGCAGCATCATAACCAAGCAGAAAGTTCCAGGGCAATGAAAGGGAAAGGAGGAATTGTTCCTGGTCATTTGAAAATCAAAAAAATGCTTGGGTTACTATGTTAATATTTAAAGATTAGTTCACTCATCATTTCATGCTAGCAGATAAACAATACTGTAAGAATAATTTACAGTTTAATAGTACTTTAATCTCAGATAATGCCCCAGGATACCCAAAATCTCTTCAGAATTTATACCCTAAAATCATCAATTTTGTTTCTTTCTCCCAATACTACCTCATATAGTCCATTGACCAAATGCTGATAGTTAATTTTAAATGTCATTATATGAAAACAATGATGACTAAGGCTATTAAAGCAACTAACAAAGCAAGATGGGATTAAGAGATTTTTGGAAGAATTATATGTGGAACATAATGGAAACTTATGGGCTGAAATGAGTCAAATGAAAGGTTCCTAGAAACAATTATGCCCAAAAATGACAAGGGATTTTATGAGTTTTGAAGAAACACTGGAAACTCTCACAGATGAAATAATTAGTGTAATGAATGAATTAAATATGGTTATCAACAAAAAACAGGTTAATGAGTTGATTGAATCTCACTTGCTGTCAAATACTTAATTGAGTAACGGTCAAATGTATAATAAAAGTGAGGAAAAGGAAGCTGTTAAAAATGTCAAAACTTTGACAGTTAAAAATATGAATAAAGTCTTCACGCATCTTAACAAATTTTTGGCCATGATGGAAGAATTTGATCCCAATGGAGAACATATATCTTAGGTAAGTAGGGCAATTGAGAGAGTGTTATGAAAATCTTTATCAAGAAAAAAAGGGTGGTATTCAATTAACTCTTAAAAAATTGGTAAAGGAAACACCCAAACACACTTAATATGCCTCTTTAACTTCATTATGTTTACTTATTGATAAATAAATATTTTAAGATGGTTTTTGTAGCATATTTTTACATTTCTATACTTACGAGCATTCAACATTCACACACACACTTTCGGGAACCAATTATTTTCAAAAGTCGAGGGCTGCTTGTATAATTAAAATTCACAATTTAAAATAGAGCTTGATTGTAAAGTTGAGGTTCAAGCTTGGTTGGTATTTGGTAACTGGATATTGTGCATAGTAATGTATAATTTAGGTTGGCTAGATAACTACACAGTGCTTGGTATGAAAACTGGAAATTGTGCTAAACCTGTACGGTTATCTAGTACTTTTAACCTAATTCTGCTTTCAAAAATAAAAATAAAACTAATTATAAAGAGCTTGCAAAATAAAAATTTGAATAAAATCTTGTATTTTGATGAAAAGGAAGATAGTTAATTATGAAACCATATTTTAAAATATGGAAAATTTTTAAACAAAAGTTTTCAGTATTTTTAAATACTTCAATGTGAAGAAACTAGTTTAATTTTCATTGACTGGAATTTAAATCCAATTAAACTAAAGTATTTTGCAACTAAAAGGAAAATACATTGTTTTTAGAAATTTAATATTTTGCTATCAACTTTTCTTTTACTTTTTAAACATTTTCATATTTCTCTTTAATAACTGTGATTAAACTGCTAAATTTCATTTTACCTACAAAAGCTCATTTAAATACTTTTATTTATAAAACTTAAATTTCTCTGTGAATTGGAAAATTCTTATTCATAAATAGTTACTTATATTTTCTGAATTAAATGAATCTCTAAATATGATATTGGCGAAGATTATTAATTTTTATTTTAAAAGTTTCAGTTGATATCTCTTTACAATATGTATTCTGGTTGAATTATCTCATATTTGCCAAATGTAACTGAAGCAATGTTCTGTAAAATTTTCAGTAATCTAATAATGTTTGTCAACAGATTTTTTTTTTTTTTTTAAATTTATGCTTAAATATGAGTTGTGCTAAATCAGCATATTAGGAAAGAAATCTTAATTGTAAAAACTAGCTTTTAGTAAAACAGTTTATACATTTGATTCCATCTTAGACGTAGATGCAGTGGTTCAAAATTTATTCTAAGTTATAGCTCATAGTTCAATTAAAGCAAATGTAATAAAAGTTTTTTTCAAACTTTAAAGAATTTATACTTAACAAATTTAAATGAAATTTAAATATTTTTTATTGATATTAGGGTAAGTATACATACATAGTATTAAAAAGTTGGTATAAAACTAAATAGAACTAAAACTTATTTTTCAGAAAGACTGTTGAATTTGTGGAAAATTCAGCTAGACTTATTTTAAGTGTTTTGTAAAAATTTACTTTAATGTAAAGAGAAAAAATTAGATATTGTTATAGTAAATAAAGAACAAACACCTAAAAAAAAAAAAATTGCTAACTTGACTGAGGAATTATAAAAAAAAATTAGATTAATACTATCATGAATGATCAGAAAAGGAAGCACCAATCTAGATTTTTCTTTTTACCTTATATTTTTATTACTAATTTAAATTTTCATTAGAAACTCAATATTTTTAATTTTGCTTCTAATAGCAAATAAGTATTTTCAATTTCTATTACTTTAAAATATTTTACTACTGTATATCATTGACAAAATAGCATTCGTTTTTTTTAAGGTTTCTAATATAAATCATTGTAAAATTTAAGAAATTTCAGTAATATATATATATCTCTCTATTTAAAAAAAACTAAGCAATGTGTATTTACATTAATATATTTAATGTAAATTTTATTGCATATCTTTTTAAATAATTTTTTTATAGTTTACCTCAAATAATTTATTTTCAACATTAATTCAATTCATTGATACAGTTTAACAATTTAAACTCTCCAAATTGTAATGCGAAATCAAATAATTAAAGTTCTTTAATCAATCGTAACATTTATTCAATATTTAAGGACATTTATAGTTAATTTGTATTTTGAATGGTAAAATATTAATGTGCCTAATATAAATCCAAAATTTAAGTTCTTCAGCGATTTACAAAAGGACTAAGAGAATGAGTGAATTGTTTTAAGTTCAAACTGTTGAGTGATAATTCATTGGCACTTGAGATTTATCACATTGATTTTGATGTAAATGTATTATGTAAAATGTGTGATTCTTAATAAATTTATTGTGTTTAAATTTATTACAAAATTTAATACATTTTTTATTTTTAAGTTTAATGTTTTTTATATTGTATTTAAATTTTAGTATGTTTTAAAATTACTTGTTTTCATTTCAGAAGTGTGGAAAATATTCGAAGATGCAAAGGTAAAAATTTACTTAATGCTTTTGTTTAATAGATAGCTTCTTTATCTCTTCTTTTTGAAAATGCTATATTTTCAAAGTAATTCCTTAATTGTCCTTGAAAAGAACTGGTCAATCATAAAATTTGTACAGTCTTCAAATATTAAATATTCAGTACCTGACCCTTTTGTGACATGATAAATATTTAGACAATAATATAACTTTTTCCATACATTTTGAAGCTTATGTCAATTGTCTACATTATAGTAGTGATACAAGGCTTCTGGTGATTCTCTGGATGTTTAAGAGGTCTAACAGGGTAACAAAGCTAGATCATTCTCACTAATATCAATAAGATATAATATAGACAGGTACTAACGATTGTAGAGCAATACCCAATCAAAAAGATAACTATCTCTTGCAGCCACCTGAAATCTAACACAAATTTGAGTTTATAAATCTTTTCACATATCTTTGAAATGTGCATTTGTAATGTTTTTGAAAATATAGCCTTCTCAAAATGAATGATTTATGCTAACATCTTGTGTTGCAATTTAACAGCATTATTAATTAGCCATTTTTTAATAGATAGTGGATCCAGATATAAAAATGGATGCCTTCAACTCTGTGAGATGTAACACAGTGCTAGAATTTGAAAACTTTCTAAGGATGGTAAGTTGATGTCACAAATCAATTGAATGTTTTTTTTTTCTTTCCACATAATTCATAAGTATCGTAAGCTATGAAATCTGTTTAGTTTTTTTTATTTTTAGAAATTGTATTATATTAAGGCGTGAATGTGATTTCTTAAAAAATTTTCAATGTTTTTAAGTAGAAAACATTTTGAATTTAAAACACAATAATTTATGATTAACTAAATTGAGTGATTTAAATTTGAATGCCTTCTCAACTTTAAATTCACTATCTTAGATTTGCATAAATTTTAAGTTTTCTGCGAAAAAAAATTGATATGTACTTAACAATTTGTATTTAAAGTAAAATTTTTATAAATTGAGTAGTAAATACTAGACCAATAATAAAATACCTGTAAGTTAAATAAATCATTTAATTGTTTTTGACATACACACAAATATATATATATATATATATATATATATATATGTATATATGTATATGTATGTATATGTATAGTCACTGGTGAAGAATAATTTTGAAAGGGGGGAGACAATTAAATATTGCATTTGAAGTAATATGCTATTTAGTTTGAGGTTTTTGTAAATTTTTTTATTTTACATGTATGTTGATCATAAGTTTAAAGATTAGAATTATATATATATGAATGAAACAAATAGCAGTTTAATTATTTATATAGTTGTTGAATGTCTTATGCATTCTTGTGGATTATAATTTAAATATATAAGCTTATATATCCTGTATAGTGAATAATCTTATGAAATCTGAGATTATGACATGAAAGTTTTTCATTTAAAAAATGAATAAATTTTTTAACTTAATTTTCAAAGTATATGAATTTTTTCTGAATTACGTATGAAAATAACAAAAGAATATTGTAATTCGACGCTCCTGATGCACAAGTCCCAGGTTATAACCTCAGCCTCACCAAGGCAGTGGGTCGATAAAACTCGATAACAAACATGATTGGGAACTAAACACTGCAGGTTTCACATTAGGCTGACCAGCAAATCAGGACATCTTCTATGCCAGGATCCTAGTTCATAAAAACAGGTATGGAAATTGTAGTTGGCCACTTGCTGGATTATCATGCCACAGAGTTTGGATTAAGATTACTGTAATGAAAAATTTTGACTTTTAAATGTGTGGTAGCTATTGATTTTTTAAATCTGTTAAAAAGAGTATAGAAAATTTTTCAAGAATTATGTATAAATATATTAATAAGAAAAGAGCTATTTAAAAACCTAAGAGAGTTAAAACTTTCAGATAATACAATTTTTCAGATTTATACACCCAGAAATATAAATATATATATATTTAAATCTTTCACAGTTTAGTTCTAAGACTTCATAGACTTAAAATGTGTAGTTTTTAAAATAAAAATATTGCAAGTTAAGTATTTTTTAAATATTCACAAATTTTCTTATTTAATTTATGTTAAAATCTTGCTTACACTAAATGGAAATGACTTGTATTTCTAAATGTTCATTATTTTATAGGTGTTGTAAATATTTTAAATTTGTTGGTATTTTTTCCTTTGTAATTAAGAATCTTAATTATAATTATTCGATTGAAATTTTATTTACAGATGTATATTAATGTTGAAATAATACAATGCACAACATAAAATTTTTAAATGTGATGTCAGATACAAAATGAATGTCATGTACTATAACATTTTAATTTTCTATGAATTGCAATGCTTTTTAAAATGTTTTACCCTTAGTATATTTAATGTGATTGGACAGCTTTACAATTAGTGCTTTGGCCTTCTATGGAGGCAAATTTACTATAGCAACAACAAAGTTAAATTGCCTCTATATGTGACTTTTATAGTGATACTTTCCTCGACTGCAAAGTCAGCCAAAAATGATATAAACTTGTTTACCATGTTTTTTTTTTTTTTATAAGATATTTTTTATTCACTTCTGGTAATGAAATCTTCTTTTAAACTTCAACTTTATTTGATGTGAAGTTAAACAATATATCTGTGCTGATCTTTATGATAAAAGAGCCAAATCGGCTGTAAGTGTAAAACTTCTGAAATTCAAAATGTGTATAATCCACTGAAATATAATTTGATCTTATTAGATAAGTTCATAAGTTGAATGCAACAAAGTTATCTTACTTGAACTATTCATTAATGGCTGAGACAATTTTATAGGTTTGGTTAAATTCCAAGTACATTATAATACCTATATAAATATTCAGAGTATATGAATTATTGGTGAGGATTGGGGAAGAATTGTTCTTACTGAATCATATTGTATATAACTGAAATTCATCCAAATTTTGTGTTATTTGACAAATTAATTTTCCAAATGTTTTATTTATGTGATGAATCTTTAAATTACTTGGTAATAACCTTTTTTTAATCAATATATTGATACCATTAAATAATTTGATTTGAATTTCTTTTTCAGGCACAATTGCAAATTCAAGGAACTTCCCTTCTAAACAATTGTTTAACTGATCCAATACTAAAGTAAGTTGATACTTTTAGTCATCAAAAATTGCTTTTTTACTTTCAGATTGTTAAATTTCTGGAGGTTAATTTTTTTGGTTCCTATAATTAAATTTTTGTTTAATGATATGTTTTATTTATTTGAAAATGTTTGTTGGTTCACAATTATAACATGTTTTTTAAAATTAGATCACTGAATGAAATTTTATCCTTATTATTTTTATGTATAAAACTCTTCTAATTTAAATTTTTAAACTATTATATTTATATTTTTTATGTAATATATTAAAACTAATAAGATTAACAATTTTTAATTTATTAAGCTGTCTTTTCTTTTGTTTTATAGTCAAGATTTTATTTAGCTTGACAAAAATAAAATTAGGCCTTCAGAATGAATATTCTTAAATTAATACTTCTAATTATCAGAGTGGTATAGTTATTTCTGATTATTTAATTTTCTTCTGTGTATTGAAGTTATTCTAAAAATAATTAAAAAAAATATATTGTTTTAATGTAAATAGTTCTTATTTAAATATGCTGAAACTGTCAATTTTCTATAAAAATGCTTTCAATCAATTATTACTATTACTCATTTGTATATTTACCAATATCATTTGATAATTTCTCCTAAATAGGTCAATTGGTGAAAGCTCTGCAATATGTATAAATAAGTATTGGGATGAGTTTACTGAACTGGAAGAGATTGGTAAAGGTGGCTTCGGCACTGTTTGGAAAGTGAGTAAAGTTAGAATAGTCAAGATTTTTTTATTCAAAATGACTTAATTTTGTCTTCATATTAGTCTTTAAAACATCTGACAAACTTTAGGCCTGTAAATTTTCCCTTTTGATAATTGTTACTGTACTTTTGGAGGAAAATATGGTGTTCATGTTCAGAAGTTTTCAAATACTTGAAGCAGTTATATTAAAATGTTAAATCAAAAGCACTTGCAACTGATTAGCATATTGACCTCAAGACCTAGACCCACAAGCTTGTACTGATTTCTAGCTTAAGTATGTATAATGATTTGAAATCCATTTTAAACTGTAGATCTCTTCTATCAGATAAGTCCTTAAATTTTGTACATTTATTTGGTAAATTTTTAAATAATAAACACAATTTAACACTTTAATCAATTATATATTTTCCTCAATGGTCTGCAATGTCTCTCCATCTTACAGGCAACTTTTTTTTTATACCATTGCTGTAGAAAAACTCTGGTGTTGATGCAAAAAGTCTTGAAGGTTCATTGTACGTCCTGTTTAGAATTTAATTTTTTTCCCAGTAAAAAAGTTTTAGCATGAAATAAAGGAAAATCACTTGGGCCAATGTCTTGAAAGTAAGCAGGATGTGAATCAATTTGAGTTTAGACTGCAAAGTTGCGTCCTATAAACTTCTAAGTTAATCGTTCGATTTGGTTCTAACAATTCTGAATTACACCATATTTTGCTGTTGAAATTAGTTGCTTATCTCTATCTGTCCACTTTTTTACTTGTGACATCATGATAAATAATCCATTTTCAGTCTCCTGTTACCAAACGATCTAAAAATGGCTCTTTTGAAGCTTCCATAAAAAAGGAAATGCAGTTGTTAATTTGCTGTCAGCAATTGGCTTTGGATATGTCCTGTGGTACCCACTTCCCAAAGTTGGATACTTTCTCAATCTTTTTTAAATGATGAAAAACTGTTCCATGATAAGATTTCATCATTTCTGTGGTCTGATCCACTTTTAATTGTGGCTTTGACTCCACAAGATTTTGAAGAATTTAATCTTCAAAATTAACAGGATATCCTGAATGGTGTTTATCATCAATGTTGCTTTCTCCAACTTTCAGTTTTTTAAACTTTTTTTGGGCAGTCCTTATGCTAATAATGTATTCACCATGTATACTATTAATTTTTATTGCTGCAGACCTGGCAGATTCACCGCACGAAAATAAATATGGCACAACACATTTGTATTGATTATCTACATTCATCTTCTATGGGTACTGAAACATGTTCAATATTTCCGAAAGTTGGTGATAAACTGAATTACATGTTAGTCAAATGAGGACAAGTTTCAACAGGTTCAAAATTGTATTGTTTTAATAAATTTGTCATAGTGAATTCCACACATTTTTTAATGCACACAAACTTATGGACTGACCTGAAATTTAGCCCCCCAGTAATAATGAATACAGTAGAGTGATACACACACAAGCTCGTGAGATATTTAATTATATTAGGGTTTTATTTTATAAATGGATTATATTTATATACCTTTTTGAAAGTCCTTAAATAGACATTTGAGTTCTTGAAGCTAACCAAATTACTGAATGATTACAATTTTTGGTTTTCACTTCAGCAAATCATGAATGTAAGTCATGGACATGGATGCTTACATGGAACGAAGAATTTAGTTTTTAACTTCTCATCAAATTAGCCTTTGCGAGTGAAAAGTATATATAAACAAAGAATTTAAAAGCTTGAGGAATTGTATTTAAAAAGAAAAGTTAATTTTAATATTTTAAGTCTCCTCGAATTTAAATCCATGATGCAATATGTTTTATTAATGCAGGGCATGATCTGTTAAATTTTAAGAAATATTTGTCTACAAGTGATATAGATAACAGGTCAAACAAGTTCTGATGGTGTCAATCTGTTTAGGTAATCCTTGAATTGTTAATTACAAGTAAATTTGGGACTAAACTTTCCATTTAATGATTGGTATTTTAAAATATTCTTATCAAATGTAGCTGATTAAGCTTGATAAAAAATCTTCCCAAAGCTCTAAAAAGAAAGATGAGTATAAGCTTCACTTCTATTTTCCAATGCAGTTATTAACCTGTGTGTGTCAAAAAAAGATGAGGGGGGGAGAAAGTTGGCAAGTTTGTGGTTTTTTTCACATCTGTCATGAGTATAGAAGGAATATATAAAAATATGGTCTTTTCAAAGTGGATGAATAATTTCAACTAACTCTATATTAGTATGCAAGTATGATATGATTGTCTTTCTATTTTTAATAAAAAAGGGTTTAAATGTTTTCATTGTACTTAAAAGATGTGTGCATTTACACGACCAGAACGGCACTCTTCACAAGGAAAAATACCTCTTTAAGGACTTTTATGGCAGGGCAGCAAGTCCCAATTTGGGGGCAGAAGTTTATGAATACAGGGATCAGTCCTCCATATAACTGAATCTTTTTTGAAGCTTAGAGTTTTATACACACTTGAAATACTTATTCCACGTACCATTTGGCTTGTAGAAATTTTGGGTAACTAACAATATTTGTTGCATTCAGCTTTGAATTTTGTGATGGTTAAAAAAATTGAACTACTCATTAAAAGTAATCAAATTATTGCTTTCTATAAGGTGTATGTGTGAGAAAAAAATAGGTATATCTCTGTTAGAAAGTCACATTGGTAACCATGTCACTAAATCGTTTATTAGTACTTGTCTAAACATACCAAAAAAAACCTACCAAACTCCTGGCATGTATGGAGTTGCTATTTGACTCACTCCATTATGGTTGTGTCAAATATTGCAATCTTACATGGAGTAAAAATGCTTCAAACCTTGCTGGTGAGTGCCGTGTGCCTCCCAAAACATTCTGTCCGCTTAGTTTAACTACTCTTGATCATTCTACCAGAATTTTTTTTTTCTTACTCCAGACACTTATAATTTACCCTTCTCCTTCACGGCCGGAAACTGCTACTCGTTTATCGTTACCCAGTGGGCACCTGTGAACCAAGTCACGGGCTAGTAGCACTACCCACGTCACACCACCACAAAACCGTTTATAGAAAGAGCCACATTCATCCATCATCTCGGGAAAGGACAAAAAACATAGAGAGAAAGTACATCCATGCCCGCGCCCGGATTCGAACTCAGGTCCTCCCCAACTGTAGTCGGGTACGATAACCACTAGACTGGTTGAGCGGCGACACGACCAGAGTGTGGCACCACTTTTTCTGAAGCGTATTTCTTTTTTAAAGCCCTTTTACTGCAGGTTGGCTCATGTTTCCCTCCAGTTTTACTTTGTGTTCTTTTTACTCACTCATTTGTCTTTATCTCGAAGCTCAGCATTTGATATGTGCCTAAGTATTTACTCCTCGTATAATTTAATAGAAAATCAAAGTGACTATTACAGTATTCATTGTATCTGGGTGTGAATTTTGTTTTTAGTTTCTTAAAAGATGTGAATAATAATAAATCTAAAAGTTAGTGCTTGCTGGTAGATGTACATCAGGGCTCGGAGTTGTCCTGATATTCCTGAAATTCCTGATTTTTTAAAAAACGTCCTGAAATGTCCTTATTTTTCAAAATAAATCCTGGAATTCCTTAATTTTTTATTACATTCTTTTGAAAGTTTAATTTCAATTAATAATTTTATATTTTTCAGTTGTAAATTTTTCTTTCAGTGGAATATATTTTTTCTTTCAACTGCTTTCTATGCAAAAAGAAAGAGAAAAAATTCCCCCTTTTTTGTTCTCTTTCAAACCAGAAATACGGTTGCCATACATTCGTCTCCGCCTCGTTTTCAGCCATTGCTCACACATGACTGAAGTCAAAAAAATATTGGTTTGGGTTTACCATTAATTTCTATTTTGTGCCTTTACAGACAAAGATTCTGGTTTTAGTAGTGCACAACTATTTACAATGATATCGAAATTGTGAGAATTATTGGCCTTCGTTTATGCGCACGCGTGAAATGCTTATCACACCATTTTGAAAGATTTTGATGGGTGTTTTGAAGAATGTTTATAAGCAAGCTCAGAATTTTTTTTTGAAAACAATTAATTTTCTTTTAAAAATGCCAAGGAAAACGAAATTTTCCGACAAATGGTTGGAACTGCAAGATGGGAATAAATGCCTAATTGAGACATAGCCGAAGTGTTGACGATGTTCATTCTGCCGAGTGCTTCGTAAGCAAAAGCAAATTCAGTGTTTCAAATATGGGTTTTAGACAAGTGCTTGCGCATGCAGATCGATTAAAACACAAGAAAGCTGGGAACTGTTACAAGAATCAAAGACTATTTACTATCAAGTCATCAACTTCACCTGAATCCTCGATATCGACTGTAATAGTGAATAACAAATCATGGCTTCCCAAAACGACATCAGAGAAAACCATTAAAGCTGAAACCATTTTAGTTTTGGTGGCAATAAAAATAATTATTCTCTTTCATCTTTGAATGGTTTAGCTAACATTTACGGAGAAATTTTTGATGATTCCTCCATAGCAAAAAATCTCAAATTATCTGACAAAAAAGTCAGGTATATGATTAATTTTGGATTAGGTCCGTATTTCAAAACTCTTTTGTTTCGGGATATCGGCACTTCATATTTTGTTTTACTTAACATGATATTTTGTTTTACTTAATGAAATAAAGAAACAGTTAGATATTTACATCTCATATTGGTCTGATAAACATTGTAAAAATGTCATTTGTTACCTCGAATCACATTTTTTAGGGCATGCTGAAGCCAATAAAATTGTAAAAATTTTATTAAGTTTTATTCAAAATAATGGTTTGAATTTAGAAAAATTAATGCAGTTGTCAATGGATGGACCAAGAGTTAATTTAGCTGTTTTAAAGCAAATAAATAGTGAACTGAGTAAGCAAAGTTTAGCAGTACTAATTGATTTGGGTACATGTTGCTTACACATAATCCATGGAGCACTGCGTAAGGGTATTGATAAAATTGATTGTAATATTGATGGATTTGCTATAGATATTCATCAATTTTTCAAGCTATCTCCCGAAAGAAGGGAAGATTATCATTCCTTACAGTTAGAAATACTGGAAGAAACTTTAGCTAGACATAGTTTCCTTCGTCATGTTGAGAGCCGTTGGTTAACTTTGGGCTCAGTTTGTGAGAGAATTGTTGAGCAATATGATGTTCTAAAGGAATATTTCATTGTTAAAATACCTAAAGAGTCGAAATCTCCTCTTTCTGATAGATATCTTCGGATTATAAAACATTTGAAAGACCCTAAGACTCTGGCATATCTGAATTTTGTTTCATTTTTTTGTAAAACTTTTGAACCTTATTTACTTCTAATGCAAAAAGTCGAACCTTTAGTACATGTGATGTACAGTAAGTTAAATGAACTTGTTCGCAGTATTATGTTTAAATTTTTAAACCCAGAAGAAATCAGTGAAAAAAATGGAGTAAAGTTGCTACAAATTAATGTTGATTCAGGAAAAAATTGGTTAAATTTAAACAATATTGAAGTAGGTCATGGTGCAAAAGCAATGCTGGAAGAACTTACTGATAAAACAACATTTCTACAAAGTATTAGAAGCTGCTACATAGCAACTTCAAAGCATTTGCTTCAAAAACTTCCTATAACAAATCCTTTACTCAAAGATCTTCAGTGTTTGTCTCCTTATAATAGAAAAAAGGAAGAGTCTAGGAGTTCATGTAGCAGATTAATTCAACATATTCCTCATGTGAATAAAACTTCTTCAGATTGTGATAAGATGAATGAAGAGTGGATTCTTTACATGTGACTTTGATTGTGAATGATTATGATAATGATCAAAATATCTGCAAATATTGGAATGCAGTTTTCAATATAAAAGATGCTGGTGGTTATATAAAATACCCTACTTATTCTAGAGTGGTTAAAGCATGTCTGTCGTTATTGAATGTAAATTCCCAACCAGAAAGAGGTTTTTAAACTAACAATTCTGTTGTGACAAAGGAGAGAGCTTCTTTATCAGAATTAACCGTTCAAAGTTTACTGATTTGTCCTGATGTTATTCGAATGCATGGCAATTCTGTTTCCTCCATTCCATATACCAAAGAAATGATGCAGAATATGCATCATATATGGAAAAATCAAAAGATGTAAAACAATTAGAGAAGAAAAGAAAGGATGAGGAAGATGTAAAAGCTACTAGTGAAAAAAAGTTTAAACAATCGCCCCTATTAGAAAAAATTAATGAACTTGAGGAAGAAAAGAAAAATTTGCTTGATAATCATTGTGTAGCTCAAAAACTTTTGGATGATGCAATTAATAAAATATCATGTGCTATCAGTAATGATAATATAAGTGATGTGAAAGTTGGACAAATGATGCTGTCTGCTGCTAATGCAGAGATTGCATCTGTGAATGATAAATTAAAAAAGTGCAGTATTAAATTATTGGAATTAAATGCTAGTGCATCCAGTTCAAAATGGACATTATTCAATTATACATAAACTAACTGTTAATTTAAAGCATTTTTCATGTAACTTATTAATTTTCAGAAAATGTTCAGTATAAAAAGTTTA